>JARQOC010000003.1:771647244-771952244 GCA_033576535.1 Allobates femoralis
GGGTCACACTTGGCATGAGTTTTTTAGTGACTTAAAAACTCATGCGTTTTGCATCTTTTCATTCGCATGCTTTTAGTGTGTGATGCACCCTGCGTTTTTGCTGCGTTTTAATCTGCACAAAAAAAGTGCATGCATGCACTATTTTGTGCGTTTTGAAAACGCATGCGTTTTGAAACGCATGCTTTTTTAACATGGGCCCCTATGGAAAATGCATGCAAAAACGCATGTACAATTAGTACCATTTAGGGTATGTCCTCACGGTCCGGAGGAGCTGCGTGTTGGACGCAGTTCCTCCGGACCTGAGGGAAGCCCGGGTGGCCGCAGAGAGACCGCAGCCGCCCCGTACTCACCATGTGCGGCGGGTGCGGGGCGGCTTCTACATGCAGTCTCTCTGTGGCAGCCGCTTCCGACTCCGCAGCATGACATGAACATGCTGCGGAGGAGCGGACTGCCGGCAACCCGCACCGCAGCTCCAAAGAGGCTGCGGGCAGGTTATGCATAGGGAGGATGGGATTTCTTGAAATCCCATCCACTATGCTAGTACTGTATGACGCAGCGTTTTGGACGCAGCGCAAAGACGCTGCGTCCTGATCGTGGAGGAGATGCAAAACCCTTAGTGCCATTCAAAAACGCATGTTTTGCGTTTTACATAGGAGCCCATGTTAAAAAAAACGCATGCGTTGTTTTGCTATTAGGGCATGCGTTTTTTAACATGGGGGCCTATGGGTGCGTTTTTACATGCGTTTTTGAAAACGCAGGTCTCCAAAAACGCTTGTAAAAAACGCAAGTGTGACCCTAGCCTAATACAAAAAATCATGAGAT
Source organism: Allobates femoralis (assembly GCA_033576535.1). Lineage (NCBI taxonomy): Eukaryota > Metazoa > Chordata > Amphibia > Anura > Aromobatidae > Allobates > Allobates femoralis. The sequence continues at coordinate 771,648,067 of JARQOC010000003.1, forward strand.
GCATGAGGTGCACAGGGAAATAACACACAAAACAAGGGGTCACATGGTTATAGTAAGGGGATCCAAACATAACCTAAAATGACTGGCATTTATATGGCAATAAAAAATGCTTCTACCTACAAACACTGGCTTAGGCTGCTTTCACATCAGCGTTTTTGCCAATCGCGGAAGATGCGGTGAAAAAAACGCATCTGCCGCAATTACCGCATAACTGCTGCACTTGCGGCACAGTTGCGGCAAGCCCCATAAAATGTCTATGCGGGCTTGTGGCAGGTGCGGCAAGTGCGGTATCGGCAGGTGCGGCCGCAAAAAAAACGCGGCTGACCGCGGTTATTTTCGCGGCCGTCCTGCGGCAAGTGCCGAAACCGCACTTGCTGCATCTGCCGCACACTTACTGCAAGCCCCATAGACATTGCAGCGGTTAAAATAACCGCATCTCCCACTGCCGCGGTCGGCGAAAACCGCTGATGTGAAAGTAACCTTAGGCTAGGATTAATCTTACATCATATAACGCAGTTGTATTGAGCTGTAATATTGCACTAGTGATTAGAGATGAGCGAGTACTAAAATGCTCGGGTGCTCGATGCTCTGGCCGAGCATCCCAAGATACTCGTGTACTCGACTGAGCACCGAGTCCAATGTAAGTCAATTAGTGACAGGCTCCTCCCACAGACTTTCGGCTATAAAACGAGTGTTTCTGGGAAAGGGCGGGAAGGGGGGCTCTTTCAAAACGTCGCAACATTCAACACCTTGCTGTGCCCCCCAGAGGGACCCTAACAATCAATCTGCTCTCTGTGAGGTGCCAGCTCACTGTGTGCACTGTAGGGAGCTGTGTATTTGTGTCAGATCGATAATTATTTGCGAAGAGTCCGAGCATCTCGGCGGTACTCGGTGCTCGCCGAGCATCCCGAGTATCGGGATACTCGTGCGAGTAACGAGTAGCGCCGAGCATGCTCGCTCATCATTACTAGTGATTGGAATCACAGCACTCAAAATTATATAGTCTGGATCCCTAGTGTAGCTATGGATCCTATCCCTATCATAGCCTGGGCTCACTGACTTAAGATACCGTTACTTCAATGCTGAAATTATATCACTAACGATCTTGTGGGTGCGCGGTCGTTAGGACATCATTTAGAGATCCTTGGTGAGATGTCACACGTCTAGATATCGTGGACGACGCACCAGCGATCCAGCGAGCAGGTATGGTTAGCACAACCCAGCAAACGATACTTGTTCACTGTTGTCAATAGGGGAAGTTGTTAACGACATCGTTATCGCTGTGTCACACAAAACGATGCAGCAGGTTGGCTGATCGAGGATCGTTTGGTTTGAGAACATGTTTTCAAATCTGCGATCAAGAAACAACCAGCGTCTTACCCATTACAAGAAAGTCCCCCAGCCAGGGACCCAAAGGTAGAAACGCCACCCCGACGCACGTTTCGTGTGTCCTAAACTCATCAGCTTTTCAACTTGGTAAGATCCTTATTAATTTAATTTTTATTACTATTACCTTCCAAAATAATTTAATAAAAACTTATGAGTGAGTGGACAACTTATTTTCCACTCACTGAAAGTTACTATGGTATCACTTCCTTTTTTTTTCTAAATTACTCCAATTATTTAGTCATGGGAACCTCCTGAATAAACCAGAAAACCAGTGTAAGCATATCTATTCAGTCATCAATGATCAATAGCAATTATCTATAGCACCAGTACTACATGTAAAAGCCGACATTATCATGCAAGGGGAAAGAGTGGATTCTGGAGAAATCCTGCATAAGATGTATTTTCTCAAATTAAAACAGAAACCTTCCAGGAATGTGATTAAGATTCCGTACACACCTAATAAGTACAGCACAAACTGTTTTTTTTCTTTTGTTTTTCACATTCACTTAGAGAAATAAGGAATGGAAACCTGCAGCCTGCAGAGAGCTACAAAGGCCGCCACTGAGCTGTCTTCCTTTATAAGAAGGGTGTTTCTTTCCTTAGAAAGGCAGAGAGAGAAAACCAGAATAAGAATGACTGTAAACTGTCCAAAAAGACCGTGAGAAAACAGGAAACTTTGAGAAGTACAAGAGAAAGCAAGATGAAATCTATTTGCAAGCTATTCCCATGGGACTTGTGAGCATTGTTATGGAGGCAGTTCAGTTAGTTATATCCTTCCTTCTCCTGAGGAGGAGCTCAGTGCCAGAATGTTGCTATCTGGTCATTGCCTTAATCCTGCTGAACATCGGCCAAAAGTCAAAATTGTGTTACCAGGATTCCTTTGAGCTCTTTGCCATGTTGGCAGGGGGTGTGCGAAAGTCAAAACACGTTTCATTTGTTTTCTCTTTATTATTGAAGATGAAAGGGCACATGCAGAGTCGTAGAAATCAAGTGTTAACATCTCTATCAGACAAGTGCACGGCCATTGCTGGAGCCTTGTCATATCCCACTTCTGTTTCCTAGTAATCAGTCATATCCACAAGGCGCGAAGGGGGAACCCCAGTGTTACGGCACAAGCTGTTCTACTGCATTGTCATCTTCATCTTTCAGTTTGGAAACACACACAAAGTGTGTAGGATTTAGTAAAATATTAGAATTAGAAACCTTTTAATAGCGAACTGAAAATATGGTAAGAAATACCAAGCTTTCGAGACTCTATGGCCTGTTCATCAGGCCAATAATGATACAAATTCTGAAGACACACACATATACACATATACAGGGTAGGATGATGCAGTAAATACGACAGGTGACGTAAAGTAGAAAATAGGAGTCAGTCTTGGGAGGGGGAGAGGAGCTGGGGAGGTAAAATCAAAGTTCCAAGATAAGAGGCACAGATTGTATTATTGTTCTTTGGTCGAAACCTGAAAAATCCTCAATGAATGTAGAAAGACATAAATAAATCCATATGAGACATTCATTCCTGCTTTAAATGTGTCAAAGTTCATTATCAGTTTATATTCCCACACTCTTCTGTCTTGCTGTGATCTGAAGTTACCTTTTAGAATTAGTATTTTCATATCTAATATTGTGTGATCAGGCCTATAGAAATGTCTAGGCACAGGGAAATCTGTCCTTCTTTCCTTTATTGTATGGTGATAAGAGTTCATCCTAGTTCTGAGTTGTTGCCTCGTCTCCCTACATATAGATTCCCACTCACACATATAGAACATATAATTAAGTACACCACATAGCTTGTGGTGCAGTAGGATTTAGTATTATTGTAGAAATACTGAACAACATAAAATGACGAAAAAATTCCCTGGTGCTAATACAAATTGGTTAAATGTTATCCTGGTAAGAGAAGACTCATTCCCCTTCAAGTCTATGCAGGGCAGCCATCAAAAGCAACAGGGTCCCATACAGGTCCCATCATCCTTAGCATTCTCCTATCATTCATCTAGGAACATATTAGATACTTTTGGTTACACTTGTCAATTGTCGTAGAATGTCACTGGGATCCCCAAAAAAGGGGAATTGCAAAAACCTCCTAAAAAGTGATCCTGGTAGGTTGTGTGTGTCAGGATGCCCCATTATAAGACAGAATCTCAAGGCATGTGATTACTGAAGGGATATGGCCTTGAAAATGGGGCATGAATGTGCAGCACGGAAGTATATATCTTTAGTATGTCACTAAGGTAAGAGGAAATTAATACTTTTTGGGGCTTGTACAGTCTAAGCTGTATATAATAAAATGATCAGTCTCTTGCACATTATTTTCTAATAAATAGTGTCTGTTTAATATAAAGGAAAAGTGTTGAGCTATCATGGAACGAATACATGGCTGCAGGAGCATGCTGATATGTGACAAAGTGCAATTTTCTGGACAACAATGCCACCTGTATAGCTGTGTTAACAATCCTGTTTCTGTATTTGAATAAAACTTTATATCTGCCCCTTTAAAGGGGTTGTACCACAAACAATTGTTTTAATTTACCGTATATACTCGTGTATAAGCCGAGTTTTTCAGCCCAAAAATTGGGCTGAAAAGTCTCCCCCTCGGCTTATACACGGGTCAATACGGTAGGCTGCTGTGGTGGGGGCTGTGTCCGGGGCTGGGGAGGCTGGAGGAGGCGGGGGGAGGTTGCTGTATGAGCGGCCCCATCACGTGGGGCCGCTCATTATATATGCACTGCTTCCCCTGTCAATCAGCGGCAGGGGGAAGCAGTGCATATCTGGCCCCCAAATGCAGGCACTTGCCCCCCATCTGTGTGAGGGCCCCCCGCTGTGTAATGGCCCCCCCGCTGCTTATCTTACCATCCCCGGTCTTCTGCACAGCGCCGGTCCTCGGTGCTCCGTCCTCGCTGCTCCCGTCCGGCTACATCCGGGATCCCCGGCCGTCGCAGGCATATGATGTCATCGTGCGACGGCCGGGGATCCCGGATGCAGCGAGGACGGAGCACAGAAGACCGGCGCTGTGCAGAAGACCGGGGATGGTAAGTTAAGCAGCAGGGGGGCGAGTGCCAGCATTTGGGGGCTGCTGTGTACCCCTGGGGGCTGCTGTGAACCCCTGGGGGCTACTGTGAACCCCTGGGGGCTGCTGTGAACCCTGGGGATGCTGTGTACCCCTGGGGGCTGCTGTGTACCCCTGGGGGCTGCTGTGAACCCCTGGGGGCTGCTGTATACCCCCTGGGGCTGCTGTGTACCCCCTGGGGGCTGCTGTGAACCCCTGTGGGCTGCTGTATAACCCCCGGAGGCTGTTGTATACCCCCGGGGCTGCTGTATATACTGCTGGGGCCTGTATACCACTGGGGCTGCTGTATAAACTGTGGGGTCTGTATATACCACTGGGGCTGCTGTATATACTGGTGGGGTCTGTATATACCACTGGGGCTGCTGTATATACTGGCGGGGTCTGTATATACCACTGGGGAGGCTGCTGTATACCACTGGGGCTGCTGTATATACTGCTGGGGCCTGTATATGCCACTGGGGAGGCTGCTGTATACTACCACTGGGGGGGCCTGTATACCACACTGCTGGGGGCTGTATACCTGTGCTGGGGTCCACCCTCGGCTTATACACGAGTCAATAGGTTTTCCCAGGTTTTGGGGGCAAAAGTAGGGGGGTCGGCTTATACACGGGACGGCTTATACACGAGTATATATGGTATATATCTTGGACAAGTTACACTATTGGATGTGTTAAAAATATGTTGCTGTGCTGAGATATTTTTATAAATGTGCCCTGTGTAATGTATGCGTAATGTATTGGCAGGATTTACTCAGGAACCTAATAGCTTATGGGAGCACATACACTCTGAGACCAAGCTTAACGGTGAACAAGACTGTATTAAGCACATGTGGCAGTTCATAAACATGAAATGCAGCAAGTGAGCAAGTTCATCAAACAGGCAACAAACAGGATAGTTTCTTTAGAAGCAATTCACATCAGACAACAGTCTATGAGTTTAGTAACCCCCAGTAAAGCCTGGGAAAGGTAGTCACAAGAACAAGTCCTGAACTTGAAACTGTACAGTCTAGTTTAAATAGAGCCCCACAAAGTCCAGCAAAAGTCCAAAGATAATACAACTGCACAAAACTGACAGGGCAGCTGCAAAGCTTACAGGCTCACAGAGCTTACATTTCACAGGGCAGGCTGAAACACACAGCACAGAAGCAGGTTTGCAGGAGAAGCACGGAGCAGGTATGGAAGCTGGAGAAGGACTATAGACACAGGAAAAGCCAGAGTGGAATTGTCAGAGGAGGTTCACTTGAGGATCACAGGAAGCAATGAGCCAGGAATTCATCTGAAAATGGCTAGACGGTAGGCTGAGGTTTATAAAGGCAGAGAGGAGGATAACATGAAAAGAGCAAAGCAGCTGGCACCATCTTGAAAAGGGGCAAGACACATAGAATGCCAAAAGAAGATCCAAAGTCCTAATAATATGTAGCCGACAAGACCAGGCAGGAACAGGTCAGATATACCACAGCTCCTGGGCATGGGGGGGGGGGAAGTAAAAGAGTATACAAACATCACAACCGGGGATTGCAACTGTTTCTTTTTAGTGATATAGAATACGTTTTTAAACAGGAAATGAAATGTTTTTCACTACTGATAGCATCAGCTGTGATCCCCGGCTCTAATGCCTGCATACTCTTTTACTTACTCCCCTGCCCAGGAGTTGTGGTATATCCCACCTGTCCCTGCATGGTCAGACACATCCATTACACAGGGGCACATTTATAAGAATATCTCGAGACTGGAACAATTTTTTTTAACACATCCATTTGTGGATTTTTTTTTATTTGAAGATCTATTAATTAAAATGTACAATTGCTCATGGCTCAACTCCTTTAAGGGAAACTACCAGGACTATTTAGTATTTAAACTTCCTGTGTGGCTGATAAGGTCCTAGTATAGCAATCAAAAAAATTTAATTTTGAAGCAACCTGGAAATGAGCCTGGACATATTGGTGTTCCATGAGAACATCAAAGCTCTTCCAGGTTACTTTTGTGTGCCTTTAAAGTTTTATTCTTGGCAGTAGTAACAAATTAGTACAAAACAGGTATCATTATTATTTCTGTATTAGGAACTATATAGTTTCTGTGGTCAAATTGTCTTGATAGGTTCCTTCTAATATAGATGCTAGATGGACTACGCTTACTGTCCAATTCTACTATTCTGCTATTTTGCTTACTATAAAATCTTCCCCTTTTAACAGCTTGTTAGAAAACTAGACCCATAATATCTAATATATAAAGCTGAATGTATGTATGTATGTGTGTGTGTGTGGCCCTGTCCACTCCACATAGCCCCACTTACTCTACATAGCCACACCCACTCCATATATATACACCTACTCCACATTGCGCCACCCACTTTACAACCTTCATCTCCACATAGCTCTGTTTCTTTTAAGGGGAGGGGCTATCTATCTAATATAAAAAGCTGAGCGTGTGTATGTATCATAACTCCACCCATTCCACATAGCCGTCCCCACTCCACACAGCTCCACACATGCAACATAGCCCTGCCCTTGGACTATGCGGAGGGGTGGAGCTTTGAGTGTGTGCAAGCCCCACCCAGTCCACATAGCCATGCCCACTCAGTGTAGCACCGCCTCCATATAGCCAAGTCCACTCCATGTAGCTCCACCCCCTCCACATAGCTCAGCACCGACCCACTCCACATAGTTCTAAGAAGAGAAGGGGAAAGCTCACTCACGCCTCAGGAGATCCGACACAGGTTCACAGTGATGTCAATAAGTTCATCAGAAATTCAACAATAAAACGACACTTTAAGGATTGGCCTGGTGCAGCTCAGCTCCCTTTACAAAACACCACTGGGGTATTACATGCCAATTTAACATCTGTTTCCCCAACACGGGGTTTCCTTGACTCACCATGTTCAACATCTGACACGGTTCTGTTGGGGATGAATACTAATAACATATCTAATGGTGTACATACTGTCTCTTTTGATCATGGTAACTTATCCTTAGCCTTTGATGAACAATTAGCAGAGGTTTCCCTCATATATTTGGAACATGAAAATCATATAGAGTCTGATTTGGATGACATTACTGGTAGAATCTCGAAATCACAATTTTATCCATTAAAATCTAGAGTTCCTATTATGGACAATATTCAGATGATTGTGGAGGAAAAAATTCGAGATCTACTAGCTGAATGCCATGATACTAGTGATAATCTCACTTTTGAACAGTGAAAGTTTTGACTGAGCTACAGAACAACCCATACATTGTCGTTAAGAATTCAGATAAGGGTGGCTAGATTCAGACTTGTATCATTGGGAGATTTTAAACATCTTGGAAGACAAGGATACTTATTGAATGATTGGCTTTGATCCAACGGACCAGGTCAAGGGAGATCTAAATAAGCTATTATTAGAAGTTTTTTTTTTGGGTGTTATAAATGAGAAACAACGTACCCATTTTGTAACAGATCATCCCATATGCCCTATTTTCCATGCCCTGCCGAAAACTCATAAAGGCCTCTTTCCAACTCCTTTTAGACCAATCGTCGCTGGAATAGGTGCACTAGGGGAGAAACTATCTGAATGGGTGGACACAAAACTACAACCATTGGTTGTATTGATTCCTGGCTATATCAGAGATACGAAACATCTGTTGCATACTGTAAATAACTTGGAATGGAAAACATCTTATAAATGGATTACATTAGACGTCACTTCTCTGTATTCTAGTAACCCCCATAATTTAGCTATGGAGTGTCTAGCCTTATTTCTTGAAAAGACTAAATACTCAAGTGACCTGGTATGTTTTCTATTGATGCCCGTGAATTTCCTTCTCAAAAATAATTAATTCAGATTTGAGAATTCTTTCTTTTTCCAGATCTGTGGATGTCCTATGGGAGCCAATGTCAGTCCATCTTTCGCAAATATTTTCATGTCAATTTGGGAGAACAGATTCATATACAGCATTTGCAATCCATATGCGCCCAGGCTTCGGTGGTACGGGAGGTACATCGATGACTTCATCCTCATATGGGATGGGGCATCAGATGTTCCTCCCGACCCCGAGGTGACGCCGCTTTTGATGTATTGCAATAGCAATGATATGAATTTGCATTTTTCCCATAATTTGCATGGTAATAGGGCTGAATTTTTAGATACCTGCTTAACAAGTGAAGTCTCCACTGGTAGGATATTAGTGGATCTATATAGAAAACCTATTTCTGCTAATTCTTTATTACGTGCGGACAGCTGTCACCCGGCACATACTATTAAAAGTCTACCTGTGGGGGAACTAACTAGGGCTAGGAGAGCATGCACAAAAGGGGAGGACTTCCAGAGATAACATAATGACATAGAAAGACGTTTATATGCTAGGGGGTACAAACTTTGGATGGTCAATCGAGGTAAAATAATCGTGGAATCCAAAGATCAGGCATCTTTGTTATCTTATACTGAACCAGTGAAGTGCAGGAAGGGGGACACTAATCAGTTGGTAACTTTTTCCACTCCATATAGTGTGGATTTCGATAAGATTACTACCATAATGCGTACATTCATCCCTATGTTGTACCAAGACCCTGATTTATAAGAGATTCCTAAACTTGGATGCAGATATATACCTAGAAAAGGGAGAAACTTAGCTAGTTTTGTGTCACCGAGCATGTTTGGTAATATTGGGAAAAAATCTGCTCCAACTTGGCTCAAATTCACGGGCAATTTTAAATGTGGACAGATTAAGTGCGGTCTGTATAAATACATGAGCTGGACTGACTCTTTTCAGGGCAGCACAGATAATAAATCATATAAAATTACAAATTACATCAACTGCTCTTCAATTTATGTGATATATATGGCTTCATGCACATTGTGCAATTTGAGTTACATAGGCTGTACTAGCCGTCCCCTAAAGAAGCGTCTGTCAGAGCACATTACAGCTATGGATTCTTCCACAGCCAGCAGTAAAAGATCCCTTTCAGGTCTATCTAAACATTTTCTAGAGACCCATAATGGCAGGTTCGGTAGCTTAGTAGGTATTGAGGTTCAAAGGTATTGAACTGGTGAGGAAACTGGTACGTGGGGGAGATTGGGTTCGCAAACTACATAATAGGGAAAATTTCTGGATACTATGTCTTATGACATGATTAACCCTTATCCGGCTGAATAGGTACAATTGTAACTATTCCGTTTTAAAATTGCAATAACTTTTTTCGAAAAGACGTAGAAGGCTGAAATTTCATGACATCTCTACATTTTTGGTCCAGAATATATTGGCCAAATTTCAATAAAATATCTCCACCCGCTTCCGAGATAAGGGGTCGAGATCTTTTTGCATCCATAACAAGCTGTATAGGTACAAATGTACCTCATATATTTTGAATGAAGATAATGCAAGGGAAAAAGCATAATTTTTTTTTTAAATGATAATGCTATTTAACTATTATAAACAAGTAAAAAAACTGTTCATTTACATTATAAAAGAAAATGTAAGAAACTTTTTTATTGATTTTCTTCGCAAGTAATGCATGTTGGCTTTGCTACCGAGTGTTCATCGCAACTGGGTTTCACACAAACCACACAAGACTTTCTAGTCTTACATTGTTTTCGCTTCAGGTCTCAGCAGACATAACAACTACCAACAACAGGGGAGGGTCCACGACTACCATGAGGTATTTGAGGGTCAGCTGCTGCTTGCAATGCTACCATAAGGCATCGTCCAAGCACCATTTCTACTGCACCTCGAAGAAAATGGTTTCTCATTATCATTCGGTTTGTACTACGATCTTCAATTGCAGGCATACACAGCTGATTTGTGAGATCTTTCAGGAACTTTCTTCGTTGATCCTTTGCCCTGAAGCTTGGATTGTGTTCTCTGTAGATGATGTAGGATGCTAACCCAGTGACGTCAATCATATTGTAGAAAAATGCCAAAGTCCAACGTGATGTTCGTCGTTTCACAGTGTACTCTCCCAACATTTTATCCATAACATCAACGCCACGTTTTGTTTTGTTGTAGTATTTTATTATCTCTGGCTTGGTTGCTAGTGTCTCTTCAACTTCTCCCGTCATGTGCATAGATGATAGAAGCACGACTGATTTGTTCTTCTTTGGTACATATGAACAGACTGTTGCATCATGATTGTAGGCAAAATTTGTGGAGTTTACAGGCCTTTCTTTGGCAGGCTGCATGTTGCTAGGTAGGAACCTTTTGTTTTTTCTCACTGTACCAACTAGTGTGATGTTCCAGGAGTTCAATACCTTAGCTAGTTCCATGGTTGTAAAGAAGTTATCGGTGGTGACATTTCTTCCAGAGCCTTTATACGAGCTCACTACTTCCAATACTGTTCGTTCACCAATGTTTACTTGTCGAGGACCATCAGTTGGTTTCCCAGTGTAGAGCTGACCTTGTAATGGGAAGGCGTTTGACGAGTCACAAGCCCAGAAAATCTTTATGCCATATTTAGCTGGTTTTGAAGGTATATACTGGGTAAATTTAGTATGGCCTCTAAATGGAAATAATTGTTCGTCGACGGAGATACAATGATATGGCTTGTAGGATCTCTCCCGATTTCTGTTCAGCATTGTCCAGATGTCCCGTATTGGTGCAGCTTTATCTGTTTGCACACGTTCTGCACGTGTATTTTTGTTGTCAAATCTGATAAATCTGAGTATCATCTTGAAGCGGTCACGAGACATGGCTGCACGTATAAGAGGCAGAGCAGCAACATTCCACATTTCCTCCAGATTCTCTTTGTTGGCTCTGTGCACACCAGCAGCAATCAGTATGCCCAAAAATGCATGAAGTTTCCTACCTTCGTATCCAAGAAATTAAAGACTTCACAAGCCTAGAAATGTGTGTGCTCACAGCAATGAGATGAACAGCAAAATGGCTAATGAGAGGAGGGAGGCAGGAAGAGAAGTAGAAGCCACTCCCAGTTTGAATTAACTTAATTGACAGCAACATAAGTGACCAGTAACAACACTGGCCAATAGATATCAGCATAACATTTGTAGCTGAATAAACTTTAGTTTCTGAAACCAAGTAAAGTCTTCCCACAGTGAAGGTATATATGAAGGTACAATTGTGCCTATGCAGCCTGTTAAGGTGGTAAAATTATGCAGCCTGACAAAGGTTAAGGTGCTTTAACCGAAACGCGTAAGGCGTGGGAGGGGGGCTTGTGTACCCCAGAACTTGTGTTTTATTCGTATGGATGAATAAAGAATTGGAGTTTTAAACCAGAATACCCGGTCTGTGCGGAATTTTTCTATTTTTACTTCACGGCTAATCTGGATACCAGCTTGGATTCCAGCACAAACAGCCTAGGAAGGCCATGGTGAGGTATACACTTGGAAACTTTACTATGTCTTAATACCAGATTTCCTCGTGGATTGAATTATAAGAATGATTTCATGTATTTTTATTGAACATACTTGTTATTTGGTTTTCTAGTGAATTTTCTCTATATAGCAGTATACTATGCAACCCAACCCTCAATATTTATACATCTTGGTCATATACTCCTTGGGAGAACAATACGTTACACATGTTGACATTATAGGTTTATTACCTTTATGTATATAGTAAGTTCGTTGCATGAATTTATTTGGTTTGAATGTTTTTCCATAAAACTTTAATAACTAATGTCACACGTGGTGTTTTGGCAGGTATTTTTAGTTGTCATCTTCTGATTAAATTTTGTAAATCATGTTCCCTGTAGACTAACAGCACATGAGATTCTTCGTTAATTTAACTCTATGTGGTGAAGTTGTAGCACATGTGTGTTTCATCTGTAATCACTTTGCCTGTATATATTGTTTGTTAATCTTTAGAAATGTGTCATTGATAAAGGTTGTTTTTAACCGAAACACGTCTGACATGGCCTGCGAGCCTAACTATGATGCTTTCTTTTAAGATGTTTTGAGCACTTTAATAAAAGAATTTTGTAGAATTGGAATCAGTGTGCCGGACCTTCACATCCTTCACATCCTTCACTGACGTCCACATAGTTCTGCCCCTCAATATAGCACGCCCACTCCATGTAGCTCCGCTGTATTATGCTTTATAGAGGGCTATGAGGCTGCATTATGCTATATGGAAAGCTATAAAGCTGCATTATATTATATGAAGGACTATAAGTCTGCATTTTACTATACTAGCTGTAAAGCCCGGAGTTGCCCAGGCGTAATGCATATAAATGGTAATATCATTCATATATGGTAATATCACCCATATATGGTAATGTATGTGTTGGTATGTATGTATCATAGCTCCTCCCTCCCAGTAGCTCCACCTCTTCATAGCTCCACATTTACATTTAGTCCCTCCTCTTTATAACTGCCCCTCTTAGAAGCCAAGTCCCCTTTATAGCTCTGCCCCTACTTATAGCTCTTCCTATTCATAGCTCTACCACTCCCCATAGTCCCGAAGCAGGGCTATGCATTAAGGGGCCAATCACGTGATCGCCCTAGTGCATTATGGGCTTCATCACGTGATCTGCCCGACTCCACGCATGCGCTTATTGAAGCCGGGCCAATCACGTGATCGGCCCCATAATGCACTAGGGACGATCACGTGACCGGCCCCATAATGCACCGCGCCGGATGTGACGTCCGGCCGATGCATACAATGTCACAGAGGGCGGGAGCTTCCAAATGGTGGGGGCAGAGAGGAAAAAAGAATAATGCCGCCCAGCAGGGCGTGCACTACACAACGGAGGAGTGGTGAATGGAGCGTGGGCCCGCCTTCCCAGTCCCCCAACCTCGGGGACTGCTGTAAGTTTAAACTTATTTTTGAGATGTTTCATAAGGCCACTTTAGATGAGAAAGGGATAGATAGGGAGCAGCTAGGAAGGTGTAGGGACAGCTAGTGATAGTGTAGGGACTTAGATTCAGGTGACAGGTTCCCTTTAAGTGTGCTGTTCACATTAGCCATCAGTAATTAACTATTTAAGATGAGCAAACTACACATTCTATAGGAAACTTTAGCAGTTTGAGATAATTCTGTTTTCGTGAAGCCTTTCAGATATATATTCAGTGTTTGCATCTAATAGTGAACATGTGCTTCATATCCATTAATTCTGAATTCTGGACTGACTCTGTTCACATTTATAGTATTACAAAAACATATATTATTCATGTATTATTACATGGAAGTTGAATGGGAGGTAGAGTTTACTGGGCCGACAGAACCAAGTTATTTTCATTTTATAGTTTATTTTTACTCTAACGTAATGAAAATTAGATGATAAATTCCATATATATTTTTTTTCAATCTCGCTGTGACCCCACGTTGATAAAAATAAAATCATAATCATTAAAAAAAAATCACTGATCTTAGTAAAAGCAAAGTAGGCTGATACAAACTTTGGGAATAAATGTAAATTTCATATTGAAATTGCCCATACATTAGGTTTCCATTACTTTTTCTAGGTAAGAATAGTATTAACTATAGGGATTTTTTCCATCAAAAGTACTAGAGCCCATCAAAACCATATTATTGTTGCAAAGGTCAATGATGAATTCAGTATAGACATCATGGCTCTGTTAAAAATGGAAACAGGGTATAAGTGCCGTGGTAAGGAATAAGACTCAGTATGATCCATTTTTAAGCAAAAATAAAAACAAATTTGAAAAATACTTTAAGGTAATCCTTTGTAAAGTTACAACAAGGTGTGATATTCAGTAGGTCCAAGACTTCTTAAAGTAATGATCCACTATATTGATAGATTACTGTAGTATACCAACAATGGATAGAATCTAGTATGCAAAAAGTAAAATAATAACCATAAAAGGGTCACTTTGAGATGATTGATCCCTTAAATCCTCCTGCAGAGCCTTCAGATCAGCATATATTTTCTCACCTTGCACTTGAATGGCTTAATATCAGAGTGGACAATCATGTGTGCCTTCAGGGTCTGTTTTTGGACGAAGCTCTTGAAGCAGAGGTGGCACTGGTAGGCGCGGATGTTTGTGTGAATTAGGATGTGCCGCTTCATATTTGCCAGAAGAGTGAATTCTCGACCACAAATCCCACACTTGTGTTCTTTCACACCCTAAATACATAAAGAAGCAAACTGATTATTGAGTTCTTTCTAGGCATGCATTGGTGGGAGTGGTAGGTTTTTCAGCTTACTGCTGCTCAGCCCCAATACAAGTGAATAAGAATTCGGTGCAGTCATAACTTTATGCATCTAGTCATACAATAAACGGGACTAATTCTGTGGCTCTATATTTGGCTAAACTCTTCACCATTAAAATATTGATGGTCCATCCTGAAGGCAAGACATTAAAGTCCTGGAAACTGGAACAGTTATATGCATGCTTGACCATTGCCCCATTCGAACAGGTTGACTCCAGAGCTCCATTCTGACCATCTGTTCAGCTTAGACACCCAGCAATTGGGAACTGTGATACGTTTTTATGCTGGGCTGACCAATATAAGTTCATCCCAGACTGAACGACAGTTAACGGTTCCTGTTCATGTTCAGGTTCCAGTTTGTGTGGCTTCTTGGCCAGCAGATTTGCAGTGCTTCACATGCTTTAGAGACATTGCAGGAAGTGCAAGCACCAATTTGGTATCAGATGGCATCTGTCAGAGGCAAATGTCCAGATGTATGCCAAAGGCTGGGGTCACACATAAGCCCCTGGTCCGTTTTTGGCTTCATTTTTGTCATTTTTTTTTTCTAAGTCCAAAAACTGACAGAAAAACGGATTGGATGTAATAAACACCCTGTCCGTTTTTTTCTGGACCTCAAAACATTGCTCTGTCCGTTTTTGAGCCAAAAACGTTGCTAGCAACGTTTTTGGCATCAGTTAAAAAACGCATGCGTTTTTTTAACATGGGGCCCTATGGGAAATGCATGCGTTAAAACATGGCACATATAGGCACCTGCGTTAACGCATGCGCTAACGCATATGCGTTTTTAATGAAAAAATGACTAAGTCCAAAAACATTCAGGGGTGCAGGAGGCTCAAAAAGCACCCTATAAAAAACGGATTGGTGATGAAAATCACTTCCAAAAACGGACTTCTATGTGTGACCCCAGCCTTACTAAAGTTGCCTGACTGCATCATGAGGTTGGACCAGATGACCGAGGAGGTCCCGTCCAACTCTACATTTCTATGATTGTATGATTCCATGATTAAGCAGTTATTCAAGTGAAATTGCTGGATGGTTGTAATGTCTAGTCAGATCCTGTTAAAGTTAGTACTAACTCATCACACTTTGGGAACCTGCCCTGGCAACCATTATTTTCAAGTGCTGGGTGTCACTGCCATAGGTCACACAATGAAGAAAAGCAGTTTTTATCTGGGGTAAGGAGAGCTATGATGTGTAAGGAAGATTCTGAGCCCCCAGGGCTGTGTGTGTTGCCTGACAGATGTACAAACATGGCTACACAGTGACCTTCAGTAGACTGCCATGACAGTGCCATCGACACCTTTCCATCATGTCACAGGGTCATCACCCATTTAACAGCATCTTGAAGGGGTTTTCCCTTTTTAGAAAATCCCAGTGCCTGGCCACAGTTTGCTATGAAGAAAAAGCAAAACCACACTTTACTCATCCTCCCCAGGTCAACAGCTGAGTCTCCATCACTTCAACCAGTGTCCCTAGTCTTCAGCGCTCAGCGCTGATGTTACATTGACAGCACAGTAGCCAGTCACTTAGCATGTTGTCAATGTAACATCAGCACTACAGCAATAAGAAACTCCCGAAGCAGTGCAGGGTCTTGGCATTATACCAGGTAAGAGAGTAAAGTGTTAAGTTTTTTTTCCTTCTAACAAACCTTACCTGGAATGGAATTTTCTGAAGCTAATCAGCTTCTTTAAGTGCAATGCTTCAATTAATAGCCATTTAACTGCAGAAATAAAGATATCTCTGATTGTAGCACAAAATCTTCCATACATGCAGAGCGCATATTGTTGCACCTGAAAGGTACCTTTACACGGTAACTTTTCTAGATTTCACTGGCAACTTACTGTTGCAGTGAAATCATGGAGACATAGTTCCATTTGTACACAGCAACAAGATAGAACAATGTGTCCATGATTCACTGCAACCAGTAAGTTGCCAGTGAAATCCTAGAAAAGTTGCGTGTGACGTATCCTAAGGGGAACTAAAAACTAAAATCTGCCCAAGTAAACCTCTATGTGCAGTGGTCCATCTCACTTTCCAGGTTTGCTGGATGTGATGCAACTGTGATGCTGGCTATCATCACTTCTCACAGTAAGCCATGAAACAGAGGATTCAAGAAGTCCAGGGTCAAATATCAAGAGTGTGTTTAAGGTACAATGGCAAGACAAAGTAAACAGGTTACAGTCTGTGGTTGATCAAACAGTGCGATAGAGACAAAGGGCTAGGCAAACGTAGTCAAGACAAGTCCAGGTCAGACAGCAAGAGATCAGAACAGCAAATCATGAAGTACAGATTCCACTAACAAAGCTATGACTGACAATGTCTATCATTGCCACCAGCTAAATTGCATAACCACTGCATCATGCATCCCAGGACAAATTGAGTGGTGTCTTCATGAAACCAACTAGTCCCACTCTTGTTAACTTCAATAAACGTATTAAAAATGATTAAATAGATCTGATAAAGAAATATGAATTTATTGATAGTTATGACAAACCTTATGTGTCAGTGAATGCTGCTTGAGATGATGCGGCTGTACAAATTCCATGCCACACTCAGTGCAGATATATGGCCGGATGTCCTTGTGTTTCATCATGTGATTCTGGAGTTGGCTTGGATACTGAAATATTTTATCACATTCACTACAATTGTACTGAACCGGGCCCCTGTGGACTGTCAAGTGTCTTTTAAGCTGTGCCAGGGTTGGAAAGTCAAGTCCGCATTCCACACAGATATTTTCTCTCCCACTTTCGTGCTTTGACTCATGGACTTTAAGTTCACTTGGATAGGCAAACCCTCTGCCACATATCCTACAGTTGTATGGTTTCACATCACTATGTTGCATCATGTGGCGCTTTAAATGACTGGTTTGGGTAAAAGCTTTATTGCAAACTTGGCACTTGTGGGGTCGGGTGCCCTGATGAGTTAACATATGTGTATGCAAATGACTGAGTTGTTTAAAGAACTTGCCACAACGTGAACAAGCATGGGGTTTAATGCCACTGTGCCCTAAAATATGTGTCACCAAATTATATTTGGATGTATAGGACTTCTCACACATTGGACATTTCCAACGTTTCTGATCGCCCACCTCCACATAGAAGCTATCATCGATCTGAATATTAACATCAACCCTCTCCACCTTCGGTTTGGTGTCATCATGGCCCTGGATCTGTGTTTTACCCAGATCATCATCTTCTGGTTGGCCTGTATTGAAAGCTTGATGTAAATGCATAGTTTGAGTGGGCACATGGAAGGGGAACATAATCCCAGGGTAATTTTTTGGAAATAATGGATAAGAGGGGTGTAGACATAGTGATCCTGTAGGCCACACCGCACTTGTTCTTATAGGTTCTTGATTTAAAGGATTAAGCCAAAATGGGTCCATAGTTCTGTAATACTGAAGACCAACATTAGGCAAATCAACCATTTTGGCATTGCAGCTTGACATGGGTGGTAGATGATAAAACAAGGGCAGATGAGATGGAAGAAAACTTTTTGCTTCTTCTTCTAGCCGATTGCAGAGTTTGTGGTCTTCATCATCATGGGGCATCTTAGATGGCAAATGTTTTCTTCGACGTGATCCATTTACAAGTGTTTCATGCAAATGGTGCAGGTTGTATTCTGGATGGCCATACTGGTAGTGTGGAAAGTATTGTGCATATCCCTCATGGAAGGGAGATGGTCTGCTACACTTCACAATGGAAGGCATTGATTGTCTGATGAAGGGAGCAACTGGAGGTTTCTTAATGTCAGCATTAAGAGATGAAGTGTAATCTTTTACTATGTATGTAACATTCTGCATGGTTCAACTGCAAGAAAAAGAGAAATAGAAATGGGGTAATAAATATATGTAATTCAATTTCCAACTATAATTCAAGGTGTAACTTTAAATAGTAACTTACAGTATATACAGGAAAGTTATCTAAAAGAATACCACTTTAAGAATACTATCTCCAATTAGCTAAGCCTACTTTGGTTAAAAATGTTCAATTTTATTTTTTTGTGTGTCACATTTCTAAATTAAAAGGGTCATAAAATTTTGATGACTTTGCATAATTAGTCCTCATTTTTTCTATGTAATAAGTTGTGTTTTAACAGTAGCAATTTGTTGTACATATAACATTAATGATTAGTAATAATAATTTATTAATAATAACAATTATTAACATTATCATTATTATTATATAGTGTCAATTATTATATAGCACTTTACAATTCATAAAAAACATGCACTAAAAATATCAAACATTACAAAGTAATACATAATTCAGCAATTCTGACAAGGGAGGGCCGTGCTCGCTTTCAATTTGAAATAGATAAGGGATGTTACAAAGTAAATGTGCTTGTATTGTAGGCTCCAGCCATCTGTCATATTAAATAAAGTTCTTCATGTAAAGCTACATTAACAAGTCATCTGCCAGTATGTACGGTATATATGTCCAGATACATAGAGCTATTGATGGTATGGAGGCTGTGAGAAATATATATCAGAAGGACCAGATTCTAAGGGAAAATGTGGTGGCGGAAAACTAAAAAAAATACATTAGTAATCACTGCCTAAAAAAATGTGTGCATACTTAACACTGTGGAGAACGGAAACAAACCTGCCTGAATGTGTTAGTGCAATCCAGAAAACTGGTGCAGCACAAGAAAAATCTTGGGGATAAAAGTTGGAGGTTCAAATTATGGAGAATGTTAGTTCTAAATTATTATCAAAACAAAAAGTTTGGGTAGGGTGGTAGGCAGAGATGAGGGAAAAGATATAGACTGGTGGGACGCTTTGTGGGTGTGTGATAAGATTAGCTTTTATTCTGAACTAGATGGGCAACCAGTGCAATGATTGGTACACAGTGTTGGAAAAGTGATGGACAGAAATATGAACCTGACAGCTGTATTCAGAATTGAATGGAGAGGGGAGAGTTTAGTAAGAGGAAGACCAATTAGTAGCAAGTCAAGTAATTAAGATGGGAATATATCAGAACAATTAATGTTTTTGCAGTTTATGTCATATGGATGAAAAAATGCACGACTCTTGCATGACACTGCTAATTTTCTCGTCGAGCAAGTAAAGATACATAAATGTGAGCATACCCTTACAATGTAAGCCTACGAAGTCTCTCTCTGACGTTGAGTGCAGTGTGTTGTCACTGAGAAGAGGAGCAGAACAGCTCTGGATCCCGGAGAAGACATTCCCTTTTCATGTGTAGGAGAATTGATTGAGGGACACCGTCAGGTCATTATTCAGTATGATAGTAATATTACCCTTGAATAGTGCCTAGGCAGACCTTTTAGAAACATGTAAAATCATTATTCTACCCTTTGTAGTTTTCATGTTGATAGCATTATCAGACTCTGCAGAGAGCTGCTGCATTAGTCCTGTCCATTATAAGCAGAGACAATTAGTCATGGCTGTTTTAAACTGTCATGTAATTATGCACTCCCTCTCAGCAGCTCTCTCCTCCCTCTGTCTCCAGGCACTGTGGTTTCACTTTCACCAGGTCTATTCTGCTGAGGACACAGGGAGAGAGTGATTGCAGGTCTGCCTTATCTTATTTAGACTCCATTTGTTTCTGTAAGCAGGAATCCCTGTTGTGACAGTTTCTGTGATGTATTTGACCTCTTTTCTGTCTGCAGACAAAAAGGTACATCACACACAGCGATATCCCACGATATCACTGAAATCAGCGACCTCACCAGCGATATCGCTGTGTGTGAAAAGCAGCAGCGACCTGGCCCTTGCTGTGAGGTCGCTGATCGCTGCACATCCTTCAGGACCATTTTTGGTCCCTGTTCTCCCCCTGATCAGCATGCATTGCTACGTGTGACAGTGAGAGATCAGCAATCAGCGACCTCACAGTGTCACGCTGGGAGTGGGGAAGACACCCAGCGTAGGATAACGACGGGGGGGGAATCAGGAGTCCCTAATGCTAAGGGCACAAGAAGGAGACGGTGACCCCTAGACTTCCTAGAGCTGACCCTGTCTGCCCTAACGTCCCTATACAGTCTCCTCAACTGTCGCCGACCACGAACCTCGTCCCTCTCTGATCCTAGATCTATCTTATCTAAGGATCAGATGGAGAGGTTCACTAGACCCCTCCACTATCAACTAAAGACAAACACCAGGGAAGACAGACATTTGGGAAAAGGAAACACTTATCTGACAGCAGAACACAGCAACCTCCACAACTCAGCTTCTGCTGGAGCAAGGATAAAGTGTGCACAAGGAACTATCACCTGCACCGAGGAAGGGTAATGAACCTCCTTATAAAGGTGGAAGGAGTCTGCTGGGTCCTAGTGACCTACAACATTGGTGGATAAAACCAGACCGAGCGCAAGACCTCCACAGCCGTCTCCCCATAATAGAGAGATCTCATCACATCTTCTCTCCATCAACACAGAAGGTAAATGCCCCTAAAAGAGACGGACCATCCTCCACCATTATGGCTGGTGGGCCAAACGCTGGGATCGTCTGCGCGTGGCCTCCACCCTGTCATCCGTGCCACCCGTGACACACAGGCTGGTAACCATGATAAACACTGAGTAACTAAGCAGCACGTGCTACCTGGATACCCGGTGTTTATAATGGTTACCAGTGCTAAGCAGGAGGATGCTGGTAACCATGATAAACACCGGGTAACTAAGCAGCGTGCACTGCCTAGATACCCGCTGTTTATCATGGTTACCAGCATCCTCCCGCTTATGGAGGTTGGCTCCCTGGTCCCTGGTAGCTGAGGAGATCTGCCTGTTTGACCGCTCCCCAGCAACCACATAGCGATGTTTCAGCGATCCTGGTCGTTGTCGGGATCGCTGGAACATCGCTGTAACGGCACCCAAAGCGAGCAGAGAGGAGAATACAGCCCCTTCCCCCCTCCACTGATGTCCTCTGCTGTGATGTGACATAAATAATCATCCTATGGGGAGTGGACAGCAGAGAACTAAGTGGATCATTCACTGTGATTGACAGATGGAATGATTCTCTTTATTTGAAGTTTACAGAAAATAAGGGGGGGATATAAATAAAAGAAATACATCAATAGAGAGAGTTTAGAGTGGGGAATTAGAAAATGATAGCAGTTACATATGGGTTTTTGACCTGACAGTTTTCCATTAATTTACGGTACCTACTTCTTGAAGAATTGGAAAATGAAAGCAATTTCACTGTTCATCTATATTCTACTGGCTGTTATGGATAATATTTTTTAATAAAACAATTCTGGCCTATATATAGATTATTAAGTAATTTTTGTAATTGTTTGTTGTTGTAAAGGGAATGGCAAATATAACAATTCTGCTGTTTTTGGTTGGGTTTTTAGATTATTTCCCATATGGTTGCAATAACGTATTATCTTCTTAGTACATTATGATTACAGCAATACTTAACATGTGTTTTTATAAAATAAAACAATACTTAATGGAAATAAATATTATTTTACCTTTGTTAAATACAAAAATATAAAACATACATATTTGCAATGAGCCCCTTGTGAGAAAAGCGCAATGCAAAGGTTTGCTGTTATATTATTTATATAATGTATTAAAGGGGTTTTCCCACAAACTAAGTTAATTTTACAGTTCATTTTAATCAATGGATCTTGGAATAATAATAATTTCCACAAAATTAGATGTGTTTAAAAAAAAAAATATTTCTGCGCTGAGATAATCTTATATATGTGTCCCTGCTATGTACAGTGTAATGGATGTGTCTGACCGTACAGGGACATGGTCTGATCATACCACATCTCCTGTGCTGAGATAATCTTATATATGTCCCTGCTATGTACTGTGTAATGGATATGTCTGACCGTACAGGGACAAGGTCTGATCATACCACATCTCCTGTGCTGAGATAATCTTATATATGTGTCCCTGCTAGGTACTGACTGTGTAATGGATGTGTCTGACTGTACAGGGACATGGTCTGATCGTACCATATCTCCTGTGCTGAGATAATCTTGTATATGTATCCCTGCTATGTACTGTGTAATGGCTTTGTCTGACCGTACGCAGCTCTGAGCTATCCTAGCTCTGCACATTATTGCCGCTACTCTCAGTAGGAGTATGTACAATGCACACACACAATTCCTCATTGCCCCCAGCACTCTGCCATATTCTCCTCCTTTAGTAATAGGTTAGTAAATGGTAGGTAGGTTATAAAAAGTGTCTGTTTTACACAATTATGGTTAAATGATGATTCCAGCTTCAGGAGGCATATTTCATATCAGGAGGTGAGTGGGTCGTCACATCTACAAATTGTCTCAGATATCGTACACATGTCCTATTTAATTAGACAGGTGCATGACATAGGCCAATGGTAGAGAAGTGATGTGATACAAAAGTGAGCAGAGACGGTATATCCCTTTAATGACCAGTGACAGATATACAGTATCCATCATTGCTAGCATCCCTATCTGTGGGGAGGACTCAGAAACTGAGCTTTCTCTGTACGCAGTGGGTTATTGGCTGTTTTACATGGTCTACAACCACTGGTACCTGTCAAGACCAGTGATAAGGGTTATGGCACATGCATAATCAATGTGATTTTGATGCATGACCATTGCACAAGTGCTTAGTGTGAGTGCAACGCGAACATTGCATCCATAGACTTTACAATGGCAAATCTCCTGCGATATACGTGTGTAATCGCAGCATGCTGTGATTATCCATGCATTCTGAGTTCAACGGAGAAAAAAATAACCAATATAACCCGACTGATTGTTTAACATTGGTCCAATTTCAATTCAAGATTTTCTCATATTGCACTCGTTTGAGTTTGACGCCAATGTGGCTTTACCCTAACTCTGATCCGAGCGTCTTAGCTCCAAACATACCGAGGTCAATAGCAACTGTGACAGCTGACAAATAATTCAGGGGTGTCCTCTGATCATTCTCATTTATTTACTGTATTCTATTGGTTATATCTTATACGAGGGTAAGACAGGTTGGGGACCACTCCTCCAACACTATCACTTTAGCGGTATTCAGTGTTGAAGAAGATACAATATTCCCATTATGCTCTATACTTAGATTTCATCCAAAGTCATTAATAAGATTTCAATTGATTGCAGTAAGTATGAACACGACATAATAACAAGTGGAGGGGTCGTTCTGACAGACGTCACTTCTTGTCCTCATTGATGATTTTTCCATCCAGTATTATACTTTCATTTCCTAAAGCACATCTCACATTTCCTGGATTTCGAGTCACTGACGCCAGATACTAACTGAAGGCTTTCCACAATATGAAATACACAATTTGTGCTCATTTGTCTTCATTTACCTGTCTAATAAATGTGTTGTGCACTGAAAATATTGGCTGGATATATGTGATGAATATGGAGCAAATCTTCATTCGCTGCCCTAATTGTATCAATAAAGCTGAAAGGGTTCTTCCATTTCTTCTTTTATAATGATTATGTATCCTTAGGATATGTCATCAATATCAGAATAGTGGGGATCCAAAACGCTGCACCCCCACCACTCAGCAGTTTCCGGTATCCTGGCCACCTCTTGCAATTTCTTGTCGGCTGTGACGTACATAAAAACATCTTGTATCGCCATGTCTGGAAAAGTTCTACTGTCTAATATATAAAGCTGTGTGTATGTATGTGTATATTTGTGTATGTATGTGTATATTTGTGTATGTATGTGTATATTTGTGTACGTATGTGTATATTTGTGTATGTATGTCCGCTGAAGGAATCCACACCATCTCATTTACAATCACAAAATTTTGTCCAGACACCTCAGTTGACTCAGAGAACATTATAGACTGTTTTGAATGGAAATTTTAACCCCACGCTTTACAGTCAGTCGCCAAGGCCTATTTACTGTTTGTATCTGTGAGGAAATAGATACTGCCTTAGCTATCTTGACAGTTAGACTGGATATTTATCAGGTGGCCTATAGCAACCAATCACAACTCAACTTCTGATTGATTGCTATAGGCAACAAAGGACATTTATAGTATAACACACATTATGCATGTCTGTGAAACAATCAGCAAAGCTTGTGTGGCACCCCAGGGTTCGGTTGCCACAGATACGCCTGGGACAGAGAAGGATCTCCACATCAGGTAATTCCGCACACAACACCTTCCACCCCAGACCTAAGGGGAAGCTCTACAAACCAAGTTCAGGTGAGGCCTTCTATAAATTCAGGCTTGGAGGCGGAGTTAGTTAGTGCAGTTCCAGGGAGGACTGTGAAGACGTCCTGGTGACGGAGCTGTGCTAAGCCCGTACCAGTGAGCACTACTAACCTGCATGAGGGACCCTAGAGCGAGGGTCGGAGGCAAGGAGTAGTAGTAGCAGGGGGAAGTGGAGCCATACCGGTTCGCCCCAGGAGGAACAGCGCCTGAAATCAGACACCGGAGTCCAGGACTGCAAGGGACCTGTTATAGCCCAGCAGTAAAGACTCCAGGTCTCCTCGTCACAGCAGCACTTGAAGCACAGCCACTTAGCAGAGCCAAGGACCGCAATGGACATAGCGGTGCCCTACAGCAGAGCTCTCACCACGTGCCATACAAGTGAGGATAGCAAGAGAGGGTCAGGGCTTGGCTTCAGATTCTTGGACAAAGTGCCTCAGTGTCCACGCTGCTGCTCCGAGACCAAAGAAACTCAGACACGGGAAAGTCTGGTTCAGCTACAGCCTTTATTTTCCGACGCGTTTTGGAGCCTCCTCCTGAGCTCCTTCCTCAGGGAACATCTGTTGTTCCCTGAGGAAGGAGCTCGGGAGGAGGCTCCGAAACGTGTCAGAAAATAAAGGCTGTAGCTGAACCAGACTTTCCCGTGTCTGTGTTTCTTTGGTCTCGGAGCAGCAGCGCGGACACTGAGGCACTTTGTCCAAGAATCTGCATTACTACCACGGTTTCCGTTGGGAGTGCGGCCCTTGCAGCAGCTGCCTGTACACTTTTCTACCAGTTGTGGGTTTCACACCTGACAAAGGTGAGCAATTCCACATCGCTAAGTGAAAGTGTTTATTAAGATAAGACCCTATATGCGCATTCTTTTTTCGCACGGCTTAGCTTCAGACAGCCTGGGACCAAAACACACGAAGCGTAGCAGGGAGGCCTCATAACTCACCAAGTGTGGAGATCATGAACTGTTACCAGACCACCCGGACCCGTACCATCAGAGACTGTACCCTGGACTATACCTACAACACCAGTAAAAGGTACAGAAACATCAACCCTGTGTGTGACTGTTATTGCGGCCCCT
Source organism: Allobates femoralis (assembly GCA_033576535.1). Lineage (NCBI taxonomy): Eukaryota > Metazoa > Chordata > Amphibia > Anura > Aromobatidae > Allobates > Allobates femoralis. Next base: position 771,673,844 of record JARQOC010000003.1, read on the forward strand.
GATCCTGCTCCCTCCATAGACTGTCCTGCAATTCCCTTATACCACAACTGCCCCAGGAATCCTGCACCAACTATGGGGAACGTAACCATCTTGCTGCCGAAACATCACCTGGAGGTCTGAGCCGCAGCGTCGGTAACCATTCCGGAACTGTAGGTGGTGTCACAAACTATTTTTATTATTTTTATTGACTCTTCCTAGCGACCACCAGGGCCATGGGACCAACCACAGGCCCCAGTGACATACCCCGTGAATCAACGCCCGGGGCAGATCACTTGCCACGGCCCTGGGGCAGATCACTTGCTGAAGACAAGGACTTCTGCAAAATGGTGCACACTGAGACATGACTCTCAGTGAAGCAGCAGCCACACAAACACCAAATCAACTAAAACATCTCTTTGCTATTCTTCTAACAACCTCCTGCACACTATCACCAGTATACAGCACAAGCCTGCACATAGTCCCCAGTATTCAGCAGGAGACCACACAGCCCCAAGTATACAGCAAGAGCCAACACACAGCCCCAGTATACAGCAAAAGCCCACACCACATACAGCCCCCAGTATACAGAAGCCCACACACAGCCACCAGTATACAGCAGGAGGCCACACACAGCCCAGTATAAAGCAAGAGCCCACATCACAGCCCCAGTATACAGCAGGAGGCCACACACAGCCCCCAGTATACAGCAGGAGGCTGCACACAGCCCTCAGTATACAGCAGGAAGCCACATACAAATCCAGTATACAGCAGGAGGTTACACACAACCCCCAGTATACAGCAGGAGGCCATAACAGCCCCCAGTATACAGCAAGGAGGCACACACAGCCCCTGCATTAAAGCAGGAGGCTGCACACATCCCCCAGTATTCAGAAGGAGCCCATACACAGCCCTGAGTATACAGCAGGAGGCCATAGACAGCCCCGAGTATACAGCAGGAGGCCACACAAAGCACTCAGTATACAGCAGGAGGCTATACAGCCCTAGTATACAGCAGGAGCCCACACAGCCCCAGTATAGAGCAGGAGCCCACAACAGCCCCAGTATACAGCAGGAGCCCACACACAGCCCCCAGTATACAGCAGGAGGCTGCACACAGCCTTCAGTATAAAAGCAGGAGACCACATACAACCCTTGTATACAGCAGAAGGCCACACACAGCCCCAGTATACAGCACGGAGGCACACAGCCCCCAGTATACACCGGAGCTGCACACAGTCCCCAGTATACAGCAGGAGGTCGCACACAGGCCCCAGATTACAGCAGGAAGGTCCTCACGATAAGCTCACTAGCCCCTGTATTAAACTAGAAGCTCACACATAGACCCCTGTATTACAGCAGGAGCTCACACATAGCCCCCTGTATTACACCAGGAGCCCACACATTTCCCATGTATTACACCAGGAGCCCACACATAGCCCCTGAATTACACTTGCAGTATGTGTATCTCAGCAGTCAGAAGCAACACTTTATTAACCCATTCTATTTTCTTAAAACTAAGAATAGTTAATTACTATTCCGAGCAAAACTGGGGACTACAGCTAGTCAACATATAAAATGCATAATTTTATAAATCTGCAAGATAAATGCAATAGATTAAAAATAAATAAGTAAATGTAATGGAAAAAAGTCATCAAAATATCAGGTATCCCAAAATAATCTAAAATAATAAGACAACTTGCCATGCAGAAAAACAAGCTTCAGATTGATTCTTTGTTGGAAAAATAAAAAAGTTACGGGGATCTGAAAATGATGGCAGAAAACTAAATTATTTTTATGAAGTTCAGAATTTTTTTTCCATCACATTAAAAAAATACAAAAATAGAAAAAAGCCTCATCATATAAGTTTGGTGTTGCCACAAACATACTGCCCAGGTCATAGTGATCACTGTACACTCAAACTGAATTTCGCAATAATGAGGTCTTTATTTGTGGTTCAATGTTACGGGATCGCCTTAGGCCGGCTTCACACCACGGTTTTCTGCATCAGGTTCTGTACGGTTTGAACCAGACACAACCTGATCCGGTTTTGCCTTCAATGTATTCCTATGTGGCCGGATTGGTCCTATTTGGCCATCCAGTTATGTGTTTTTGTCCCTGATTCAGTTTTGTCCGTTTTTTCACTGGGCACAAAATCGGAGCCTGCATCATTTTTTGGTTACAGTGCAAAAATTGGACAAAATCGGATTGTCCTGGATCCCGGGCCATCCAGCACCCATAACATCGGAGTCAATGGGCGCCGGATTCAGGAATAAATCGGATTGTTTCCCGGATCTGATGTACACCACAGCGCAGGCTCTGAAATTCTGCCGTGCTCATTTAGCATCATTGACAGCAGCATTTCAGAGACACGGCTGAGAGTTCAGCACCGTGGAGAGCAGCACTAAATACATGGCTGAGAGTTCAGCACCATGGAGGGCAACCCTGCACACATGGCTGAGAGTTCAGCACAATGGAGAGCAGCACTGCACACATGGCTGAGAGTTCAGCACCATGGAGAGCAGAACTGCACACACAGGCTGACAGATCAGCACCATGGAGAGCAGCACTGCACACACGGCTGACAGATCAGCACCATGGAGAGCAGCACTGTACACACGGCTGACAGATCAGCACCATGGAGAGCAGCACTGCACACATGGCTGAGAGTTCAGCACCATGGAGAGCAGCACTGCACACATGGCTGAGAGTTCAGCACCATGGAGAGCAGCACTGCACACACGGCTGAGAGTTCAGCACCATGGAGAGCAACACTGCACACACAGGCTGACAGATCAGCACCATGGAGAGCAACACTGCACACACAGGCTGAGAGTTCAGCACCATGAAGAGCAACACTGCACACACAGGCTGACAGATCAGCACCATGGAGAGCAGCACTGCACACACGGCTGAGAGTTCAGCACCATGGAGAGCAGCACTCCACACATGGCTGAGAGTTTAGCACCATGGAGAGCAACACTGCACACACAGGCTGACAGATTAGCACCATTGAGAGCAGCACTGCACACACGGCTGAGAGTTCAGCACCATGGAGAGCAACACTGCACACACAGGCTGACAGATCAGCACCATGGAGAGCAGCACTGCTCACACGGCTGAGAGTTCAGCACCATGGAGAGCAGCACTCCACACATGGCTGAGAGTTTAGCACCATGGAGAGCAACACTGCACACACAGGCTGACAGATTAGCACCATTGAGAGCAGCACTGCACACACGGCTGAGAGTTCAGCACCATGGAGAGCACCACTGCACACACGGCTAAGAGTTCAGTACCATGAAGAGCAACACTGCACACATGGCTGAGAGTTCAGCACCATGAAGAGCAGCACTGCACACACGGCTGAGAGTTCAGCACCATGGAGAGCACTACAGCACACACGGCTGAGAGTTCAGCACCGTGGACAGCAGCAGAAAACGAATCCTGCAAAAAACAGGATCTGAGGGTATATTTGTCCACACTATCTGCTCATCCTGTGCTGTCAGGTTTTGTCCGGTGGATCCTACAGGATCCAACCTGACAGCACAAAACTGTGGTGTGAAGCCGGCCTTAGCTCCCGTTCACTGGCATGTTCACACAGCTCAATCCTGTATGCACACCAATACTTTGTCATTTTTACCCCACAATGAATGCTGTAAAAATGATACCCAAGAACTAATGGTGGGATTCCATTCTTTTCACCGTTTCTTTTGGAATTTTTTTCCTATTTTTAGCACAGTATATTGTTTACTGAATGGCATCAAACTACATATATTACAACTCATGAAATGTATCACTTAATATGAACTGTGCATCCAAATATAAGAGTAAAATGGCAGTGATATAATGCAAACATTTAGGCTATGTGCGCACACTGAGTATTTGGTGCAGAAATTTTCTGCAGCAAATCGGCATCTTCTAGCAGAAATATGCATTAATATGCACTAACGCAATGCAGATTTGGTGCAGATTTTTACCATGCATTTTTTTTAATGAAGTCAATGGATGAAGCAGGGCTAAAAACCGCAGGAAAATTGACATGCTGCAGATTTTTTCTGCAAGCAAATCTGCAAGGAAAAATGAGCAATCTGTACACAACACTTCAGTATTCTCATTGACTTTGGCCAGGGTCACATTTGCGATGTGCCCCTAGCCTGCCGGATTCCGGTATTATCTTAGAACTTTTTGCAGACACGGTTTCCTGTGCGGCGCTGTAAAGCGCACTCCGAGCCGCTGCCTGTATGACAGGTCGTGAAGGTAAACAGCGGGTAACTAAGGGCAGCGTTTTCCAGCACCGCATAGCGGTAACGCTATGCGGCGCTGGAAAAAGTTCTAAGATAATACCGGAATCCGGCAGGCTAGGGGCACATCGCAAATGTGACCCTAGCCATTGCTGGTATAAGGATAAGCAAGCAGACTTGTGACAAAACTGCACCAAATCTGCATAAAAAAGCATGTGTGCACCTGGCCTTATTTATTAAAATTCTCAATAGAATTATGGATTTGAGGTTGTACCCCAATCTTAAAGAGGACCTGTCACCCCCTCCCCCATGGATCAGAATCTAAGTCCAGCACTGAATGCAGCATGTCAAAAGGACGCGCAGAGTCCGTGACTCCAAGATATAGGCTGGAGTCACACTGGGCGAGAGACATGCGAGATGCTCACGTGGGTCTTGCATGCCTCACCCGCACAGATGACTTAGCCTTTAAAAATCAAATTTCATATGGGTATTTTGATTGAAGAAGAAAGTTATGAAGGTGAGGAAAAAAATCAAATTGTATAAATATATACATTGGCTGCGGCAGGTTGATTGAAGAGCGGAATGTCATGATGTCTGATCAGATTCTGCTGTGTCCTGGCGTCTGTCTGGAGCAGGTGCTCTTCATGTGGCCGTCCTACTGTGTGTCCTCTGAAATCTGATCTTCATCTGTACAGAGCCCAATTACTGCAAAATTCTAGGAGCAGACCAGTTTACTTTCATTACATGAATATGCAATTACTTTTTGGGATTAACTGTCATATCCTCCATAAATGCACAGTTTTCCCTCCCTGCCGTGTAACAGCTGACTTGCAGCAAGCCCCTATTTACTCTCTATGGGACCTGCGGCAGGTGCGGCAAGTGCAGTTCAACTAACCGAGTTTTTTTGACTTGCCGCAAATGCCGGATTTGACGGATCGCGCACTTGTCGCACCTGCCGCAAGTCCCATAGAGAATGAATAGGGGTTTGCCGCAAGTCCGCCTATACTTTGCATGGCAAAAACCGCAACCGCGCCGCAAGTGCAGCCAGTATGCGGTAATCGCGGCAGATGCGGTTTTTTCACCGCATCTGCCGCGATTTCAAAAAAACGCTGATGTGAAAGGGCCCTTAGAAGAACATTACAGTTACAGGTTGAACTACCGTAGTTGTTATGCGGGTGTAGTTCCACTTTTTACCAGTAGGAGTCTATGTTATACAACTTTTATACAGCTATATTACTGTGTGACGATTGCTCATTTATCAGAGCAATATAGCACTACATCATTAAAGGGTATACAGGTGTACCATTTACTGCACATGGATTATTATATCCAGCAAAAAACACATACTTAAAGTAGTTTTCCTACAATGAAATTTCATTTTAATCAAAAGTTCTTGAAATAACTATAATTTAGGCTAGGGTCACATTTGCGTTATGACCCTGGCCTGCCGGATTCCGGTTTTATCTTAGAACTTTTTCCAGCGCCGCATAGCGTTACCTACGGCCTACGGCCTACGGCTAGGGTCACATTTGCGGTTGAAATTGCAGATCCATAGGCAACAATCCGGTTTTGCAGCATGTGGGAAAAATCATGCAGGCTGCATTTTTCGCAACGGTCGCAAAACCGGATTTCTAACACGGAGCCCTATGGGTTCGAATCCGGTACCACAAGACACATATGAATGCCTGCAGTACCAGATGGGTTTGGAACAACAATGCAGCATCTGTGCCGCATATCGGCACAGATGCTGCATTTGTGTACATTAACCCGGTGATTGAAGGGTTCATGTGTATAATATATGTGGGCAACATGTCTCCAGGAAGTGTTCAAGTGTTAACTGCCTATAATAATGTTTAGCCGATATTTGTCGGCTTTTACAAATCATGATTGGAAGCCGGCGGCTCCTGGTTGTCAGCACAAGCATCAGTACGCAATGAGCGTAAGCACATTGCTGGCCAGCATCCTTAATAAGGAGCTGTCCCAGGTTCTTATGCCAATTGCGTACTGTACCCGCCGCTCTCCACAGTGCTGAAGGCTTAAATATCAGCTCTATGGCCAGCGCACATTGAAACTCCGGTCTCCCACTCTAAACTCTCTCTATTGATGTATTTCTTTATGTATATTCCCCTCCTATCTTCTGTAAACTGCAAATAAAGAGAATCATTTCATCTGTCATTCACAGTGCATGATCCACTTAGTTCTCTGCTATCCACTCCCCATGCATTAATACGCATGTCACAGCACCGGACATCAATGAAGGGACTGTATTCTACTTTCTGCTCTCTGTGTGCAGCATCACAAGAGATGAGCTACTACAACACAGAAACTATCACAGCACAGCAAGGTATCTGCTTTACAGAAGCAAATGGAGTCTGGAGCAGGCAAACCTGCAGTAGCTCTCTCCCTCCATGGTGATATCAACTGAACAGACCTGTAAGTGAAACCTGACACTGCACTGTTAGCAAAGGCAGGAGGGAGGAGAGAGCTGCAGAGAAGGTGTGCATAATTACATGACAGTTTACACTGCACAGGACTAATCGTCTCTGCTTATAATAGGACAGGACTAATGCAGCAGCTCTCTGCAGGGTCAGACAATGGTGATAACATGGAAACTACAAACGGTACAATAATGATTTTACATGTTTTTAAAAAGTATGTCCAGGCACTATTCAAGGGTACTATTAGTATCATACTGAAAAATGACCTGACAGTGTCCCTTTAAGGAGATGTAAGTTAATCAGATGTGTGCCTGTAATCTCTCCCTCCCTCACTCTCCTCATCAGACTCTTCTAAATGAAACTGAAACCTGACAGGCAGAGCACTTGGGGGAGGGAGAAAGGAGGGAGGGGAGAGTTGCCTGAGAAGGAGTGAAAAAATAAATGAACTCTTACACAGCCAGACTAAGGGTACCTTTACACGCCGCTACTGGCGGGTGGATACAACCAGCTACGTCACGTGCACGAGCACGCACAAACGGTTACAAACGGTAAACGCACCATCTTTACACGCCGCCACAAGCTATGCTACGCTACGTTACATCTATCTCTGGATACACCGCCGGGTGCCTCAAGTCACCTTCTGTAGCTCATCTTACCTCATTTACACACTGCTACAACCAGCTAATATGGGCGGACCTGGTGCAGCAGGGACAGCACATAGGCGTGCCACAATTGTGGATTACGAGACGTCCGTACGCTGATAGGACAAAGCAAGAAACCCATGATTGGCCAGGCATCTCAGGAGGCTGTTTAATACATGACGCTCGAGCAATTGTGTTGTGTGACTGGTCAGCTCCTTAAATATGCCGCCCTATGCAGCGTCTACCAATCATAACGCAGGAGCTTCCACCAATGATCGCTGAAGGGGGGCGGTATCCCGGAGGCTGTGTCACGCCCCAGCTACATACCAGGTACATTGCCTGGTGTCGACACATCCCTTCTGTTGCTTCTTTACACGCCGATACAGCTCGCTACAATCGCCTGTGTAGCCACCTGTTTCCGGGCAGTGCTCGGAAACAGATGTATCTGTTGCCGGGTGCCTCCTACCGTCTTTACACGCCGCTACTACGGGGTATTTTGCCGCTACAAGCTACATTTGTAGTCTGTAGCAGGTTGTAGCCACCCGCCAGTAGCGGCGTGTAAAGGGCCCCTAATAGATTAATCCAGTCTATTACTCTTACAGCTGAAGCTAGCTGTCTGCAGGGTGTGACGATACTATAAACAAGAAAACTACAAAGAGTGCAGTAATGATTTTTACATGTTTTAAAAGGTCTGCCCAGGCACTATTCAATGGTAATATTCATATCATATGGAAAAATGACCTGACAGAGTCCCTTTAAATTGTTGCAGAAAGATAGACCTAAATTCTCTATGAATTTCACTGGAAGCTAGTATCGGGTTGGAGACATGTACACATGTGGCACCCCTGCGGTACGGTCGCCACTATGATACTGCAACTATCTAATATGTGTGGCATCATACACATATGTAAGAAGGGAAAACTTTGCTGAGTCCCCTAACACACACCCAACACTATCCAAACTCCAGGCTAGTTAGATGCTGGGCGAAAGAGACTCGCATTCAAAGCAGTCCCCATCTACAGGTGACCCACCCAGGGGTTTGGGAACTCGGATCCCGGGGGTTGATTATGGTTGCGGTCAATGGTGGTCAGTGCCTGGGTCCAATTCCCTGGTGGTCGCTGAAAAGTGTAGAAATAAATAATAAAAGTGTAATGTTTGTGACGCCACCTGCGGTATCTGGTGAAGGCATCAGCGCTGCCAGCAGACCCCTGGGGATGATGGATAGGCAGCCGGATGATAGGTCTCCCCACAGGCAGAGCAGGGTCCCCGGGGCAGCTCTCTGTAGTACTGGTTGTCTTGGTTGTTCTCACAGCAGTAGCTCAGCAAGATCAGAAAATGACACAGTCTCTTCGCTAAGACTGGAATGCAGTTTACCAGCTTAATGAAAATGAGACACAGGAGACCTTCTTGCTCTGCATGGGTATTTACTGGCAACTTGTCAGGGCAGTTCTCATTGGTACACAGTCACAGAGTTACGGGTAGATGGCCTGGGTGGGGACCACTGAATGGGGTGTCATGTGGCTTTCAATGGTGTGCTCTCGGCTTTGCCCTCTATCCTCGCTTGTGTTGAAGCCTTGACCTGCATAGAACCTGGCCTGGACTCCTGTGTGTCTCTCTCTTTTTCTTCTGTAATTGTGAACTCGGGTAAGAACCTTCTTCTGGGTAACCGCTAACTCCTGATGGATTCCTGCAGGTCCTGGTTCTTAAGTTAGTTGCTGTTACAGGTGACCTGGAGACTGAAGTCTCCTCGGTAAAACTGGTGTTAGTGGCTCAGAGTTGAACCTGCCTGCAATGCACTCGGAACCAACACTCCGTTCCATGGACTGGGATCCTCCCACACCGGTAGATAGACGGTCTGATGCCGGGTGTTAGCTTACACCCTCAGGCTCCCCCTTCTCGTTTGGTTCACCTCTCCTTATGGGTGCCCTCCCTCTGTGTCCCCTGAAAGGTCCTCCTCGACCTCTCACTTCACGACTCTCTCTTCCCGTTCCCCTCTACCCACTTATATAACCTCCCACTGTGACCGGTTACCCTGGTAATGGGTTTAACCAATTGGCCCCCTGAGCTAAGTGTGTGAGTGCAGGATGAAATTCACATACGAACCTCCCCATTTACTGGTTACTGGGATACCACACACGCTGGTCTGGGTGCAGTACCCCTTTGTGCCGCACCGACCAGTGGGGTGCCACACAGGCTGGAGGGAGGAGTTAGATTAGGGGTGGGAGGCAAACAGAGAGGAGTGAGTTCTAGGAGACGTCAGGAGCTGGGAAGAGCGGGACACACGTGGGTCAGCTGCAAATACCAGGCCTGAGGACCTGAATCTGCAGCTGGCTGTCCAGACCAACAGAGGAACTAGCTGTAATGGGGTACCAGCCCCAATTTTGTCTGGATATCTTCATGACCAGTCAACAAACTGGAGGTCACTTGGCTGCATGTACAGTGATTACCAAGGTGGACTCTGCCAAGGCTAAGGAACTCTATAGGGTCAAGAGGACTTTCAAGGCAGTCGCTCGGAGGGCCCATAGTCACCTATCATTTGGGACTTGTAACCACAGGACACTAGGGGGACAAGGGGTAGCAGTGTAAGAGAGCAAAGGGCAGCAAGGAAGGCCCTACTCCATGTGTCTCAGTATTGTGGACCCAGACTACTTGTGAGTTGGCCAGGCTGCAATCCTAGTAAATATGTGGCACCCCAGAGTCTAAGTGCCACTGTGTCAACACTGCACCGGGTGGTGGTGTCATGCTGGGAGCAACAAACGGGTCTTCACATCATGCAGGAAAACCACACACAACACCTTCTGCCTCCTGGCCGGAAGGGAGAGACCATGCCCGGGTTCAGGGTGAGTTCCCCTATAAATTCTAGTCTGGGGCAGAGCCAGTTAGTTCAGTTCCTAGGAGGACTGAGAAAGACATCCTGGTGGACTGAGGCAGTAGAACTCATCCCAGGATCGCTGACTCGGTGCCAGGCCTGAGGCTAGGATCTGAGGAAAGTCACCGGAACACCTGGGGAGCTGAGTGACACCGTGCTCACCCCAGAGGAAAGCACAGAGAACGGACACTGGGTCCGAGACTGTGCAGGGTCTAACGTCCCAGCAGGCAACACCGGAAGGTGGGGGATACCCGATTCCTCAGCCACTTCATGCTGGGAGACATAGCAATGAAGAGAGTCCAGGAACTTACACCCAAGACGAGGGTTAGAAAGGACTCAAGTTGCCTGTCATACCGGCACCTCGCAGGAAGAGACAGGGCCGGCAGCTTAGCTGATGCAGCCACAGGAGCCAACAATCAGAGCGCAGTGAGGGAGCCGAAGACCCAGCCGGGTAGAAGGAACCCTGAGTTGCTCTCAGCCAAGTCTTCATGGACAGCTGCTCCAAACCATCGCTACAAGTAAAAGACTGAGTGACCAACAAAACAGTGAGTCTGCCTATTGCTTGTGCCCGTCATCCTGCACCCTACACCTAAACTACCTTCACTGCCCTAGGGAACTAGTCTGCCCATGGAGAGCCACTCTATCCCAACTGCCAGTCCATCACCCCGGAGGTTCAGCAGCAGCAGTGGCCCAATATAGCCACATACCATGGGTGGCGTCATGAACAATCTCCCTAGTCATCATTCCCTTTCCCTACTAAGCCAAAACCCCTTTCAGCTGCACCCAGGGTCACGGAAACCGGGTTTTGACCCCCGTCGCTCCCCAGAGACAGTATCGCCCAGTTCCGAGTACCCCACAGCCCTGGGGTTCAAAAAATACAGTACCCTGACTGGGTTGTGTCTGCACTGAACTCAAGTAAAGGTGACCGGTAAGAACTGCAAGAACCCTGTGTCTGTCTATTCATTCCTGTGCCTCTCTGCACCCCTGCACCTTCTACTACTACAAACACCATCACCACTATTTTACCACCACTACACCTCAGGGCTCTGCTCCATCTGAGGGGAGTGTTCCAACTAGCTGGCTTACCAACTATCCCCTGGGAACTACTATATGCAGTCCTGGTTATCCCTGACCAGAAACCTCAGATGCGTCACAACAAACGTTTCCCCTTTAAATTACCCTTTTTCAACGACCGGTTGTGGCCACGACTTCCAGAGAAGGCCAACGTGACATCCCCCGAACTCTTGAGCCCTGGAGAGTCAAGTACCCTGTCCTTATGACCACTGTTCACAAATCTAACGTTTTGGGGGATTTCTTCCCTTTTATCAGGTACTGTATATACAGTCCAAATATACATATGGTGAAAAAAATACTGAGCACATCAACAATTTTCTAAGTAAATATATTTTTAAAGGTGCTATTAACATGAATTTATCACCGGATGTCTATAACAACCCATCCAATCCTTACAGGTAAAAAAAATTCAAACCAAAGATGTCCATAAATTTACCGATGTGTAATAATGAGAAACCACACAGGAAAAAAAGTATTGAACAGACTTCCTTAAATATATTTAATACTTTATGCAAGTGCCTTTGTTGGTGATGACTGTTTCAAGATGTCTCCTGTTAGAGAAACTAGTGGCATGCATTGCTCTTTTGTGATTTTGTCCCATTCTTCCACACAAACATTCCTCAAATCCTGAAGGTTCCTTGGGCTTCCTTTATGAACTTTAAGCTTTGGTTTGTTGCTTAAATGTTCTATTGGATTAAGGCCAGGCGATAGGCTGTGCCATTCTAACAGCTTTCTTTTTCTTTCTCTGAAACCTATAGACGTTCACTGTTTTTGGATCATTGTCCTTGCTGATATATCTACCCTCATTTCATTTTCATCATTCTGGTAGATGGCAACAGATTTTTATCAAGAATACATTACATTTGTCCATCCATATTTTCTTTAACTATATGAAGCTTGCCAGTGCCATATGCTGAAAAAAATATAGTGTTTAGGGGGTGATATGCAGTGCTTTTTGGTCTCCACTCTCCAAACATGGTGTGTATTATGACATCCAAAGAGTTAAATTTGGTCTCATCTGACCAGACTATATTATCCAAGTATTTCACAGCCTTGACTAAATATTGTTGAGGAAACTTTAGACGCTCTTGAACATGCTTTTTGCTCTGCAATAGAGTCTTATAAGGTGAGTGTGCTTACAGGCAATGGAGAGTGAGTGCAGTCGAGATATTTCTTTAGGTCTCCACAGATGGTCCTTGGCTCTTGTACTGCTCTTCTGATAATTCTTTTCACTCTTCTGAAATCCTTGTGCAAAGCACCTGGTCATGGCCAGTTTATGGTGAAATGATGTTCTCTGTGTCTGGATTATGGCCCCAACTGTGCTCACTGGAGCCTTCAGAAGCTTAGACATTCCTCTATAACCAATGCCATCAGTATATTTTAAATGTACTTGTCCCAGACTAAATACTTGTCAACCATCAAATACAATCAAAACAATGCATCATATTGTCTCGAGGGCGCGTGGACAGAACTCCTTACACCTGATTGCACCTATTTACACTTACTTTATTCTTTTTGGAGGTGCTCGTCAATTACATATATTCAGTTAAGGTCACAACAGTAGTTAAAGGGGTATTCCTATCTCCAAGATCCTATAGTTTTTCTGATGTAGACGTCTTTTTCGTCATGTGAGGGGCATTGCAGCTTAGGTATCCATGGTTATGTCCACTCATATAGTGACATTAAGTTACTTAATTAGTTGCCCATGGTTATAACTGTTCTGTCCCCTTCTGATGATTGCGAATCCCAAGCGCACTAATTACCAGTCCCTTAGATAGTTGTATGCTCGTACTTACACCATCAGGGGCAAATAGACAGTGTCAACTCAATCGTCACTGCAGCTGTTGAAAGACCAAGAGAAACACTGTAGTTTCCTTCCAAATCTTGTATTAGTTACAATGGAATGATAGGTGAAAAGGAATAATCTGTACAGGGTTGCAGACATGCGTCCTCAGTAATGGCTTATCTAAACTAAACTGAGGAAGAAGGGAGGAACCTGTACAGAGGATAGCTAAGGGAGGGAGGTAGGGACAAACTTGAGTCTAAATCTGCCTAGCAACAACAGTGAATTTCCTGATAGGAGGAAAAATATACAATGCAGGAATAGGCATTACAGGTTGTTCCCATTCGTGGGACACAACAATAACCATGGATACCTAAGCTGCAATGCCACTCACATGAGGTAACAGACATGGCTATATCAGAAGAACTATACTACATTTATAATTAAAGGTATTTTTTGATTGTTAGTATAATAGTATGATTATTATTACACCTACTACATATTGGAATAGGATCTTGGAGGTGGGAATACATCTTTAAAGTACATATGTAAAACTATTTTAACATTTGTCGTCTGCAACTTGCCCTTTGTGCTAGGATGGTAAATGCAATATTTTAGGTAAAAAGTTAAGGGTGGTTATATCATTGGTGCAACCTTTGCAGTCTCACCTGGGCCCATGAGATGATGGGGCCCCATTTCTACCTCCAAAGCAGGTGCAATATAATAAGTATTGGACAGCAAAAGGCCCATATGTTGTTCTTACAGAGGAGCCCTCTTCACTCTGTATCCACCAGTGAAACACAGAAATGGAACATGGGGTAAACCAAGTATAAGGTCTTCTCGGGCTCCATGAAGGGATAAAAAATGATTATAGATTTTCAGGTTACTTTTACCCAGAGAAGTGGGTGTTATTCTCAGTGCTTGATAGGTGCCCTTAAATGTGATATCTGTAATTTGTTCCTCTAGAGATATTATAGTCCTGTAAAAGTACATCAAGCAATACAAGTCCCCCAAAGTTTTAATTTCTGGATGATTATTTACAAACCAAAGATCGTTCTACATTTTTTGTAATCTGGTGTTTATACTGTCAGATTTAGGAAAATCCATACTTACAAATCTGCTTAAACCACATGCCCCATATAAGCATAACCTTGATGGTCATTTCCAGAGATCAGCAGAGTTTTGTGTGTTATATTTTAACATAGTTATTAATGTAATTATTGATGTAACTATATATATATATACACTACCATTCAAAAGTTTGGGTCATTTGGAAATTTCCTCATTTTTGAAAGAAAAGCACTTTTTTTTTTTCAATGAAGCTAACATTAATGAATCAGAAATACACTATACATTGTTAATGTGGTAAATGACTATTCTAGCTGCAAATGTCTGTTTTATAATGCAGTATCTACATAGGTGTATAGAGGCCCATTTCTAACAAACACCACTCCAGTGTTTTAATGGTACATTGTGTTTGCTGTGTAAGAAGGTTAATGGATGTTTAGAAAACCCTACAAAAACCTTGTACAAGTATGTTAGCGCAGCTGAAAATGGTTGGGCTGATTAGAGAAGCTATAAAAATGACCTTCCTTTGAGCTAGTTGAGAATCTGGAGCAGTATATTTGTTTGTTCTATGAAACTCTCAAAATGGCCAGATAAAGAGAACTTTCATGTGAAATTCGACAATCTATACTTGTTCTTAGAAATGAAGGCTGTTCCATATGAGAAATTGCCAAGAAACTGAAGATTTCCTACAACGGTGTGTACCACTCCCTTCAGAGGAGAGCACAAACAGGCTGTAAACAGAGTAGAAAGAGAAGTGGGAGGCCCCGCTGCACAACTGAGCAACAAGACAAGTACATTAGAGTCTCTAGTTTTAGAAATCGGCACCTCACAGCTCCTCAACTGGCAGCTTCTTTAAATAGTACCCGCAAAACGCCAGTGTCAACGTTTACAGTGAAGAGGCGACTCCGGGATGCTGGCCTTCAGGGCAAAGTGGCAAAGAAAAAGCCATATCTGAGACTGGCTAATAAAAGGAAAAGATTAAGGGCTGAATTTCTAGGAACTAGCCGATTCTCTTGCCAAATTGTTCAAATTAAACATTTCCTTTCCTCTAGTTCCTACTTGACGGACTTGAGGAGCCATCGAATTTCATCCACGCTACAAAGATTTCTCTTATCCGACCCCCGCCGCTCAAAAGGCCTTTCGGGCATTCATAGAGAATTTATTCTTTCAGGTATCTCCCCTAAGTTAAACTTTATGAAACAGTGGGAGACGAACCTGGGCTTTTATTCTTTGTATGAAGACTGGCAGGCAGCTCTCTCGGGGATCCAAAGGGCCACACGGTGTGTTAACCATCTGGAAAATCTGAAAAAGATCCACCCCCCAATGGTACTTGTCTCCTTCACGTCTTGCGTGCTTGTCTACGGCCAGTCCTCGCTGTGCTGGAGACAATGTGGGCTTGAGGGCACCCTGACACACATGTGGTGGTCCTGTCCAAAAGTCGCCCCATATTGGATAGTAATAACCAGTCTCCTTGGATCTTTATCTGAGAGCACTGTGAACCTTACCCCCCAGTTGGCGATTTTGAACGTTGATATTGACCAGTTCCCTCCTGATCTCCGGGGAGCGATCTCCTATGTCTTAATAGTGGCAAGATTGTGCCTAGGGTCAAAGTGGAAGATCCACCTACCCCCCACTTTCACAGAAGTGATCGAAAAAATTAACTCCATCTCCCAGCATGATCTTTTTCTATCCCTAGACAAAAGCTCCAAACTGAGGGTGTTGAAGGGTTGGGTTATATGGGAGGTGCATTCGCTGGCAGCTCCAGTTCCCCATTGGTAAATTGTTTCATGCATAGTTTGTTGCTCATTTGTGTACGATTATTTTTTTTTCCATGTACTGATAGTTCCCTTTCACCTGGCAGGATGTTCCTCCTCTCCCCCACACACCCCCTCCACCACCACCTCCACCTCTCCTCCTCCCCCCCCCCCCCCTCTTTCCCCCTCCTCGGCCCAATTTATACACCTGTACTCTCCTTGTTTTCCTTATTTGATGTTATTGAAAATCTCTAATAAAAATTTATTGAAACCAATATGGGCAAAAGGACACAGACATTAGACAGAGGAAGATTAGAAAAAAGTTTTATGGACAGACGAATCAAAGTTTGAGGTGTTTGGATCAGACAGATGAACACTTGTGAGACGCAGAACAACTGAAAAGATGCTGGAAGAGTGCCTGGTGTCATCTGTCAAGCATGGTGGAGGTAATGTGATGGTCTGGGGTTGCATTGGTGCTGGTAAAGTTAGAGAAGGAATTTTGAATAAGGAAAGCTATCACTCCATTTGCAACGCCATGCCATGCTGTAATTGCTGCAAAGGGAGCATTTTTTGAAGAAAGCAAAGTTTGAAGGAGAAAATTATTATTTCAAATAACAATAATTATTTCTAAACCTTTTCAATGTCTAGACTATATTCTCTATTCATTTTGCAACTCATTTGATAAATAAAAGTATGCGTTTCTATGGAAAACACAAAATTGTCTGGGTGACCCCAAACTTTTGAACGATAGTGTACACTACACACACATATATATATATATATATATATATATATATATATATATATATATATATATATATACATATATATATATAAATATATATATATGGTATCAGTTGTGATTCTACCAACATGGTGCAGCTATAACAGGACACATGGAATGTAAATTATGTTCATTTTTTAATAATGCACCTTTACCTTGTTATAATCAGTTATTATAGTTTATAGTTTTTATTGCGTATCATGGACTCAGGGATAAAGAATCACTCCAACCCACGGCAGCAGTTTAGTCCTCATTTCTATGTATTCAAGACTAGGCTATAAAGGTACCGTTACACACAGAGATATATTGCTTGCAACTCACTGGTTGCAGTGAAATCATGGACACATTGTTCTATTTTGTTGCCGTGTACAAATGTAACAATGTGTCCATGATTTCACTGCAACCAGCAAATTGCCAGTGAAATTGCATATAATATTGCGTCGTGTAGTGGTACCCTTATTGCTGCACAGTGCCAAAATACATTCTGTACCGCCAATGGCAAAGGTAGGTGTTACGCTTCAACTACACTAACTAAAAATAATAATTTGTGTATTCTTTCCTCAATAAACATTAATTCCCAAAGTACTAGAAAAAGTATGGCAGGGAGTAGACAAAGTTTTACTTTTTAAAAGATATCTTGCCTGCAAAACTGATGACCCCTAAAACAAAACTGATCCCATAAGAAAGTATTAGATCAGGTAGATGGATATTCTGAGGGTACCGTTACACGCGGCAATATTGCTTGCAATTTCACTGGCAATTTGCTGTTTGCAGTGAAATCATGGACACATTGTTACATTTGTACACAGCAACAAAATAGAACAATGTGTCCATGAATTCACTGCAACCAGCAAATTGCCAGTGAAATTGCATACAATGTTGTGTCATGTAACGGTACCCTGAGTACTGTATAGAAGAATAAAAATAAAATAATTCCATGAATATGTCATAGCAATGAGAAAGACAAAAATGCAAACAAAATTACATATACAACTTTATCTGTTTACAAAATGAAAGAATGAAACATTGGTGATAGATAGTGCAAAGTAAATGAAATACAGATTACTAATTAATTATTGAGATTGAATGCCCCATAGTCTTCAGATAGTGGACCACCAAGTGATCATTGGGCAGACGGCTATCTCTTCCGACATCGCCACACCAGGAACCCTCTACTTGGCTGAATTTTACCTAATGTGTAGGCGGAAAATTTAACATGCACAACACATAAATAGCGGAACAATATTGTTTTTAATGTGGTTTTATCCAATAATTATATATATATATATATATATATATATATACCGGTATATAAAATTTACTATATTTACTTATATATAAAATCATCATGTTCCGAAGTGCTTTACAAATATTATCATCGATGTCTCCATTCAGGCTCAGGCTCCCAACCTAAATTCCCTATCAGTAGGTCTTTGCAGTGTGGGAGGAAAGACTGAGGGGACATACAAAATCTTTTGCCGATGTTCTTAGTGTGATCTGACCCAACCGTTCCAGAACAACATTGCTAATCACTGAACCACCATTCCTCTAGTACCGTAAATAGATAGATAGATAGATAGATAGATAGATAGATAGATTATAAAAAAGTTTCACTGCAGCACTCCTCAAAATAAAGTTCAGCAGTCCTTTATTTCTGGCTTCAGATGGACCAACAGACAGGAGATGGCCACGTATCGGGCACACACGCCCTTTGTCAAGCCTTGACAAAGGGCGTGTGTGCCCGATACGTGGCCATCTCCTGTCTGTTAGTCTATCTGAAGCCAGAAATAAAGGACTGCTGAACTTTATTTTGAGGAGTGCTGCAGTGAAACTTTTTTGATACGTATGTATGTAAGGCTGTGAAGTAAGCCAAGCTGCTCTGCACCCGGAATATGTTTGCTGCTTTAAAGGTTTTCTTTTTTTAGATAGATAGATAGATAGATAGATAGATAGATAGATAGATTACATAGATAGAGAGATAGATAATGCTGTTTGTATAATTGATGGAGTTGCTGGCTCCATAGCTACACATTGTACCACCATTAACCCCAGGTGGTCTGTGATTGAGATGTGTCCACCCACTGAGAAATAGAAATGGAGGTTCAGTTGAGCACAAGACTTAGTGAAGATGTGGGACAGGGAGTGACAAGGAGGACAGGGATGTCAGTGTAGGACCCATCAGATCTAAGGTCACCTTGTAAGCGGTTGATGGGCAAGCAGATATTGGCCAATATGTGTACTAAGAACCTTAGCAAATAAAAATATGTGAGTATTGAGTTTTTTGAAAAAACGTAAGTTTTTAAAAAATTTTCTCAAATATAGACTGCTTTTTAGCATATACATAATTGGTAGTAGCTGAGTGCTGCAGTGAATTTTCTCTTGTCTCTTTAAGTTCAGCATCACTGCTTGCACCAGTCCACATTATATCTGGAGTGCTGTGCAGTTTTTTCCTGTATAGATAGATAGATAGATAGATAGATAGATAGATAGATAGATAGAGATAGATAGATAGATAGATAGATAGATAGATAGATAGATAGATTACATAGATAGATAGATAGATAGATAGATAGATAGATAGATAGATTACATAGATAGAGAGATAGATAATGCAGAAATGTAGATAAATACATTAACATCAGATCCAGATTCATCTATATGCTAGAGATGCATGTGTCATATATTGTAATGTGTCATTGTAAGCTACATATGATTTAAAGAGACATATTTGGCTATCAATAAGTTCCATATCTGCTGCAATATAAAAATAAGAAAGCATACAATTGGTGAAATCACAATGTGTATATATATATATATATATATATGTGTGTGTGAACATATATATATAATATATATATACATATACAAACATATATACAATATACACAAATATTTGAAAATGCACTGAATTTAGAAACATGGAGAGCTAAATATGGCATCCACAATGCCATATTACAATGTTGACAGCTAATATATTGCTAATACATTTACATTTTGAAATGTTATTTTATTTAAATGTTGTATTTTTAAAAAATCTAATTTTTTTTTTCATTTTATTTATTTACTTATGCAGCGCCAACATGTTCTGCAGCATTGTACAATTATAATTTGGAATGCTGCCGCTATTAGATAGATAGATAGACAGATAGATAGATAGATAGATAGATAGATAGATAGATAGATAGATAGATAGATAGATAGATAAATTCCTGTTGAGTAATTTGTCATCAAACAATTATTTTATTAGATACAGGATAGACAGGTGCAGACCACTGCAAATTCCTAGATGGATACCAAGAAACACCACATGTGGCTATCAAGCCTTTCTGTGAGTGACAGATCCATACTTATATAATTGTATTACCCATCTAGTTCTATTTTATCACTCAACATCTTCATGTCCTTAGCGTGTAAGCAGGAAATCTACTTACTGATCCCTGAAGAGGGAGGGCTGTGTCTTCTCCCTGATGCTCTTAGCGCCTTTTATCAATGTCTTGTCCTTTCGCGCTCCCTGTCAGTGAGATTTGGTGGAGAGTTTAGTGAGGACAGGGCATAAAAGTGACTTAAGAAAGAGAACAGGAACAATCATTTGCTTCTCCTTTTTCAGATGAGTACCTTCGGAAAGAAGGAAGGAAGGGAGGAGAAAGGAAGTCAACAAGCCTATGTTTTCCTGAAAAAGAATAAGGAAACGGCAGATAGACATCTATTTCTTCTATAAAAAATTTGGCTAAAGAGAAGTAAGAAGGAATTCCAGTGACATTCCAGCCTTGACGGCTGCGGAGGAGCACAGAAAAGCTGACATGACAGCTCTATGGTGGGAATTTTCTCAGGGAATGTCATTTCTACGTATAATTAGAATATATTACATATATTGGCCACACCTGGATGGATACATGACTATATATATATACTTTAAATGATGCAGAAAAGTAGTTACAGTAATATATATATACTGTATATACAACAGGTGTAACAGGTATTGAACACATCACCAATTTTCTATATTAAGGTACCGTTACACGCTAGGATATCGTTAACGATATCCTTAGAATGATCACGTGACAGTGATCGTTCCGACATCGTTAGTGCGTTGTCACACACAAGGATATTGTTAACGCTATCCCATTTGGCAACGCACCAGTTAAATAGGAGAGCAAGGACTGAACGATCTTTTAAAGAGGCAGGAATAGGAGATTTTTGAACGACATCATTCAAAAAGGTGTCACACTGAACGATGTGGCTTCTTCACAGTTCCTTAATTGGACGATGAACGATAGATTTGAGGTCAGGATCTCATTTTTGTGATGAACGTTCCAACGATTTTCCCATCCTACATCGTTCGTTTACACGCAAGGACGCACTAATGATGTCGTTGGAACGTTCACAAATCCGTGACATTTCAAGGATATCGTTAACGATATCCTAGCGTGTGAAGCGGCCTTAAAGTGCTATTGACTTGGATTTCTCACTAACAAACCAGTCCGGTCTCAGTAACAAACTGTCCAATCCACACAGCCAAAAAAATCTAGTCATTCAGGTCGTTTCTTTTACTTCATTTCACTTCCGCAATGTATGTATATACATTGCGGAAGTGAAAGGGCCTCTCACAGCTCTTTCTTTGTCCGGACCTGTGATAATCACGGACCCGGACACAGAAAAGGTCACCTCCAGTGGTGTCCGTTCCTGTCCGTGGGGTCCTACAAAAAGTAGGATCCCACAGACAGGAAAAGATACGCAATGTGAACCCAGCCTTAGAGTTGGCTCGTTTTCCAGGTAAGTCTGCTTTCACATTGCATTTTTTTGAGGATCCGTGGATGTCCGTTGTAAAACGGACAGCCACGTATCTGATTTGGCCCCCATGTTATCCTATGGGGATCTGATCGGATTTGGCCTAATTGCCATCCGATTTTGTCGGATGCTATTTGTGTCCGATTTTTTGCTGTGCCCAAAATCGGAGACTGCTCCGATTCTGAGCACAGCAAAAAAATCGGAAACAAATCAGATCCCACAAAATCGGATGGCAATTAGGCCAAATCCGATCTTCGGCCTTTAACATGGGGGCCTATGGAGTATGGGTCCGAGAAAACACAGGATCGTTTCTCAGACCTGATTTTAGTGTACTGAGCATGCTCAGTACACTAAAACTGCTCCTAACCATCTAATTTCACTTGAAATTAAGTAAAAGAAAGGGTTAAAAATAACAAAATATGTATGCTCACCTGTCGAGCGAGTCCCCCGGCACCTCCAGCAAGCTCCAGACAGGACCTGCGGTTATGTCACAACCCGGCGAAGTCATCGGGTCACATGACCGCAGTTACCGCAGTAACTGCGGTCATGTGACCCGATCAGCTGATCGGGTGGTAATGTAACCACAGATCCTATAAGCATCCGGACCTTGGTGGAGACGCCAGGGGACTCGCTGGAAGGTGAGCATATATATTTTTTATTTTTAACCCTTTCTTTTACTAAATTTCACTTCCGTATTGCATATTATACATTGCGGAAGTGAAAGTGCCCCGCTGCCTCCAGCTGTTTTTTCTGTGTCCGGACCCATGATAATCATGGACCCGGACACAGAAAGGGTCACCTCCTGTGGTGTCCGTTCCTGTCTATGGGGTCCTACAAAAAGTAGGATCCTATGGACAAGAAAAAATATGTGATGTGAAACCAGCCTAATGGTGGGTTTACATGCTAGGATATCCTGAACGATATCCTTGAAACGTCACAGATTTGTGATCATTGAAAAGATATAGTTCGGGCGTCGTTGCGTGTAAACAAACGATATATAGTAGGATGAAAAGATCGTTGGAACATTCATCCTAGATTTGAGATCCTGACCTCAAATCTATTGTTTGTCATCCAATTAACGCTGATTCAGGAAGCAGCATCATTCAGTGTGACAGCTTTGTGAACGATATTGTTCCAAAAAGCTCCTATTCCTGCCGCTTTATTACATCACTCACTCCTTCCTCTCCTATTTAACAGTTGCGCTGCCGCATAGGATATCGTTAACGATATCCTTGTGTGCAGGGCCGGCTCCAGGTTTCTGTGGGCCCCGGGCGAAAAGGTCTCAGTGGGCCCCCTTTAAGTACATATCGCGGACTATATATATATATATATATATTGCCGCACACTTACCGCAAGCCCCATAGACAATGCATGGGGCTTGCCGCAAACGTGCAGCAAGTGCAGCCGCTAGGCGGAAAATGCGGCAGATGCAGGTTTTTTTTACCGCAACTGCCACATTTTAAAAAAAACTCCTATGTGAAGGCAGCCTTACAGGAACAGTGACTGCCGAATCCAGCAAGAGCTGTTTCTGACAGTGAGTATATTACACATTGTTAGGAGCGGGCTAAAATGCGATTGCATTCCCTTGCGCCTTTTAAAAATACCCTTCAAATGCAAAATGTTGCATTTTTGTGCGTCTGAGGATGCTTGGTATATACACAAGCATCCTGAAGCACACAAATAATGCAAGCAGCTCAATGGAGCCGCACTGCCATATGGTGGCACCGCAGCCAAGCGGAGTGTCTGGCCGTCCAGATCTCTCTTTCTCCTCACCTTTCTTCTCGCTGCTCCGGTCTCCTCCGGTCGCTCTGCACATATCAGCACAGTGATGACATCGTGCCCCTCCATGCTGAGCTGCAGAATGCAGACAGCGGCAGAAGAGACTATGGAGAAGAATGCTGCTGGCAAAGGTGGCTGAGACTATAGGAGCGGAATCCGCGGGGGCTACCACTGGTACACATACTTCGTACACATGCGGCTATGCTCCGTACACTTCGTACACACGCGGCTCTGCTACGTACACCTCATACACACGCGGCTCTGCTCCATACACTTCGTACGCACGCGGCTCTGCTCCGTACACCTCGTACACACAAGGCTCTGCTCCGTACACCTCGTACACACACGGCTCTGCTCCGTACACCTCGTACACACACGGCTCTGCTCCGTACACCTCGTACACACACGGCTCTGCTCCGTACACCTCGTACACACACGGCTCTGCTCCGTACACCTCGTACACACAAGGCTCTGCTCCGTACACCTCGTACACACAAGGCTCTGCTCCGTACACCTCGTACACACAAGGCTCTGCTCCGTACACCTCGTACACACACGGCTCTGCTCCGTACACCTCGTACACACACGGCTCTGCTCCGTACACACACGGCTCTGCTCCGTACACCTCGTACACACACGGCTCTGCTCCGTACACCTCGTACACACACGGCTCTGCTCCGTACACCTCGTACACACAAGGCTCTGCTCCGTACAACTCGTACACACACGGCTCTGCTCCGTACACCTCGTACACACACGGCTCTGCTCCGTACACCTCGTACACACACGGCTCTGCTCCGTACACCTCGTACACACACGGCTCTGCTCCGTACACCTCGTACACACACGGCTCTGCTCCGTACACCTTGTACACACACGGCTCTGCTCCGTACACCTCGTACACACACGGCTCTGCTCCGTACACCTCGTACACACACGGCTCTGCTCCGTACACCTCGTACACACATGGCTCTGCTCCGTACACCTCGTACACACACGGCTCTGCTCCGTACACCTCGTACACACACGGCTCTGCTCCGTACACCTCGTACACACACGGCTCTGCTCCGTACACATCGTACACACACGGCTC
Organism: Allobates femoralis; assembly: GCA_033576535.1. NCBI lineage: Eukaryota > Metazoa > Chordata > Amphibia > Anura > Aromobatidae > Allobates > Allobates femoralis. The sequence goes on from JARQOC010000003.1 coordinate 771,698,135, forward strand.
TGCTCCGTACACCTCGTACACACACGGCTCTGCTCCGTACACCTAGTACACACTCGCCTCTGCTACATTCACACTGTAAATCCCTCCTGACCCCACACATAACCTTCACCTAATTGCCATACACCTAGTACACACTCACCTCTGCTACATTCACACTGTAAATGCCTCCTGACCACACACAAACTTCACCTTATTTGAGCATCATTGATGGCCAGCAGAGTCCTGGATACACTGAGGAGCTGATCATGAGACCCCTGACTCCTCCCCTCCATGTGACATCATCGCAGGTCCTGTAAGCACAGAGTGTGTGCAGCTCTGTCGGCTCCCGTGGAGGGGGGAGGAGGGAGACCCTCCGGTGCTGCAGCCTGCAGGAGCCTGAAAATGACCCCCCAGCTGCCCCCTGGATATGGCTCTGGCTGTGGGGGCAGTGCTCAGGGGCCCCTGAGGCTAGGGTCACACTTGCATTGTGACCCTAGCCTTATGCAAGTATTGTATGTTGCAACGCTGCTATGCGCTGGAGGCAGCCCATAGAAACCCGACGTTTACCGTGACAACCACTCGTTGTCAATGTAAACTGCGGGTTTCTATGGGCTCAGTTGCTGGCAGCGCATAGCGTTAAACGCTCTGCGCTGCAGCAGACAATACTTGCGTCAGGCTAGGGTCACAACACAAGTGTGACCCTAGCCCTCAAGGGCCCGGTGGGCCCCCTCCAAGCCGTCGGGCCCGGCACTTGCCCGGGTACGCCGGGTGCTGACGCCGGCCCTGCTTGTGTGTAACAGCGCACTAATGATTTTGGAACGATCACGGTCACGTCATCGTTCCAAGGATATCGTTTACGATGTCCTAGCGTGTAAACCCACCATTAGGAGCATGCTGTCTGTTTGTAACATAGGAAAGTTGACAGTTCAGCCAGTGATGGAATCAGGATTTTGATCAAAATTGTCAACATTTTGGAGAGCATCACACCGCTGCCAAGCAGCAAGCAGGAGGCAGAGATGTGTTTCTGAACAAAGAACTGGTGACAACCATTACTTCATTTCAAGTAATCATTACTAGTGAGCACGTAAGAAAACAAATCAGCTCATTCCTGCTCAAGCACATCATATTACCACCAAACAGTGTCAGCCCAATTATCACCTTCTTGCTGTAACAATTTATTTCTTTTTTTTGCACTTATGATTTATTTACCGTATTTCCCTTCTTACAAAATATTGTATGGGACAAGTTGTAGTTTTGAATGACACTATTAATTTTAGCTTATGATGCTTTGGATTTTATTTTTTACAGCGTACACTGACCTAATTTATTAGATACGTACAATTACCAACCTTAGCTATTTTTTTAATATACATTTTAGTATTAAAAAAAGGGTGTCTACACAGATTCGACCATCTGTACAGATATGCAGCTTTACACAGGGGGGGCCCTGGGTGGAATCATCAGAGTAGTCACTTGCTGATGGCACCAGCTGGCAAAAAATGGTCAGGTTGCCTGGTCAGAACAATCATCAGAAAACAGGCCAAGTTCAGAAAAAGTAGAACCTTTTATATTCACTTCATGCTATGGTTTTGTGGCATTTAAACTTGTTACGAGGTAGTAAGTAATGACAGGGGAATCGGTCATCCTAGACGGACCCTTAGGGTAGGGGGGCCCTAGCTGTCTCTCATGGTTAAGATGTCTGAGCCACCACCTTTGCCCTTCTCCTGGCCAGCCATGGTCTAATGCCCCTCCCATCCTCAGAGGGCCTGGGACAGGAGTGGTTAAATCCCACACAAATAATACAATGGGGAAACAAACGATACTCACTTACAGTAATACACCCAGAAGTATAAGACAAAATGTGCGGAAATTAGGAGCAGGGAGGAAAAAACAAATGACTAAGGCTATATGTCGACGGTGCATCTTTTTAATAAATTTTTGCAGCATTTTGGCTACTTTTTTCTCATCTTTTGTCACAAAAACTCATGTGTATCCTTCCCCCAGCAAAGTCTATGAGAATTCTGAATTGCTGTGCCAATGATGCTTTTTTTTCCTGCAGATTTGCATGATTTTTTTTGTCGGAGATAAAAATTAGCATGTCAATTCTTTTGGCAGATGAGCAGCATTTTTCTGCCCTTCTTGCTTTTGAGAATAGTGACAAAATGCAAGACCTAAATTTGCACCAAAAAAGGACTAAATATGCCCAAAAACACATTGCGTACTTGGTGCGTTTTTCTGGCATGAGAATACAGATTCCTCCATCAGGATAGGTCTCAATGTATCATCGGTGTGGTGCGACAGATGACATTCCCAGCCGGAACTACTCAGTTGTTGTGGAGCTGCACAGCTCAGCTCCTTTACAATACTAGGCATGGCTGAGTACTATCTGAATTAAATGGGGTGGGATGTGCTGCACCTGGCTACAGTCACTATTCTGTTGTTTGAGCTATGCTGTGCAGCTCCACAGCTGAGTAGTTTTGGCTGCCAGTGGCCTAGAAAGGATAGATAATAACTGTAAGGGTGCATCCTCACGATCACAAGACGCAGCGTTTTGGACGCAGTGTCTTTGCGCTGCGTCCAAAACGGTGCGTAGTACAGTAGTAGCATAGTGGATGGGATTTCAAGAAATCCCATCCTCACTATGCGTAACCTGCCCGCAGCGTCTTTGAAGCTGCGGTGCGGGTTTCCGGGAGTCCGCTCCTCCACTTTTGGATGCGTTTTTAGCGGTAAAAATGCATACACACGCAAACGCAGAAAAACGCAGAAAAACGCAGAAAAACGCAGCACAGGCTTGGATGTGAACTGAGCCAATGAGAATTCTGAAGGGTTGTGCCCATGCTGCGTTTTTTTCCGGTGTAGAAAAGGTGCGGATTTTGCGGCAGAATATCTGCAGCATCAATTTGTACAGCAGATTTTTCAGCGATTTTCAGCCATTGACTTGAAGAAAATGCAGGGCACAAATCTGCACAATTATTTTATTATAGGAGGAAAATTTTACAGCACAAAAATTAAAATTAGCTGCATTTTTAAGAGTTTAATGTGGTATAAGGGTATTTTCACACGCTGCGTATTTGCTGCATTTTATTAGACACGAGGTCATCACAAACCAGAAGTGGAAGAATCAGAGGAAAAGTATAATAGAAATGTCGAGCCCCAGGCCCTGGGGTATTCGGGTATCAGGCTCCACGGGTGTTCTCACGGGGATGTCATGGGTAGCAGCACCTGAGACCGTGGCCTGGGTGACACTTCAATAAGGGGTGTATGTACAGTGGATTAGAGTTTGTCATGTGACGCCACCTGTAGTACCTGGTGATGGGTCAGCAGCGCCACCACAGTCCTCCGGAGGTCGATGGTAATGCGGCTGAGATGGCAAAGCTCCTTACAGGTGGAGCTGGGCCTCCGGGCAATGTAGTGAAAAGGGGCAGCTTGGAGTGGAGCTTGTGGTCGGGATGGGGAGTGATGGGAGCAGTCTATAAGGGGCAGGGGCTGGCTGGCAGATTTCAGCCTGGGTGGCAAGCACAGTGCAGAGGCCCATAATGACGGGCCGCCAGCCCCTCTGCCGCCTGAGGCCAAGTGAGGAGCGGGGGGTGCTACCGCGGGTGAGGAGCAGGAGCGGGGAGGGGGCATTAGGGATCGGGGAGCGAAGCACAAAGCAGGAAAGCCGGTGGAGAAGTCCTCTTCTTACCACAGGTTTCCCCGCCTGTGTCTTTCGCTCCACAATCCCGATGCTGCGCTCCCTCCTCCCTGTAGTTGCTCCCCAGGCCCAGTACTAACATTAAAGCAAAGACCGCAGCCTTATCATTTATAATATGACGCATGGTGCCTGCAGATGCTTGCAGACCGCCGTGTGCTCCCATTGCCCGTCATGAGTGATCTGTGTGCATGCGGAGACATGCGCACAGATCACACACTGTCGTCCGCACCGGGAACGCGACAGGTCGGGTTTTCGGTGCGGACGGGAGTGTGTGATCTGTGCGCATGCCTACGCATGCGCACAGATCACTCATGGCGGGCAATGGGAGCGCACGGCTGTCTGCAAACATCTGCAGACAGACACCGTGCGTCCCATTATAAAAGATAGGGCTGCCGGCTCCTTGCAGATGTCCTCCGCAGAACGGTGTGGAGGCATCTGCAAATGTGAACCCAGTCTTACATTTAGGCTGCCTTCACACTGGCGTTCCCCTCCGCAGCGTTCTGTCTGTCTGCGCTCCGCTCTGAGGGACCGGGTGGGTGGGTTCACACAACGTTCACTAAGTGCGTGCTGACGTAGCACGCACACTACACACCGCTCTGAACCCTGCCTCCCTCCCTGTCTTTGCTTGGCTGCCTGGCTGCGTGGCGCAGTGGCCATCCAATCCCGGCGTCCTGCAGGCCAGCCGGGTGCCATGACAACGCACCCGCTGCTGCCCGGAAGCCTGGTCCCGCGGTGGCGCTGCCTGCAGAGAGCTGAGAGCTCTGCTCAGAGGTGAGTGCGGCTGCGGCCGCGCCGACAGACGTCACGGCCGCCTGCCCCGCTAGCACTGACTCAGTCAGTGAGTCAGTCATGGGTGTACCCAGGATCAAAACTAGGGGGGGGGGCAAGCCATGGTCGTTCAGGTTGCGCCCGCTTCTTGTACCATCACTGCGCAGCAGCACACGGGCCGCTAAGGGTCCCGTGTGTTTCACTGAGCCTCCTGCTATCCACTGCCGCCCCCCTGCGCTCCCTCTTACCACAGGGGTGATGCCATGCATTGCACAGTGGAACGCATAAAAAGCAGGAAGCACAACCTACTCCTAGTGTGGACTAGGTGTCACTTCCTGCTTTTATGCGTTCCACTGTGCAACGCTCGGCGTCACCACCTCCTCCTGTATCTTCAATTTTGGGAAGCTGCGGTGAAACCAGGAGATGTAAGTACAGATTTTTTTTAAGGAGTACACACTGGCCAGAGGAGTATGGGGGGGAAAAGGGGGTGGCTCACTGTGGCTGCATTATACTGTATGGAGAATTATGAGGCTGTACTGTGCTATATGGAAGGCTGTACTATGCTAAACACAGGACTGTGAGGGTGCATTAGACTGTATGGAGGGCTATATGGAGAACTATGGGGGTGCATTATACTACATGGAGGACTATTGATGGTGCATTATACTGTATAGAGGACTATGGGTGAATTATACTATATGGAGAATTATGGGGGTGAATTCTACTATATGGAGAACTATAGGAGTGCATTATACTGTATGGATTGGAGGTGCATTATAATGTATGGAGGCATATGAGGCTACATTATACTATATAGAGGATAGTGGGGTTGCATTATGATAATTGGATGACTATGGGGGTACCTTATGAATGGGGGACTATGGGGTGCATTATAATACATAGAGGACTATGGGAATACATTGTAATGTATGGAGGAATGTGGGGATGCATTATAATAATTGGAGGACTATGGTAGCTGAGGAGGAGGACCATATAAACCATGATGGGGGACATATATACCACGATAAAGGCCATATTCCAGGAGGAGGACCATATACAGCAGGATAAGGGACATTAATACATAATGAAGGGGGAGAGGGGTCAATTTGTGAGTATAGGATTTAGAATGTTACACGGGGCCCATACATCTGACCAACGTGCACGCGGAAGGTGGGGGCTACAATGGCGCACTGGCCCATCAGACTTATTGCGCCACTGGGGAGCCCTTATGGGGCAGGGCTGTATATGCTGGGGGCCTCAGGGCGGGCGAGATTAATATGATATATTAATATATTGCTGCGACGTTTCACCGTCTTATTTTCAGGGGGTAGGATACCACTAAGGCATACACTTGCAGGGCATATATTAGCATATTAGTGGTTGCACGTATATGGTTCAGTGGTTAGCACTGTATATGGTGGCTCAGGTTAGGGGTGTGCAGTGGTACACTGTATGGTGGCTCAGTGGTTAGCACTGTATATGGTGGCTCAGTGGTTAGCAACTGTATATGGTGGCTCAGTGGTTAGCACTGTATATGGTGGCTCAGTGGTTAGCACTGTATATGGTGGCTCAGTGTTAGCACTGTACGGTGGCTCAGTGGTTAGCACTGTATGCGGGTGACTCAGTGGTTAGCACTGTATATGGTGGCTCAGTGGTTAGCACTGTATACAGTGGCTCAGTGGTTAGCACTGCATAGTGGCTCAGTGGTTAGCACTGTATATGGTGGCTCAGTGGTTAGCACTGTATACGGTGGCTCAGTGGTTAGCACTGTATACGGTGGCTCAGTGGTTAGCACTGTATATGGTGGCTCAGTGGTTAGCACTGTATATGGTGGCTCAGTGGTTAGCACTGTATATGATGGCTCAGTGGTTAGCAGCACAGTATATGGTGGGCAGGCGGTTAGACCAGGATGAAGGCTGGGGGGTGAGCGCAGGAGGACGGAGGCTGGAGGGGTGAGCGCAGGATGACGAAGGCTGTTGGGGTGAGGGCAGGAGGACAGAGGCTGGAGGGGTGAGCGCAGGAGGACAGAGGCTGGAGGGGTGAGCGCAGGAGGACAGAGGCTGGAGGGGTGAGCGCAGGAGGACAGAGGCTGGAGGGGTGAGCGCAGGAGGACAGAGGCTGGAGGGGTGAGCGCAGGAGGACAGAGGCTGGAGGGGTGAGGGCAGGGCTGGAGGGGTGAGGGCAGGAGGACGGAGGCTGGAGGGGTGAGGGCAGGAGGACGGAGGCTGGGGGGTGAGGGCAGGAGGACAGAGGCTGGAGGGGTGAGGGCAGGAGGACAGAGGCTGGAGGCCCCCATCACAAGCACAGTGCAGCCAACTTTATCTTTATTTACATTACATTTATTTTACACTCACTGTGATCCTCCGGCTGCTCTGTCTCTGCTTCCAGCCCCCCACAGTCCACAGGGCAGCTGCACAGGCTCTTCTGCTCCCGGGGCCGGCACTGCAGCTTGCACTGTGTAGCATTGCACACACACACATTGCGCACACACACATTGCACACACATTGCACACACATTGCACACACCCACATTGCACCATTGCACACATTGCACCATTGCACACACACACATTGCACCATTGCACACACACATTGCACACACACACATTGCACACACACACACATTGCACACACACACATTGCACCATTGCACACACACACATTGCACCTACACACATTGCACCATTGCACATACACATATTGCACCATTGCACACACACACACACACATTGCACACACACATTGCACACACACACATTGCACATACACACATTGCACACACACATTGCACATACACATATTGCACCATTGCACACACACATTGCACATACACATATTGCACCATTGCACACACACACACATTGCACACACACATTGCACACACACATTGCACACACACATTGCACATACACATATTGCACCATTGCACACACACATTGCACATACACACATTGTACCATTGCACATACACACATTGTACCATTGCACACACACACATTGCACATACACACACACATTGCACATACACACATTGCACACACACATTGCACATACACACACACATTGCACATACACACATTGCACACACACATTGCACATACACACACACATTGCACATACACACATTGCACACACACATTACACATACACACATTGCACACACTGTCACTCTGCACAGCACACTGCACCTTCTTTCCTTGGGGCCATTGTCTTCTTGTCGACTCTTCACTCACTCTCTGTCTTCACTTGTAGCTCGCCTTGAGAGCTCTTTGCTCCAGCCTCCCCCCTCACCACCAGGCCAGGCCAGCAGTGTCCCCACTCCCCAGATAGACCCCACTCCAACATGGGACTCGGCACTCTCAGTGCAGTGGTGATGTCACACAACTCACATCACTGTTCTGAGTCCCCCTGCAGGCCTGCCAGACAGTGCCTGCCGAGCTGATCTGCAGTCGGCAGATACTGTCTGAGGCTGCTGATGCTGAGGGCACCCGGCAATGTGATCACTGATCCACCCGGCGCCCTGCCTGCTGGGGGCTGCTGCAGCTGCCGGCCTGCCTCCCCGCCGCCCCATGTCACACACGGGCGGCGCTGTGCGGCTGTGCCGCTGACACTGTCATGCCACACTCTCACAGTAGGTGCCAGTTCCGGTGCGCAACTGCGGGGGGGAAAAGCAGCCTCTTGGGGGGGGCACCTGCCCCACGCTGGGTACGCCCATGGAGTCAGTGACTCGATCCAGCCGCGCCCGGCGTCCCGCCGGTTGCCATGACGACACAGCCTTTGCTGCGATTTGAAGCCCGGAGCGGTCCCACTGCGGCCGCACCGCGCTGACAGCCGGCCGCTCTCAGATCATTTCACTGTTCAGGGCGGCTGCCAGCAATACCGGGCGGCCCTGAACTGCCACTAAACCGGCGGCCTGGAGGGCAGTTGCCCCCAGAAACCCGGGCCAGCCCGCCCCTGATAAGGGGGCACCTTGAGCGGAGAGTAATGACGCACACACACTGTAGAAAGTCTCTTTTACCTGTTTACTGGTGGTATTAGCAGGTAAAGACGTCCAGGGCACTGTCGGGTGACCAGGTGCACAGTCAGCTTCCACAGCAAGTGGGTATAAGGCCTCCTCAGCTTCTCTGCAGTTACTGAAGCCTGGTCTGCGTGCAGCCAGACTGGACTCCTTACTTCCTCTGGTCCTCTCTCTCTCTCTCCTCCTGCGCGGTCCACTGGTTACCCTCTCTGACCACTGCTTTGTGATTCCTCACTACGGTGTCTGGCTCCCTTTTTCTGGGTACGCAGGGTTACCGGGTAACTGAAGTCTCCACGGTATGACGGGGTTTTCTGCAGTCGTGGAGTAATCCTGCAGGTGCGGACCCCGAAGTCTGGTACTTCTTGGGCGAACCTGCACCGGTTCCTCACTCCCTTGGCTCTGCTCCTTGCCTTCTGTCCCCACTCCTAGGCTTGCTGGACGGCAGAAAGGAGACTCCGGGTCACTGGTTCGGGCCTAACCGCGGCACCGATCACCAGGAAGTTTTCGCAGCTCTCCTAGCGTCTGCACACTTTAACTAACTCCTCCCCCAGGAGCAGTATTTACAGTTAGGGCCAGAAATATTTGGACAGTGACACAAGTTTTGTTATTTTAGCTGTTTACAAAAACATGTTCAGAAATATAATTATATACACTATATAATATGGGCTGAAAGTGCACACTCCCAGCTGCAATATGAGAGTTTCCACATCCAAATCGGAGAAAGGGTTTAGGAATCATAGCTCTGTAATGCATAGCCTCCTCTTTTTCAAGGGACCAAACGTAATTGGACAATGGACTCTAAGGGCTGCAATTGACTCTGAAGGTGTCTCCCTCGTTAACCTGTAATCAATGAAGTAGTTAAAAGGTCAGGGGTGGATTCCAGTTGTGTGGTTTTGCATTTGGAAGCTGTTGCTGTGACCAGACAACATGCGGTCAAAGGTACTCTCAATTGAGGTGAAGCAGAACATCCTGAGGCTGAAAAAAAAGAAAAAATCCATCAGAGAGATAGCAGACATGCTTGGAGTAGCAAAATCAACAGTTGGGTACATTCTGAAAAAAAAGGAATTGACTGGTGAGCTTGGGAACTCTAAAAGGCCTGGGCGTCCACGGATGACAACAGTGGTGGATGATCGCCGCATACTTTATTTGGTGAAGAAGAACCCGTTCACAAGATCAACTGAAGTCCAGAACACTCTCAGTGAAGTAGGTGTATCTGTCTCTAAGTCAACAGTAAAGAGAAGACTCCATGACAGTAAATACAAAGGGTTCACATCTAGATGCAAACCATTCATCAATTCCAAAAATAGACAGGCCAGAGTTAAATTTGCTGAAAAACACCTCAAGAAGCCAGCTCAGTTCTGGAAAAGTATTCTATGGACAGATGAGACAAAGATCAACCTGTACCAGAATGATGGGAAGAAAAAAGTTTGGAGAAGAAAGGGAACGGCACATGATCCAAGGCACACCACATCCTCTGTAAAACATGGTGGAGGCAACGTGATGGCATGGGCATGCATGGCTTTCAATGACACTGGGTCACTTGTGTTTATTGATGACATAACAGCAGACAAGAGTAGCCGGATGAATTCTGAAGTGTACCGGGATATACTTTCAGCCCAGATTCAGCCAAATGCTGCAAAGTTGATTGGACGGCGCTTCATAGTACAGATGGACAATGACCCCAAGCATACAGCCAAAGCTACCCAGGAGTTCATGAGTGCAAAAAAGTGGAACATTCTGCAATGGCCAAGTCAATCACCAGATCTTAACCCAATTGAGCATGCATTTCACTTGCTCAAATCCAGACTTAAGACGGAAAGACCCACAAACAAGCAAATCCTGAAGGCTGCGGCTGTAAAGGCCTGGCAAAGCATTAAGAAGGAGGAAACCCAGCGTTTGGTGATGTCCATGGGTTCCAGACTTAAGGCAGTGATTGCCTTCAAAGAATTCACAACAAAATATTGAAAATAAAAATATTTTGTTTGGGTTATGTTTATTTGTCCAATTACTTTTGACCTCCTAAAATGTGGAGTGTTTGTAAAGAAATGTGTACAATTCCTACATTTTCTATCAGATATTTTTGTTCAACCCTTCAAATTAAACGTTACAATCTGCACTTGAATTCTGTTGTAGAGGTTTCATTTCAAATCCAATGTGGTGGCATGCAGAGCCCAACTCGCGAAAATTGTGTCACTGTCCAAATATTTCTGGCCCTAACTGTATAGGGGACCTCACCTAAAGTCAGTGAGAAGAGCTCCCCCTACTGTGCTGGGGTGGAAGGTGTTGCATGTAGTAGGTACCTGCTGTGGAAACCCAGTTGTATGTTAGAGAAGGCTGTGGCTACCTGCGTGAGCAGGGCGCCACAGAAACAAGTGTTCTACTTCTGGATTTAATCACCCACTGCTGGTTTGTGATGAGCTCACACGTAAAAAAATGCAGCAAATACGCAGCGTGTGAACTCTAAGACTCCATTCACACTGTGCATTTTTGGTCTATTTTTGCTCTTCAGTGTTTTTTAGTCAAAACCAGGAGAAGAACAATCAGAGGAAAAGTATAATAGAAATACGTCACCACTTCTGGATTTATCACCCACTACGGTACTGGTTTTGGCTACAAAAACTAGACTAGAAAAATCAGACCAAAAACGCACAGTGTGACTGGAGCCTTAAAGTTGCATCTTTTTACGCAATGCTTAGTTTCTAAAAAGTTATGCAAGGGTGGTGGGAAACCCCGGACTGATAAATTCATTATCATTTATGCTATAATGTGACTAAAATTGTAGCAGAAATCTGCTCTGCCCACAGCCTCTTGATGAATATAGCGCATCTTACTCCAGCGAGCTCTTCTTTAAGACTCGTGTAGGAAACGACTAAAATGATTTGAAATGTTCAGTCATTTTTGCAGACGAGATGCACTAGTTCTGCAAAGAATACGACTTTTACCTTATTTCTTACTGCACTACTGTGGGGTGTTCTGCAAATATCAACACAGATGATTGTGACAGCATGGAAATATCAATATAATTAATTTTTGCTGTTTTGCTATGTGCTTAAACTCCTATCTGCCAACTTTACATATTCTGAGGAATTAAAAAGAGAAAATGATGTGTAAAAAGAATCTTGCGCACAGGCAGCTAACACTTAACTGCATTAGTGACCTCTTGTGGTCATTATGTAAAGGTGCATCTCAATGAATTTGAATTTGAATATCATCAAAAAGTTAATAATAATAGTTATTCATTTATATAGTGCTATTAATTTTTTACATACATTTGCAACACTGTTCCCATAGGGGGGTTGTGGAGCCCACTGGGACGAGGTACTTGGTACCGTACCGGTGTATCACGGGGGTTATCACGGCGGTCTTGGTCCGGACCATGTCCCGAGCCCACAAGTAAAGGGGTTATTTACAGGGATAGTTGTGACGCCACCTTCGGGTTGTGGTCAATGGGGACCACCGCTGCTGCTTGCTTCTGCCAGGAGGATGGATGGTACTGCAGCTGGATGGATGAGCCCGCCGTGGGTCGGGGCTGCTCCTGACAGGGTAAATAGCGGTTCAACATGTAGGGAATCACACACTGGAGACACTGGCAGGGTTCACCGCGTTTTACTTAAGTTTTTCACAGTACAGTTCACAATTCAGCCGGTGCACAAAGCTGCTCCACACAGTTAACTCCACACAGTCAATTAACCCTTCTGCAGCCAGGTTCCTGCCTTAAGACCCTTCTCTTTCTTGATTCCTTTCAGGCCCTTCTAAACTTCTCTTTTTGAGGCGGTCGACACGGTATGGGGTACTCGGGTACCGGGGCTGATGGCGGCTTCGATGAGGAATCACGGCTGGTGGATCCCCGGTCCCGTGCCCTGGACCCTCAATGGTGGGGAACCGTGGGGAATAAGGGGATTGTTAACGTGAAGCCACCTATGGTACCTGGTAACGGGTATATCAGCGCTGCAGCCGGCCGCTGAGGTGATGGTGGGTGCAGCAGAGTGTGGTACAGCTCCCCACAGGTGGAGCTTTACCTCAAGGCAGCGGGGATGGATGAGGGGAGAAGTAGTTGCATCCTTGCAGACAAGGCAGTGAATTGCAGCGGTTAGACAGGCACACACACAGAGATTGTTGTTTCGGTACCTTTTACTGGTGACAGGGAACCAGGTACAGTCCAGAGTAATAACCTGGTCCCCGGTGCAACTTGGAACTTCCACCTTAGAAAGTTATGAGGCCTCCTCTGTGTCTGTGCTCTGTAGTTTGGGGTAAGTCCTGCCTAAGCCTGAACCCACCGCATCTTCTTTTCCCTCTCGGGGCTTTGCTGCAAACTGACAATGAGGTCCTTCTGCGGGGTCCCTATTTTTCCTAAGGCCCCTGGTCCCATGCTTGGTCAGTTTCAGCGTCTCTTACTTGTTCTCCTCAGGGGGTAAACTTCTCCTGAGTCCTCCGAACTTTTGCTGTAGCAATAAATGATCACAGCGTCGAACTCCGGTGTCCGGGTGTACTAAAGGGCTGTAGTAACCGGTTCCCTTTCTTAGTTCCCTGCTTTCTCCACTTGCCTCCGACCCTTTCCCTAGGGTGCACACAGCGATCAGTGGTCCCTGGTCCTGGGTCTGGATCTCTCACAGCGACCAGCTCCTCCATCTTCTCTCTCTTCCCTCTCACACTGCAGACTCTAGATTGACTTCTGGGAATGACTAACTCCTCCCCTCAGGCCTGGATGTTCTTAATGGGGAACTGACTTAAGGCAGCCAGTAGACCCCTTCAGGTCTGGGGTGGAAAGGTGTGGTGTTCTGTGCGAACCAAGGTGTAATTCCCTCCTTGCACTGGTGGATCCTGTGGCAATCCCCCGCAGGGGTGCCACATTCTCCCTGTGTGCTGTATGGTAGGTCGCTCGGGTCCTTGTCAGCTTAAAGGGAACCAACCACCCCAAATGACCCCCCCGGACTGTTAATATGTGTCCCTACACCCAGCACACACATTTGGGGCAATCGTTTTTGCTAAAAAAAACTGTTTAGTAGAAGCTAAGATATAGCTTTATGAAGTTTAATAAATTCTGACGAATGGGTGTTACCTAGCTTTGTCCTCGTGCATTTGTTCGTGCCTGTCAGCCTCCTCTTCCCCCCTCCCTTCAGGGAAGCCCTTCTGTGCAACCCGAAAATGTCCCGCCTGTCTGCTGCTGCCTGATAAATTATGCACGCCCCTCTCACCTTCTAAGAGCCTGGCCGCGTCATGAAAGGGGGCGGGGCTCCGGCATGCTGCGATCTAGCCCCGCCCCTTTCATGACGCGGCCAGGCTCTTAGAAGGTGAGAGGGGCGTGCATAATTTATCAGGCAGCAGCAGACAGGCGGGGCATTTTTCGCTTGCACAGAAGGGCTTCACTGAAGGGAGGGGGGAAGAGGAGGCTGACAGGCACGAACAAATGCACGAGGACAAAGCTAGGTAACACCCATTCGTCAGAATTTATTAAACTTCATAAAGCTATATCTTAGCTTCTACTAAACAGTTTTTTTAGCAAAAACGATTGCCCCAAATGTGTCTGCTGGGTGTAGGGACACATATTAACAATCCGGGGGGGTCATTTGGGGTGGTTGGTTCCCTTTAACCCTTTGTACGGGTATGTTTAAGTTCTGGAGCCTTATGTGCAACTGTACCTCCTGCACGTGTGTTAGGAAATCAGACTTGGAATCTGAGCTCCCCGTTAGTATGTCTGTGATTCGGCTTGTAGCGGCGGTCACCTCAAAGCTGACTCTCTGGCAGGCCCGGACTGGCCATAGGGCATACCGGGAGTTCTCCCGGTGGGCTGAAGTAGAATTGCACTGTTGCGGCCGCTCTTTACCTTTAAGAGCTTCGCCTGTGGCCCCTTTCTGTCTGTCTGCGGCCGCCGGCCGGGCACAGCTGGGGAGCTGCACAGAAGCCGCAGCCGCGTTTCCGGTGTGGAGCTTCCGGCTGTGTTCCTGCAGCCGATTCTTGGGAGGAGAGTATGATGACTGCTCCTCCACTCCTCAGCGGCTCCAGCCTCCCTGAAGCTTCTGTACACCCTGCTGACCAGGGGCCTGGGGCCATGCAGTACCTGCACTGTCGGCTGGTACCGGGCACGTCCTCTGGCTTCATCTCCTGCGTGGGCTGAGCGACCTCCTTCATCCTGGGCGGTAAGAAGGAGTATTATGCCTCCAGCCTGGAGGTTTCTGCAGTGTGTCTGGACTCTGTCTGGTGGCTGCGTCTCCATCTGAGGCACAGGGGATTTATTTGTTTGAACTTTCACTGCCCCCCTCCCCCCCCCAGATCTGTGACCTGTCAAACAAATGCCATCAATCCCACAGACAGAGCGACGGACCGAGAGCAGAGTCCTGTCCTGGATGGTAATTGTGACTCAGCAGAGCAGCACTGTAAGACCATGTATATCCCTCCCTCTCCATGTGTATGTGTGTGTACTGTAAATGTGTGTATGTATGTACTGTATGATTGTGTACATATGGATGTGTGTCTGTATACATGGATGTGTGTCTGTGTGTGTACATATGGATGTATATGTGTATACATGGATGTGTGTGTACATTTGGATGTGTGTGTGTGTGTACATGTGTACATGTGTCTGTATGTATACATGTGTCTGTGTGTATACATGTGTCTGTGTGTGTACATGTGGATGTGTGTGTATACATGTATGTGTGTGTGTACATATGGATGTGTATCTGTATACATGGATGTGTGTCTGTGTGTGTACATATGGATGTATGTGTGTATACATGGATGTGTGTGTACATGTGTCTGTGTGTGTACATGTGTCTGTGTGTGTGCATGTGTCTGTGTGTGTATACATGGATGTGTGTGTGTATGTGTGTGTGTATACGTGTGTGTGTACATGTGTGTGTGTACGTGTGTCTGTGTGTGTACATGTGTCTGTGTGTGTACATGTGTCTGTGTGTGTGCATGTGTGTGTGTGTGCATGTGTCTGTGTGTGCATGTGTCTGTGTGTGTGCATATGGATGTATGTGTATACATGGATGTGTGTGTACGTGTGTGTGTTGTACGTGTGTGTGTGTACGTGTGTCTGTGTGTACATGTGTCTGTGTGTACGTGTGTCTGTGTGTACGTACTACGTGTGTCTGTGTGTACGTGTGTCTGTGTGTGTACGTGTGTCTGTGTGTGTACGTGTGTCTGTGTGTGTGCGTGTGTCTGTGTGTGTGCATGTGTCTGTGTGTGTGCATGTGTCTGTGTGTGCATATGGATGTGTGTGCATATGGATGTGTGTGTACGTGTGTCTGTGTGTACGTGTGTCTGTGTGTACGTGTGTCTGTGTGTACATGTGTCAGTGTGCGTACATGTGTCTGTGTGTGTGTGCATGTGTCTGTGTGTGCATATGGATGTGTGTGTATACATTGATGTGTGTGTGTACATGTGTGTGTGTGTGTACGTGTGTGTGTGTGTGTACGTGTGTACGTGTGTGTACGTGTGTATGTGTGTCTGTGTGTACGTGTGTCTGTGTCTGTGTGTGTACATGTGTCTGTGTGTGTACATGTGTCTGTGTGTGTACATGTGTCTGTGTGTGTGTACATGTGTCTGTGTGTGTGCATATGGATGTGTGTGTGTATACATGGATGTGTGTTTACATATGGATGTGTATATGTATATATAAAAATATATATAATGTATATGTGTGCACAAATGGATGTGTCTGCATATACACATATACTGTGTGTGTACATACGGATGTGTGCATATATATAATGTGTGTGTACATATGGATGTGCGTGTGTGTCATATGAATGTATGTGCATATATATATATATATATATATATATATATATATATATATATATTATAGGCCCAGTTCACATAGGCCCAGTTCACATCTGCGTTTTGGCTGTGTTTGGCTTCATTTAATGCAAAACGCGTGTGTTTTTGCAAATGCAGCCCAAAGCGTTGCAGCCCACGCTTTTGGCTGCACTTGCAAAAGCACATGTGCTTTGCGTTTTGCATTGCTTTTGCATTAAACCCTGTGGGTGCGTTTTGGAATGTGTTTTTAGGGGTAAAAACACATACAAACGCAAATGAAGCCAAACACAGCCAAAACGCAGATTACTGGGTGTAATCCTCAGTATCTGTATTATTCTGTATATATACACTGCACAGTATCACTTCTCCTGTCCTGTATACTGGGTGTAATCCTCAGTGTCTGTATTATTCTGTATAAATACACTGCACAGTACCACTTCTCCTGTCCTGTATACGGGGTGTAATCCTCAGTATCTGTATTATTCTGTATATATACACTGCACAGTACCACTTCTCTTGTCCTGTATACTGGGTGTAATCCTCAGTATCTGTATTATTCTGTATATACACACACTGCACAGTACCACTTCTCCTGTCCTGTATACTGGGTGTAATCCTCACTATCTGTATTATTCTGTATATATACACTGCACAGTGCCACTTCTCCTGTCCTGTATACTGGGTGTAATCCTCAGTATCTGTATTATTCTGTATATACACACTGCACAGTACCACTTCTCCTGTCCTGTATACTGGGTGTAATCCTCAGTGTCTGTATTATTCTGTATAAATACACTGCACAGTACCACTTCTCCTGTCCTGTATACGGGGTGTAATCCTCAGTATCTGTATTATTCTGTATATATACACTGCACAGTACCACTTCTCTTGTCCTGTATACTGGGTGTAATCCTCAGTATCTGTATTATTCTGTATATACACACACTGCACAGTACCACTTCTCCTGTCCTGTATACTGGGTGTAATGCTCACTATCTGTATTATTCTGTATATATACACTGCACAGTGCCACTTCTCCTGTCCTGTATACTGGGTGTAATCCTCAGTATCTGTATTATTCTGTATATACACACTGCACAGTACCACTTCTCCTGTCCTGTATACTGGGTGTAATCCTCAGTATCTGTATTATTCTGTATATATACACTGCAGAGCACCACTTCTCCTGTCCTGTATACTGGGTGTAATCCTCAGTATCTATATTATTCTGTATATATACACTGCACAGTGCCACTTCTCCTGTCCTGTATACTGAGTGTAATCCTCAGTATCTGTATTATTCTGTATATATACCCTGCACAGTACCACTTCTCCTGTCCTGTATACTGGGTGTAATCCTCAGTATCTGTATTATTCTGTATATATACTCTGCACAGTACCACTTCTCTCTGTCCTGTATACTGGGTGTAATCCTCAGTATCTGTATTATTCTGTATATATACACTGCACAGTACCTCTTCTCCTGTCCTGTATACTGGGTGTAATCCTCAGTATCTGTATTATTCTGTATATATACTCTGCACAGTACCACTTCTCCTGTCCTGTTGTCAGAGAGGCAGTATTGGACTTTGTGATTTTCAGCATTTAAATGGTGTTTAAATTAATTATCTCCAATATGGAAGTCATCACTTCTCTTCTGTACAGGACTTTCCTTTCGCTCTGGATCTGACCGCTGGGACCCCACAATCCCGAGAAACGTGGCTTTGTAGATGACCATGTAAATGGAGCTGCGGTTGATTTCCCTTCGCTGCACCATTCACATGTGGCTCTTCAGAAAACTCCTTTAAGGGTGCTTTCACATCTGCGTTTTTCGTAATTCGCGGCAGATGCGGTGAAAAAACCGCATCTGCCGTGTTTGCCGCATAACGGTTCCACTTGCGGCACGGTTGCGGTTTTTTCCATAGGAAGTATAGGGGGACTTGCGGCAGATGCGGCAAGTGCGGTATTGCACTTGCGGCAGGTGCGGCAGAGAAAAAAACCGCAGTAAGCCGCGGTTTTTTTCTCTGCCGCACCTGCCGCAAGTGCAATACCGCACTTGCCGCATCTGCCGCAAGTCCCCCTATACTTCCTATGGAAAAAACCGCAACCGTGCCGCAAGTGGAACCGTTATGCGGCAAACGCGGCAGATGCGGTTTTTTCACCGCATCTGCCGCGAATTACGAAAAACGCTGATGTGAAAGGGCCCTAAGGGTACTTTCACATCAGTGTTTTTTTTTAAATCGCGGCAGTTGCGGTGAAAAAATCGCAACTGCTGCGATTAACGCATAACGGCTGCACTTGCGGCACAGTTGCGGCAAGCCCCATGCAATGTCTATGGGGCTTGCGGTAAGTGTGCAGCAGATGCGGGAAGTGCGGTTTCAGCTGACCGCGTTTTTTTTCGCGGCCGCACCTGCCGCAAGTGCCAAAACCGCACCTGCCGCAAGCCCGCATATACATTGTATGGGGATTGCAGCAAGTGTGCCGCAAGTGCAGCCGTTATGCTTTAATCGCGGCAGTTGCGGTTTTTTCACGGCAACTGCCGCGATTTAAAAAAAACGCTGATGTGAAAGTACCCTAAGAAAGTGATGAGGCCACGACAATGTAAAAGCTAAATTCACTGATCGCGGCTGATGGGTGATATAGTATGTGGGCTGCTGGGACTTGGTTTCCAGGGCTGCTTTTTGGTCCCAGTCCGGCCCTGCTCTCTGGTCCCTGCCTAGCCTTCCAGTGTCCCTATGTTTCAGGGGATCACCAGGCTCTTTCCTACCCGTGTGACTACGGCATACATAGGGGATCCTTCTCTCCGGTCGTCCTCTGGCACCACTGCCGTTTTCCTCGGACCCAGCTGCACTGGTCTGGTGCTCAGTTCTCCTCAGTCTTTACTGCTCAGCACCCTCTGGCCTACTTGGTCTTTTCTGTTCGGCACCCTCTGGCCTACTACTGCTACTTCCTGGTTTTCCCCTTATGTACCTGGTCCGTAACCTTGCCTACGTCCCACCCACTGTGACTGGCCCTACCTCCCCTTGCCCGCCTAGAGTCTCGGGCTCCGGGTTGGGTCTTGTGTCTGTGGGTGTGTTTATGAAGGTGTTTGTAGAAAACTGCCTCCACCTCCCTGGATGAAGTTCTTACCTTTGTCCACCCTGGTCGCAGGGGCGCCACAGGGTCACAATCTATGATGTCCTTGGTGGGAATTGAACCCAGGACCCCAGTGCTGCAAGGCTGCAGTCCTAATTACTGAGCCACTGTGCCGTCCCCAAATTATTTCAGTTATTCAATACATAAAGTGAAACATATATATTATATAGAGTCATTACAGAGTGATCTATTTCAAGGGTTTATTTATGTTAATGTTGATGATTATAGCTTACAGCCAATGAACACCCAAAGGTCGTTATTTCAGAACATTGAAGTAGGGAGGACGAAATGTTTGAAAGATAAAATATTACCTAAGTAAGTATCAGAGGTTTCACACTATGTGGTTCTGAGAGTCACAACCACTATAAAACAAGATCATGGCTGCTGCAGTCCCCAGCGTGGTGCATGTAGAGTAAGGAGGATGAAGGGTTTAAAACCACGCCGCCATATTCCATGAGACATCAAAGGGTGAATGATTTATTACTCAACGCGTTTTAGGGCTCCCTGGCCCCTTCCTCAGGGCAAATCAATATTGTGACGCTGGTCACAAGTAATAACTAGTCTCAGAGGAGCAGAAAACTAACTGAAATAAATGGAAAGTAAATATAACAATTATACTACTTACTGGTAGTAAAGAGAGGTCAAAGCAATCTGCGGTCAGGTCCAGGAAATGACGCAGTACAGCAAAGGGTTAACAGAAGCAAAATCCAATTCAAGCCAAAGGCAGCAAACTGGAGAGACAGAAACAGAGTTCATAGGTACAACACAGAAAGAGAAATCAGGTCAAGTCCAGGTCAAGTCCCAGGTAAGAAACAAAGTCAGGCAGGGTCTGGTTCAGAATACAAAGAGAACAAGTCCTACACAGCCAAAAGCAAATGCACAATTCACCAAGAGCAGAGCTGCAAGCTAGGTTAAATAGGCTCTTAATTAAGTGAGCTGAATTCAGGCGATTGAGGCACAGAGCCAGCCCAGCCTGACAGTCTCCACAAACCTTGAACAATACAGGCAATGTGGAGATCGTGACAATCATATTGCCATGTTTCAGGGCATTTCTTGGAGCCCTGAAATGCATTGACTAATAAATCAATATTATATTCACCCTTTGATGTCTCATGGAGTACGGCAGCACAGTTTTTAACCCTTCATCCTTCCTACTATAATTTTCTGAGATAATGACCTTTGGGTTTTCATTGGCTGTAAGTCATAATCATCAACATTAACAGAAATAAACACTTGAAATAGATCACTTTGTTTGTAATGACTCTATATAATATATGCCTTTCACTTTTTGTATTGAATTACTGAAAAAAATTAAGTTTTTGATAATAATCTAATTCATTGAGATGCACTTTTATATAAAGGTGTCAAGGTCAGGTCAGAAGGCACATAGCCAGTACTCAGACCTTAATTGACCTAAGGCGTCCTCAGACATCCATGAATCACGTATATATCACATATATCACACGTATATATCACATATATCAGGTTTACCATTTCACATTAACTGCAGAAGGCAGTCCCAGAAGGAGTCCCTGCCTCCTCCTCATAGTATGACGCGCAGCCGGACGTCACTTCCGGTCCGGTGCATTGTAGGGGCTTATCAGGTGTACCACCCGGTTTCAATGAGTGCACTGCGCATGCGCCGGAGCTCAACTGTACAGCCCGTACACTGCACACTGTGCATGACCGGAAATTATGTCCGGATCTACATTGTGACGCACCGTTGCGGTGGAAAGCTAGCAGCTCTATTTCCTCTAGCTACTCCCACATCTGGAAAGTTGGGTATCCTGGACAGCGCATCAGCATTGGTGTTCTTATGTCCCACTCTTTACTTGTTTGCAAACTCATAATTGGACAGCCGGGCTATCCATCACAGTTCTAGCGCACCTAGCTTTGCGGTTTCCAGGTGAGTCAGTGGATTATTGTCTGTGAAGATGGTGAATTTTGCTGATACCATGTAGTGTTTGAATCGCTCGGTCACAGCCCAGACTATAGCGAGGAACTTCAGTTTGAAGGAATTGTAGTTGTTGGGGTTCCTTTCAGTGGGATGAAGCTTCCTGTTGTCATAGACTATCACTCTCTCTCTGCCTTTCTGTACTTGAGACAATATGGCTCCCAATCCCACGTTGCTTGCATCTCTGTAAAGTATAAATGGTTGACCATAGTTAGGGCAGGCCAGGGCTCTAGTTCTTGACCTTCTTGGATTGACCTACTAGGAGGTCATGCAGGGGTCCTGATATCTTGGTGAAGCCCTTGATGAACCTTAGGTAGTAGCCTACCAACCTGAGGAAATGTTGTACTTCACAGATAGTGGAGGGTCTCGGCCAGTCCCTGATGATGGTGACTTTATCAGGGTCTGATGCCATACCTTCGGCGCTTACCACGTGGCCCAGGTACTGTACCTTGGGCTTTAAGAGGTGACACTTGGACGGCTTCACCTTCAGGCCAAAGTTGGATAAGGCCTCGAACACCTCGGTCAGGTGCTTCAAGTGGTTCTCGTAGGTTCAGGAGTAGACGTTGACGTCGTCCAGGTATAGCAGCACTGTCTCAAAGTTCTTGTGCCCTAGACAGAACTACATTAACCTCTGGAACGTTCCTGGTGCGTTGCAAAGCCTGAATGGCATGCAGTTGAACTCACAGAGGCTCATTGGTGTCATGACGGCAGTCTTCTCTCTATCCGCCTCTGCCACGGGATCCTGCCAGTACCCACTGGTGAGATCTAAGGTTGAAAAATAGCAGATTTCAGGGCAGCTAATGATTCCTCAATTCATGGTAACAGGTAGGCATCTTTATGTGTAATGCGGTTAATCTGTCTGTAATCAACACACATCCTCATTGTACCATTTTTGTTTTTAACAAGGACAAACGGAGCTGCCCAGGGGCTAAAACTATCTCTGATCACCCATGCCTCCTTCATTTCCTGTAACATACTCTTGGCACACTGGTAATGAGCCGGGGGAACAGGGCAGTACCTTTCTTTAAGACCTTTCCAACCCTTGATGTTACGGAGACGTCATGGAAGTCGGTGACTTCTCGATCCATGACGTCCTGGGTTTACGGTTGTGCAGCTACGGTGACCAGGGTCAGTGAAAACTCACCAGATCTGTACGTACCAGGGTACCTCTGTTTGAATCCAGGGGGGGTGGCTTCACTCCCCCGTGCCTCCGATCACTGTGATAGGCAGTTGAAAGTGAAACTGCCAATAATAGTGATTTCAATATTTGATCAGTGGCATTTGGTCAAATATTGAAAATCAGCTATGGCAGATGCTGCAGCAGCATCAGCCGTTGGCTGGGGCAGGGTGACCACTGTGTCACCCTCCAGATCCGATTGGAGCTAGCATCCATATGATGCTATCCCTCCAATCAGATCTGCAAGGGCGGTGTGCCCTGTGGGTGCCCTCCCTCTTCAGCCTCATCCCGTTTGTGGAGGCTGAAGATGGAGGACCCCTGCTGCCCTGCTGCCACCACCGACCTGCTACGTGCCACCAACACCAACCGCCGACACCACTGGTAATGTAGCTGCTCCTCTCTCCTCTGTTGCCCCACTGCTGATACCGTTCCCACCCGCCCCCCCCACCTTCTGATCACCCCCCCGCCCTCCAATCCCCCCCACCGATCTCCGTTCCCTCTCCCCCAACGCTGCCTGCTGCTACGTGCCCCCCTCGCTCCCCCCCTGTGATCACCCCCCTGCGCTCCAAAGTCCCCCCTGCCTTCCAATCTCTGCTCCCACTTACCCTTTCCTGCCCCGCCGCTGCTCACTACTCCTGGTGTGAGCGCCTCCTGCTGCTGCCACCGGTGATTACCTCCCCTGCCTTCCGCTGCCCCCTTGCTGCCCAGTGATTGTCTCCCTGCTCCCCGCTGCCCAGTGATCACCCCTGCTGCCCTTTGCTGCCCCCTCCTGCCCAGAAATCACCCCTCCTGTCCTCCGCTGCCCCCCTCCTGCCCAGTGATCACCCCCTTACCCGGTGATCACCTCCCTGGTCCGTGACCTGCTGCTGCCGCCGTTGGCTCCTACATTTACCTCAGCCCCCGTTTGCCCTCTCTGCGCCTGACAGCCCCCGCCTGCCCTCTGTGCACCTGACAGCCCACGTCTGCCCTCCCTGCACCTGAAAGCCCCCATCTGCCCTCCCTGCACCTGACAGCCCCAGTCTGCCCTCCCCACACCTGACAGCCCTCGTCTGCGCTCTCCGCACCTGACCGCTGGGTATGGGAGCACGGATGTCTGGGCCCTCAGCTTCGGTGGGGGATCTCACTGGTGGCCTGCCCAGACTCGTGGCCCCAGGGAAGAGACAGCCGTCAATTAAGGGGTTGAAGTCTTTATCACGTGACGCCACTTGTAGTGCCTGGTGACTAGACACCAGGGCTGCCACAGTCCTTCGGAGGGTGGTGGTATTGCGGCTATGGTGGAGCAGCTCCCTACAGGTAGAGCTAATCCTCCGGGGTAGTGTTACCTGATGCCGGAACGATGCAAACCATTGAGAAAAGTCAATGAAGCAGGACAGAGACACAGAGGCACTTCACTCTTCCAGGTACTTTACTTGTAAAGGAAACTGAACAAGATGGTGATACAGTTCACAGTACTCCAGCAGGCCGGCTGGCCGGGTAGTCGCAGCAGAATGCAGAATCTGTGAAAGTCTCTGGTGGTACCTTCATGGATCTACACTTGTCCTGTCCCTTCTCTCTCTTTTCGTGGTCTGCTTCTTGGGCAGTAGTACGTCCCAGGGGATAAACACCCTGAGAACGTCTTCGGAGCCGGGACAAGTACGGTTGGAGGGTGAACACTCCAGGCTGCGTTATCAGACCCTTGCACTCCGGGTGTACAAGTCAGGACCTTTCTGTCTGGGCTACGTCTTTCTCTAGCCCTGTTTTGAAGCCCCCTTTCTCTCTCAGGGAAGACACTCCTGAAGATTCCCCATGTGTTCCACCTTGCTTCTCTCACACTTTCCACTCTCACATTAACTCTTTTGGGACCTCCCCCCGGTTGTATTCGTGGATGTTTTGGGATCAGATCCTTCCACAGTGTTCTGCATTCTACTTGCGACAGGGATAACCACACGCTCATCTTTGGGTGCAGTACCCCACTTGTGACGCCTGACCAGTGGGGCGCCACACAGCCCCCGCCTGTAAGTTACACTAATCACTCTCACGTACACACGTACACTCACACAAGAATAAAGTTTTGTGTTTCTTTTTACACACGCACACAGCACACATAAAGTGTCCCACTCGGTCCGCTCATCCCAATCTCAAAGGGCGTACTCATCTGAGGAGGCATATGCTATTATTGCCTCCAAAGCTGATAGTGAGGGAAAGGACCCCACTTTCCTATATTCCTCCCACTTTTCCTCCTAAAGTGACACTGACTCGACACCACCACGAAGACGGCGGAGGAGAAGACATCGTCCGGAGCCCGGGAGAGAAGAGCCGGAGGCCGTGGAAGAAGAGTCGGAGCCTGGGGAAGAGGAGCCGGAGGCAATGGAGGAAGACCCACAGCCAACTGTGAGTAACCCCCATCCTAGTGCTAGTCACGCCCAACCTAGCACTAAAACCTCCGTCTGGACCCCTGTCCCTGAAAATTTTACTCCACAGACTCCTGATTTCCTTCCCCAATCAGGAATCCAGTTCGAGACAGCAAACCTCATTGAAATAGACTTTTTCAAAGTCTTTTTCTCTGAGGCAATTTTCAGTCTCCGGGTGGAACAGACTAATGTTTACGCCCAGGAGTTTTTGGACGAAAACCCAAATTCAGCATTTTCTACTTGGATTCCCGTTGACTGTGTAGAAATGTTGAAATATTGGGGACTGGTACTTCACATGGTGATTGTGAAGAAACCAGAAATCTGCCAATACTGGACTACAGATATTTTATATCAAACTCCAGTATTTGGCAAGGTGATGACCCGCAAACGATTTGAGGTCATCTACAAGTTTTTGCATTTTAGGGACAATGTGGACAGCCTTCCCCGCGATGACCCGAATTTTGATAGGCTGTTCAAAGTTTGCCCGGTCATCGAACACTTCAGCAACAAGTTTGCTGAAGTGTACGTTCCCCAAAAGTAACTTTGTGTGGATGAATTCCTCATCCATATCAAAGGGAGGCTTCAATTCCATCAGTACCTGCCCAGTAAGAGGGCCAGGTACGGGATCAAACTCTATAAGCTGTATGAGAGTACCTCAGGGTACACTTACAGCTTTAGAGTTTATGAAGGGAAAGATACCAGGATCCAGGCCCCAGAATGTCCACCTGCTCTGGGGATGAGTGGGAAAATTGTGTGGGATTTGATCCACCCACTGCTTGATAAAGGCTATCATCTGTACGTTGATAACTTTTACACAAGCACCCCACTCCTTCAATTCCTCTCTGCAAGAACTACCGCCACTTGCGGTACTGTGCCCAGAAACCAGAGGGGTCGCCCTTTGTCGCTAATTGGGCAGCCTCTCCCAAAGGGTGAGAGCCGAGCCCAATGTAGCGGCAACATGGTTGTGGTCAGGTTCAAGGACAAAAGGGACATCTTTTTCTTGACCACAATCCATGGTCCAAGGTACCGCAGCACAGGTCCACAAACCAGACTGTGCTCTGGGGTACAATAAATACATGGAGGGAGTTGATCTTTCTGATCAAGTCCTCCAGCCCTACAGTGCCATATGGAAGGAGAAGGTGTGGTACAAAAAAACTGGCCGTGCACATCGTTCAAATGGCACTGTATAACGCATACGTGCTATCACGATTTGCAGGCCAGACCACCAACACCTTCCTTCAGTTCCAGGAGACAGTGATAAAGGCCCTGATGTTTGGAGGCAAAGAATAAGCAGGCCCCAGCATCGCTGGAACTGAAGTTTCCCATATAGTACCAGGTCAACATTTTCCCGGTGAGAGCAGATCACAAAAAAGATGCCCGGTCTGCTATAAAAGGGGGATAAGAAAGGACACCCGTTTCCGATGTGAAACCTGTCCTGACAAACTTGGACTGTGCATGAAAGACTGCTTCAGAATTCATCACACGTCCATGGAGTAAAATCCTGACCTTCTCTACAGAAATCACCCACACACCAGCCTGACATACACAACACCACACACAGCAACCTGACATACACTACATAACACCAAACACACCAACCTGACATACACTACACCACACCAACCTGACGTACACTACGTCAGGTTGATGTGTGGTGTGGTTTAGTGTACGTTAGGTTGGTGTGTGTGTGTGTGGTGTAGTGTACGTCAGGTTGGTGTGTGTGGTGTAGTATACGTCAGGTTGGTGTATGTGGGGTATACTACACCACACATGCACCACACCACACACACGCCAACCTGATGCGCACTACACCACACACACACTAACCTGACGTACACTACACACCAACCTGACATATACTACACCACATACACACCAACCTGACGTTGTGTATGTCAGGTTGGTGTGTATGTGGTGTAGTATACGTCAGGTTAGTGTGTGTGATGTAGTATTCATCAGGTTGGTGTGTGTGGTGTAGTATACATCACACACACTAACTTGACGTATATCACACCACACACCAACCTGGTACACTACACCACACATGTCAACCTGACGTAGTGTATGTTAGGTTGTGGTGTGGTGTAGTGTACGTTAGCTTGGTGTGTGGTGTAGTAAACACCACACACACTAACCTGACGTATACGAAACGACACTTACCAGCCTGACATACACTACATACTCTCCATACGTGACATGGTGTCCGCTAACAATTGGAATTGTTAGCGGACACCATTTCGCGTATCGAGAGCACCTGTGTGGCTAAACATTGGAGCTCCCCCACAAGTGACCCCATTTTTTAAACTAGACCCCCCCCAAGGAACTTATCTAGATGCAGAGTCAGCACTTTTAACCCCCAGGTACTTCACAAATTGATCCGTAAAAGTGAAAAAATTAATTTTTTGTGGAAAAAAAAATTACTTTTCCATTTTTACAGATCAATTTGTGAAGTACCTGGGGGTTCAAAATGCTAACAATGCATCTAGATACGTTCCTTTGGGGGTCTAGTTTCTAAAATGGGATCACTTGTTGGGGAGCTATAATGTTTAGGCACACAGGGGCTCTCCATACGTGACATGGTGTCCGCTAACAATTTGAATGGAAAATTAGCTCCTATTGTTAGCGGACACCATGTCGCGTATAGACAGCCCCTGTGTGCCTAAACATTGGAGCTATCAAAAAGAGTCCATTCACTGGGCACTGCTAAGTTAGGAGAAGTGCTTATTTTTCATCATATGGGTATATACGAGGTGGGGCATTGCTGACCACCTCTGGGTGCCCGCTATATATCACATCAATAATAGCATAAAAAGAAAAAAGATAGCGGCACTCACCGGGCGTGTTTCAAAGGTGCTTTATTTGGGTACCCTCATTCGAGGGTCCCACTCAGAAGGGAGGGGGTGCAGAGACAGCAGAGATGACGGATCTCCGTGGAAGGGGTAGGAGCCCCGAAACGGAGATCCGTCATCTCTGCTGTCTCTGCACCCCCTCCCTTCTGAGTGGGACCCTGGAATGAGGGTACCCAAATAAAGCACCTTTGAAACACGCCCGGTGAGTGCCGCTATCTTTTTTCTGTTTATGCTAAACATTGGAGCTCCCTCACAAGTGACCCCATTTTGGAAACAAGACCCCCCAAGGAACTTATCTGGATGCATAGTGTGCACTTAGAACCCTCAAGTGCTTCACAAATTGATCCGTAAAAATGAAAAAATAAATTTTTTTGTGGAAAAAATTTATTTTTTTAATTTCTACGGATCAATTTGTGAAGCACCTGACAATTCAAAGTGCTCACTATGCATCTAGATACATTCCTTGGGGGGGGTCTAGTTTCCAAAGTGGGGTCACTTATGCGGGAGCTCCAATGTTTAGGCACACTGGGGCTTTCCATACATGACATGGTGTCCGCTAACAATTTGAATGGAAAATTAGCTCCTATTGTTAGCGGACACCATGTCGTGTATGGACAACCTCCGTGTGCCTAAACATTGGAGCTCCCCCACAAGTGACCCCATTTTGGAAACTAGACCCACCACGGAACTTATCTAGATGCATAGTGATCATTTTGAACCCCCAGGTGCTTCACAAATTGACCCGTAAAAATTAAACAGTACTTTTTTTTCCACAACAATGATCTTTTAGCCTCAATTTTTTCATTTTCACATAGGCAACTGGATGAAATGGATCCTAAAATTTGTTGGGCAATTTCTCCTGAGTACACCAATACCTCATATGTGATCATAAACCACTGTTTGGGCGCACGGCAGGGCTCGGAAGGGAAGGAGTGTCATTTGATTTTTGGAGCTAATTTTCCATTCCAAAAGTCAAATGGCGCTCCTTCCATTCTGAGCTCTGTCGTGCACCCAAACAATGGTTTATGACCACATATGAGGTATCGGTTTACTCAAGAGAAATTGCCTAACAAATTTTAGGATCCATTTTATCCTGTTACCCATGTGAAAATGAAAGCATTGAGGCTAAAAGAACATTTTTGTTGGAAGAATTAAAATGTCCATTTTTTCCTTCCACGTTGCTTTAGTTTCTGTGAAGCACCTGAAGGGTTAATAATCTGAGTAGCTTGAGAGGTGCAGTTTTTGGAATGGTGTCACTTTTGGGTGTTTTCTGTCATGTACTTTCCTGAACGGACTTCAAATGTGATGTGGTCACTAAAAAAATGGTTTTGTAAATTTTGCTGGAAAAATGAGAAATTGCTGATGAACCTTGAATCCTTATAACTTTCAAAATTGTGCTGATGTAGAGTAGATATGTGGGAAATGTTATTTATGAACTGTTTTGTGTCACATAACTCTCTGGTTTAACAGAATAAAAATTCAAATTTTGAAAATTGCGAAATTTACCAAATTTTCGCCAAATTTTCACTGTTTTCACAAATAAACTAAAAAATTATCAACCTAAATTTACCACTAACATGAAGCCCAATATGTCACGAAAAAGCAATATCAGAGTCGCTAGGATCCGTTGAAGCGTTCTAGAGTTATTACCTTATGTAGGGACACTGGTCAGAACTGCAAAAAATGGCAAGGTCAGTAAGGCCAAAATAGGCTGAAGAGGTTAATGTGCGGATGGTCTCCGGTGACGATGGACCTCTTTTACCTGCCCAAAGTCTAGTGGGTTTTTGCTAAATACCTGTTCATATTCTTGAACCACCCAGTAGACCCCATTCTTTTGGGATGAAGGGGTGGAGTGAGTGCCTATGTGCAGCTTCTGACACCAGTCCTCCAGCTGTTCTGCAGAGCCATTGTTCTCCAACTGGTCGGATGGGATGAAGGGTTCTACTGCCCGTATTGCGTTATTATTGACAGTGAACAGCTTAGAAAGCCAGGGAGTCCCATAGGAGGACAGGTGGCATGACAATACATGGGGGTGGGGAGTGGAAAAGGTTAATGAGGCTATCTAAAATGGGGGGTGCAAGCATGGCAGGGGAGGAGACCTACAGATTCTTGGATTGGTGGGAGGAAAAGGGGCAGGAGTATGGAGGGGATAAAGGAGAAGGGAGAGGGCGAGTGCTCTCTCTTTCCAGATCAAGAAGTGACAGCCCACCCACCCGCCCTCTTGTCTGATTAAGATATGTGTTGGTACATTGATTATGTGGATGTAAATTTGTAGAATGTGAGCCCTCATGGGCAAGGCAACTTTCATGGGGAGTCATTAGTTGGCCTATATGGGTCAAGATTACGGATCATGACTGTACGGTTTCCTCGAGTCACATGAAACATGCAGGGGAGGCAATGATATTATGTTGAAATTATGAATATGTGTTGATGAGATGGTGGTGGGATATATAGTTGGAAGTATGGGCTAGTGTTTATATATTTATGCATATATATGTTGTATATCAATGTACTTTGTATGTGTAACCTTTTGTCACAGCAGCGTGGGATAGGTCTGGTTCAGGGAGCTGGATAATTGGTCATTTCCTTCAGGGAAGCCACTATGAGGGAATAGTGGCTCCGGTTACAATAATGTAATTATCGGGCGAAGGTCCCGTTAAGGTTAGGGGTATTAACTGTGTGGTGTTAATACCCCTTCTCCCCAGGGCCGGTGCGGTGTGGCCAGGGAGACTTGTAAGGTTGTGGGGTTTGCCTCTGGACCAGATCTATCAGCTGTTTATTGTTTGTTGATATTTACAATGATTATATGGTGGTGGGGTTGCCATTGTGGCAGACGCCCCCTAGGTTTGTGTGAGTATTTAATAAAGCCTGCTGTGGCCATTTTTACCCAAGTCATGGCAGTCGTGTTTATTTAGTTATAACAAAGGGTCGTTTATGATACTGAATAAAAAACTGAGAACGACCCAACAATCTCCTATTGAATTGTCAAGCAATGGTGGCATAGCGGGGTAAATTGAGCATCTGGGCTGCGGGTAATGTCAGAGTCAGCCCAGTACCACTTATAAAGGATATATGGCATCGTTGTCACCTAGGAGCCGGTGTCTAGTAGGGCGTTCATCGGGATGCCATCAATCACAACTGGGAGGACCGGTCATCCTCCGACTTACTTGTCTCGACAATTATGCGGACCTGGTCACCTTACTTACGGGGGTTGGCTCGCTGCATCCAGGGTTTGCCCGCTTAAAGGACAGACTTTAGCGAAGTGCCCCGCCTTGTTACAGCGGCGGCAGATGGGTTGTCCAGTCGAGTCATAGTGATCACTATCTCTTCCACTGGTGGGTGGGATCCTCCTTTGTCGTCGCCAGGGGACGTCATCTGGACTGGAGGCCAGCTGGATCTTTTCAGTCGGTGAGGACACCTGCATAAACATCATGGTTTTGGTCAACGCAGCCACACCATTGGTCAGCTCCTGGACCTGGAGTCGTAGATCTGCTGAAGTGTCACTGCTTACTTAGAGTGTGCATCAGCCTCAACGGGTGCATGAGGCAAGGGTGCTGCCTCCTGGTGGTACATTATTGCTGGGTGCATAGAGGGCAATGTGCCACTTGGGGTTGGTATTTGCAGCCCCTGAATGGCCCGATCTTTAAATTGTGCAAAGTCCAATTCAGGGTTTTGTAGGGTCATAATACACAGCTGGGTTCAGTGGATGTTGGACAGGAGCCCCTCGATAAACTGCTTGGTTAGCAGTCTGTCCTGCATGCTGTCAGGGTCAACCTGTTTAATGGCCGGTAGCGCCTCTTGAAGATTAAGGGCACCCTTTGTTTGCACCACAAGAATCTCATTTTAATCTCTGCCACAGTGTGGGTATCAAAGATGTCCTTCAGCCTGGCCAGGATTTGCTTAACAGTTCTTTTATCAGTGTCCAGCCAGGACTTTACCTCCCTCAGGGCCATACCAGTTAACTGACCGATAAGGATGCTGACTTTTTGCCCCTCAGACTGGGGCACACTTCAAACAGGCTACGCAGTCTCTCCTTGAAGTCGCTCAGGGTATGCGACTCCCCTGAGTATTGCGGTAGCCAGGCCACTCCTGGAATGTATGGCATTGATAACAGCATTATAGAGGCTGCGGCTGCGCCCACCGCTGGATCCTCACTTAGGTTAGGCATCTGCCTTCCCCCTAGTGAACCTTAGTCAGGTTCCAAGTGTCTGTTGGATTATCAGGCCGATGCTCCGCAGGCAGGATGAATCAAGCACACAGGGGGTTCCGGATATGGGCCTCCTGCTTCCTGCCGGCTGACATCAGAACGCGGGGCAGGCTTTCTCTTCGCATTCTTTCTAGGGTTCCGCACACGACAACATGCCCCCTTCTGCTTCCCATGCTCCGCGTGGTGTGGTGATGGCGGCAATCACACAGTTCAATACAGTCTTGGCACACAGGACCCGGGTGTACTGGGCTACTAAATACTGTTTGTGACACCAGTTGCGACACCCACTAGGGCCGTAGGGTACACAAAACCAGGCCGGTCAGTTCTTCGGGGAATCACGGTGGCAGTGACCCGGCTCCGTGACCCTGGGCATGCACTAAAGGGAATATTTACAGGAGATTCTCATGTTGCCGCCTGTGGTGTTAGGCCAAGGATGGCCGACGCTGCAGATTGGGACTGCTGGGGCAGATGGTGATGCAGCCGGGATGGTATCACTCCCCACAGGTGGAGCAGGACCCTAGGTGTAAGTGGAACAGTCTATTAAGATACTGGTGGTGGTCATTGGGGTGCAGGACAGAGGGTGCGGAAAATAAGCAGAGGACACAGAAGGGTGCAGTTTCTGTTACCTTTACTTGGCAGTTGTTGTTGCAGTCTGGGGCACAGATTACAGGTGGTAGATGAGGTCGGGACAGCCTGGAAGCATTTGGGGATCCACCTTGCCAGGTGGGTTCAGAGGCCTTCCTTCTGCACTTTACTTTTAGGTTCCTGTTGCTTATAGCTATGCTGTGGCCTTCTTCCTGCTGGATGGTTCCTCACACGTATGGCAGGCAGCTCGAGACGATCACGGGCACCGCTGCACTGGTGACAGTTCTGGGCTATGGTATGCTGCTGTGCAGCCAGGTGTTTGGTGCGGCCAATAGACTTGCAACCTCCTGCCCTCCAAATTCAGCTGTCAGCGTGTACAGCACCCGCACAACCAAGGACTTTGGCGTCCTTTTCCTAGCGCTACGCTCTAGAGTGAGCTCTCTCAGCTCCACTCCCCAGAGCTCTTCTCCACGTCTTCTCTCTTCCCTTTCCTCAGACATTCTGCCTAACCCCTGCCTAACCCCTCCTGGCTAGAACCAGGGCAGCTCCCCTGAAGTCGGGTTCTAGAGCTCCCCCTTCTGGCCCGGAGTCAGGAAAAGTGTTGCATGCTGGTGTTACCAGGCGAGGGGACCTGCTCCTGCTTCCAGGCATGTCATCACCCCCTGTGAGGGAGGCAATGCCACTTTGGCAACCGAACCACTGGGGTGCAACATGTGACAATACCACTCTTCTTCTATATGCAGCCTGGAGGGGGCAGAAGGCAGGAGTCTGGAGTGGGATTCGGGAACGGTGGTTTTGACATCACATGTGGCTGATTCCGGTGTGTAGTGAGCAGGGCTAGCCAGGAGGGGGGATCCAAGAGGCGGCTCTTGGGAAGCAGGAGCTAGGACAATGGAGCGCAGTCAAGCCTACACCATAGTGCAGTAGCTTACAATATCTTATGCAAAGTAGAATGCTGGAGCCATTCTATCTGTTAGCATAATAATTTTTTATAATAATTTTATTTATATAGCGCCAACATATTTGTAAGCTGGTGTGGGAGTATGTTTCCCCCACACTCTCTTACTGTTAAAAATACACATTACTAATGGGTTTGTAAAAATGTATAGCTATGCATTTTTTCTTGCGTAACGTGTCTGCAGCCCTCTAAAGACCAAGGTAAGGACTGCTCCTCCGTTAGTCAAGAGTTAATAAATGCAAGTATTGGTATTCTTGGTGGGATGGGCTTAGCGAATACCAGGTAGTGCACACAGGGTACAGCAAGGAGAGTCCACAGAAGGAGAAAAGTATTTGCAGAACCATTATTGTTAATTAATTTGATTCTTGCCACTGACCCTTGCGGGGGATGTACATGTTGGCATGGACCCAAAGAAAGGGTGGCAGTGCTGGCAGTGAGAGTAAAGGTTTGCAATGATTGGCCTCAAATCCTGATCTGAGCAGTTTGTTATGAGAATTATGGGGTTGGTCTTGTTTAGTGTGCAGCCAGAGATCGGGGTGCCAGACGTTTTGAGTGAAAGCCTGCAGGTGCAGAAACGTGGTGAGCCATCTGGGGTGCAAGATACCGTGGTCCGGTTGATCCCGTGATTTGAGCCCTTCAACATATTCTGCATCACTTCAAAATTTAGCAGGCACATGTCCAAATAATAAAGACATTTCAATATAACACATTATTTGAACAGTTGCAGGAGGTGTGCGAGTCCTGCTCACAAGTTTATAATCTACTAGATGGGTGCCCGATGCACAATGCATCGGGATTCTAGCAGTGCGAGTCTCTGACTCGCAATGGCCGCTTCGCGGCCAATGCTTCGCGCTGCTAAGGCGACTCGCCATGCCCGCTGCGCGGGCATAGCGAGTCGCCTTAGAGCTGCTCGCAATGGCCGCTGCGCGGCCAATGCTTCGTTCGTATCCACATGACCACGCTGACTCGCAGCGAGAGCGGTCTCAAAAGGGGCAAAAAACCCATTCGTGATTATATAATAGAAATAGATAAGGAAATGGGGGGAGGACACAATAGGTAAAAAAGTGCATAGAAGATAAAGAGAGCTAAAAGAATAGAAATGTGATGATAGCTGAATATGGATGGCATAAGCATTATTATGTACTCGGCAAAATTCAACAATAAATAATATATATTTTTAGATTTTTATCTTATTTCAAATGTCAAACCTGAACTCTTTACTGATTTGTGTTTTTTAATGCAGATGATTATTCCTACAAAAGTTATAGATTCATTTCACGGGAAAGGATTATGTTTCAGAGAACGCCATGACCTTGTAAATATAAGCCTGGTATTAGTGGATAATAGCTTGCACTCCGAGGTGTCTTACTAATAAGATTTGATGCTATTATTTCTGTAATCTGTCCTCCCATGACAGTTTTACATTTACATACTCTTTGTATGACCTAGCATGAACTTTGCTTTTTCCATTCAAACAGGAGCTTATTACACAAACCAGTGAATCCAGATCACAAGTAATAGAATTACTAGAAGTCAGACATGCAAATCATGTGCAAACGGAGCCAGTGGTATACCAGATCATTTGTCCATTCATGACAATTCCTGTAAACAATAACTACAATATCATTTGGTTAATCATACATCATACACAGAGAGCAGATATGATCTATCCGGGAATTCAATTCTACATCTTTAAAAAAAAAAAAAGCAATCCACCTTGAGTTAGCGCTGAGGTGTATTAAAGTGACCTCTTCAAAAATGACGTGAAACTCTACTGTTTTAAAAACATGTTTTATGTTACCTACTAGATGGGTGCTTGATGCTATTGTGGAGCCCACTGGGACGGGGCACTCGGTACCGGACCAGGGTATCACGGGGGTTGTCATGGCAGTCTTGGTCCGGACCGTGTTCCGAGCCCACAAGTAAAGGGGGTATTTACAGGGATAGTTATGATGCCACCCACAGGTTGTGGTCAATGGGACCACCGCTGCTGCTTGCTTCTGCCAGGAGGATGGATGGTGCTGCAGCCGGATGGATGAGCCCGCCGTGGGTCGGGTTGCTCCTGACAGGGAATATAACAGTCTAACATGCAGGAAATCACACACTGGAGACACTGGCAGGGTTCACCGGGTTCCTCACACTTCTTTAGTACAGTTCACAAAGTTGTTTCACAAAGTTAACTCCACACTTTCAATTAACCCTACTGCAGCCAGGTTCCTGCCTAGAGACCTTTCTCTTTCTCACTACCATTCTTTCTCCTTCCCTGAAGTGCTGTATGTTAGGTCGCTCGGGCTCTTGTTTGGCTTCCCCCTATGTGTGGGTAGGTAAGCTCTGAGCCCTGTATGCCACTGTACCTCCTGTACATGTGTTAGTAAATCAGACTTGGAATCTGAGCTCTCTGTCGGTGTGTCTGTGATCTGGCTTGTAGCTGCGGTCACCTCAGAGCCTACTCTCTGGTCCCGGCCTAGCCTTCCAGTGTCCCTATGTTTCAGGGGATCACCAGGCTCTTTCCTACCCATGTGACTATGGCGTACAAATGGGACTCCTTCCTTCGGTCGTCCTCTGGCACCGCTGCTGTTTTCCTCGCTGGCCCAGCTGTACTGGCCTAGTCCTGGTCTTTACTGCTCAGCACCCTCTGGCCTACTCCGTCTTTACTGCTTGGCACCCTCTGGCCTACTATTGATACTTCCTAGTTTTCCCCTTATGTATCCAGTCAATCCTGGTTGGGTCTTGTGTCTGTGGGTGTGTTTATGAAGGTGTTTGTGCAAAACTGTCTCCACCTTCCTGGTTGCAGTTCTTACCTGTAGCCACCCTGGTCGCAGGGGCGCCACACTATCACATCAAGAGGGCATTGACATCATGATGGGGGCAGGCTTGTGCGGCAGTTGTGTCCTTATTTTAAGGAGTGTGAGGTGGGATGGGCTCTGGAGCGACACCAACGCCATGTTTGCTGTATGACTCACAGTGTTATTTCCCAGCTGTGGGCTATAAGAGAATGGGCAGTGGCTCCAGGCTGTTTATAACTGACAGCTTGGGCTGTCCTTACGTCGGTGGTGTTAGTTTTGTGTGAGGACGGTGATATCACGTTGGAGGTGGGCTCTGTGACACTGTAGGTGGTCGTAGGTGGTGGCATCTTTTATTTGGAGTGCGGGTATGTGAGGATGGGGGTGGGCTCATCATAACTGTCAACACACACTGTCAATGCGCATGCGGCTGCCATGTTTGGACACCACTACTGCACATGACAGGGTGTACAAACATGGTGGGTGCATGCACACTCACACAGCTGCCATGTTTGTTCACCCTGTCATGCACAGTAGCAGTGCGGGTGTCAAAACATGGCGGCTGCATGCACAGAGCTCTGAGGTGGCGCTGCAGCTGCAGTAGTGGCGACGGAAAAGGAAGTAGCAGCAGAGGTGGCAGAGGAGGACCTAAACCCAGGGGACAGCAGCAGCATATAGCCAGCATATTGGCACAAGCATCATGGGTGGTCGCTTTTTTTGTCTTTCAGGTGGCCAATCAGGTGCCGGTCAGAAGGCCACACCAAGGCAATCAGGTGGTGTTTATCAAGGACATCCGGACACAAGACAATTATCTAAGTAGATGGAGAGTCAGACTTCACAGTATATTGGGGCTTGGTCTATTTCTTACATCTATTTTATTATATAAAATTAGTCCTGATTCATCAGGACCACTGTTGTTTATGCTGGTCTTAAAAAGGGGGTGTGCTGGAATCGGATACGCACATGCAGCGGTCATGGGGCCAGGGTACTCGACTCTCCAGATCTTAACAGTTCAGGGGATGTCACAGTGACTCTCCCTGGAAGTTGTGGCCGTGACCGGTTGTTAAAAGGGGAATTATTTACAAGGGGTATAAAGTTTTTCTTGAAGCCATATGTGCTTTCTGGTCAGGAATGACCAGCGCTGCTTGTAATGGTCCCCAGGGGATAGGTGGATAGGCAGCTTGATGGAACACTCCCCACAGACAGAGCGGGCCCCTGATATTTATAGTGGGAGAGTTTGTGGAGGATGGTGGTTGTAGTGGTAAGGGTAGAAGGGTGCAGGAAGGAGTAGACAGACACAAGGCTTGCAGTTCTCACCAGCTCCTTTACTGACGTTCTTAAGTAGTCACCACCCTGCCGGGGTACTGTGTCCTCCAAGATTGCAGCTTGGCCAGCTCACAGGTAGTCCAGGTTAACTTCACCAAGACACCAGGTATATGCCTTTCCTAGCTGCCCTTTACTGACTACGCTGTTGCACCTGTCCTTTTCCTGCATCTTCGTGCTATAAGTCCCAAAGCAGGTGACTGGGGACCCTTCTGAGCGACTGCCTTGCAATTTCTCTGGACCCTTTGCGGTCACTTAGCATGGGAGAGTCCTCTGTGGTGGCCACTGAACATGCAGTTCAGTAGCCTTCGTTTTCTCAGTTGGTTTTGCAGATCCAAACCGATTTGGGTGCAACACCCCTGTGCAGCTTGTTCCTCTACCTGGCTGTCCAGCCAGCTGTAGATTCGGGTCTCCAGGCCCAGAGATCAGCAGCTGACCCTCCCACATGAGTCCCGCTCTCTCCCCAGCTGCCTGGGTTCCCTGTAACTCACTCTTCTCCTTCCAACTTGTTCTCTCTTCTCCTACAGACTAACTTTCCCCACCCCCTCAACTCACTTCCTCCCTCCAACCAGCAGATAGGGTCTGCTCTATCAGTGAGCCTCTTCCGCCCTGCATCTCCCTGGCTTGGAGTTTGGGTTGGTGTTAGGTGTGTTTTGGTATGTCTCAGCTTAGTGTTCTCCACTTACCTGACAGCATGATACCACACCTTTGGGTTAGGTGCAGTACCAGGGGCACCACACACAACACTTGGTGAATGTGGCACGACTGAAAAGTGGCGTGTGCACATATCTAATTTTTTAGAGATAATGTTTCAGGGTATTGACCATCAGTGTAAATCTTGAGCTCTGATTTGGCCTTTTAACTTTGGTGTAAGGGGTAATGTTTCTCTTTGTGAAGTGTAACATGCCAGACATGTCAATGTATGGATGCTTATAATGCTTTTCTGGGAAATTAAATATACAAATTGGATTCTGGTTTGGCTTTTATAAGCTTGTTAAAAGCAGTGGCGTAACTACTGTCTTGCGGGCCCCGGAGCAAGATTCGCTCAGGGGCCCCTAGGTGAGGACCGGGGGGGGGGTGTTGGTGTTATGCCGGCCGCATGATTACCTGCTCTGCCTCCTGGCGGTCGCAGTTGGGGAGGCTGGAGAAACAGGCAGCAGGGCCCTCCGGGGAGCTCAGGGCCCCCCCCAGGTGACCTCTCGGGGGGGACGGGGGGTTGCCGGCCGCACAATTACCTGCTCTGCCTCCCGGCGGTAGAGCGGTGAAGGGGCGGGCACTGCTGAGCGGCTGCAGGAAGTCACAGTGTCACTTCCAGCAGTCCTTCCTCAGCCTCGGCGCTATCGCAGCGGGGGCGGCTGGAGACACAGGCAGCAGGGCCCCCGGGGAGCTCGGGGCCCCCCCCAGGTGACCTCTCAGCCCCCCACCTGACGGTTACACAAGGTAGCTGACCGGCATAGCAGCGTAGCGGCGCTGGGTCCGGGCCCCCCACAAGCGCTGGGCCCCAAAGCGACCGCTACGTCTGTTATACCGGTAGTTACGCCCCTGGTTAAAAGGTCAATGTTGACTTTTAAGATTGCTACTTCCAATAGGTGGCACTAGAGATTAAGTTCTCTTCTTCTCTGAAGAGGCAATATACTAGTTTGTCTCAATGAATCAGAATATTATAAAAAATCAATGTCATATTGCCATGTGTCAGAGCATTTCTGGGAGCCTTGAAACACCTTAACTAATAAATGAGTGTTATATTCACCCCTTGATGTCTCGTGGAATACGGCAGCGCGGTTTTTAACCCTTCATCCTCCCTACTTTGATTTTCTGAGATAATGACCTTAGGGTCTTCATTGGCTGTAAGCCATAATCATTAACATTAACAGAAGCAAACACTTGAAATAGATCACACTGCTTGTAATGACTCTATATATTATAGGCATTTCACTTTATATATTGAATTACTGAAATTAATTAAGTTTTTGGTGATATTTGAATTCATTGAGATGCACTAGTACATATTACATTTCCCAGAGAAGAATTTTATAGGTTACTAGATGGGTGCCCGATGCACAATGCATCGGGATTCTAGCAGAGCGAGTCTCTGACTCGCAATGGCCGCTTCGCGGCCAATGCTTCGCGCTGCTAAGGCGACTCGCCATGCCCGCTGTGCGGGCATAGCGAGTCGCCTTAGAGCTGCTCGCAATGGCCGCTGCGCGGCCAATGCTTCGTTCGTATCCACATGACCACGCTGACTCGCAGCGAGAGCGGTCTCAAAAGGGGCAAAAAACCCATTCGTGATTATATAATAGATAAGCCTCCTTACACTCTCATGTCAGGCATGTCACCCCACACAGGAGGAGAAACGTTAGCATTTATTAGGGATGGGCGAATCTACTCGCTAGGACTCGTTACTCGGCGAGTAGTAAGGGACTCGCAGGACTCGGTACTCTGCGAGTTTCCCAGTGATTACTCGCGAGTCCAATGCAAATCAATATCAATCCTAGTTTTGTCAGAAACGCTGACAAAACTAGGATTGCCATTGTTTGCATTAGACTCGCGAGTAATCACTGGCTACTGTGCCAGTGATAGCAGGGAAACTCGCAGATAACTGCTGTTTCTTTGCGAGCTGAGTCCAGCTGTCTTCTCTGTGCAGCTCCAGGGTCCTAGAGCCCGCCTGCTGCCTGATGTAGCAGTGCTGACATTGTTCTCAGTCTGCTCATTCCCTGTGTACAGACATGAATGTCTGTGCACAGAGATGATGTAGCAGTGCTGAGATTGTTCTCAGTCTGCTCATTCCCTGTGTACAGACATGAATGTCTGTGCACAGAGATGATGTAGCAGTGCTGAGATTGTTCTCAGTCTGCTCATTCCCTGTGTACAGACATGAATGTCTGTGCACAGAGATGATGTAGCAGAGCTGAGATTGTTCTCAGTCTGCTTATTCCCTGTGCATAGACATCTATATTTATGCACAGGGGATGTAGCAGAGAGGACATCGCATTTTGGACTGCGTCGGACGGAAGAGGATTTTTTTAATTAAAGATGGAGTCCCTAATGGCTTTTTTTTTTATTTCTAATAAAAATTTTTCCTTGTGTTGTGTTTTTTTTAAAACAATTTAATAGAAATTCATGGTGGTCATGTCTAATATTGGCGTGACCGCCATAAATTTCGGGCTTAGGGCCAGCTGATAATACAAAGCTGGCCCTAACCTCTTTATTACCCAGCGTGCCACCGCTACCAGGGCCGCTGGAAGAGCGGGGTTCAGCGCCAGAGGATGGCGCTTCAATGAACGCGCCATCTTCTGGGGCGGCTGCGGGCTGCAATTTGCAGCGGGGGGTGCCCAGAAAGCTTGGGCATCCCTGCGCTGCGGATTCCAGCCCCCAGCTGCTTAGCTGTACCTGGCTAGACATAGAAATTGCGCGGAGCCCCACGCATTTTTTTTTAATTATTTCATGAATTTCAGAGTCAGAGTCTCAGAGTCAGAGTCTCAGAGTCAGAATCTCAGAATTTCATGAATCCTCTTCCGTCCGACGCAGTCCAAAACGCGATGTCCTCTCTGCTACATCCCCTGTGCATAAATATAGATGTCTATGCACAGGGAATAAGCAGACTGAGAACAATCTCAGCTCTGCTACTTCATGTCTGCACACAGGGAATGAGCAGACTGAGAACAATCTCAGCTCTGCTACATCATCTCTGTGCACAGACATTCATGTCTGTACACAGGGAATGAGCAGACTGAGAACAATCTCAGCTCTGCTACATCATCTCTGTGCACAGACATTCATGTCTGTACACAGGGAATGAGCAGACTGAGAACAATGTCAGCTCTGCTACATCAGGCAGCAGGCAGGCTCTAGGACCCTGGAGCTGGGGCAGCCAGAAACACAGAGAAGACAGGATCTTATCTGTGCGAGTCAGCGATTACTTACAAAGTAAACGAGCAATGCAAATAAATGACACAACTAGGATTGCTTCAGGCTGAAGCTTCCGAGATACATCTGCGATTTGTAAATCTCACACTACTCGCTATTACTCGCTTCCCCATTCATTAACATTGGACTCGCTAGACTCGCAACGAGTAGCGAGTCCTGGGCTCGGACTCGCTAGAGTCAAGCGATTCCGAGTAATTTAGGATTCGCCCATCACTAGCATTTATCCTCTAAAACAGCCAAATCTAATCTCATGTTTTGCCCTAATGAGGGGCAACATTGTATCTGCAAAATGAGAGTCTGCTTTGGTTTTTATCCCAAGTCATACACTGCAAAGCTTGTTAAAGGGTCAATTTTGACTTATGTAAAAATGTGAGACAAAAATGCGCATAGGGTCTTATCTCTAGGCAGAGTGGAGCAATAGCCTGATGAAATTTTCTCACCTGGTGCGGTTGTGTGAATACACAACCAGTATTAGCGCTCGTACAGCTGCCAATGGATCCACACCTCCACATGCAACGTGGCAAACAACTGAAAACAGGACGACGTGGCGGTGATCCGCACTGCTGAATGGAAAACCAGGACCCAAGAAGTCTGGTGCAATGGTGTAACATTATTCCGACGCATTGCACCAGACTTCTTGGGTCCTGGTTTTCCATTCAGCAGCGCGGATCACCGCCACTTCATCCTGTTTCCAATTTAGACTTAAGGGACTGCTTGAACTAGACACAATGTAATAATTACTGCAGAGTAGAATAATGTGTTTTCTTGTTTTATTTATTCTTGGTTTTTTTTCTTTCACCTCTCCATTGAGGAGATATCATATGACCAATCAAAGTATCTGGCACCTAATGAGACCGGTTTGTTAAGATCAAATTGGTGTTATCAGATATTTTACACTAGAGGTTTATAATTCTTCTCTCAGTATGAGTTGCCCAATCATAAGCATAGCAGAAAAAGAGCACCTACCCACTATAGTTTAGGATTCTTAATGTGTGAGATGTAAGTATACACTGTGTGCAGAATTATTAGGCAAATGAGCAGGGCCGCACCGTCCATTGGACAGTGTGAGCCCTGTCATTCAGGCGGCAGCCGGCAGGGGGAGCGGCAGTGCAGAAGGGGGCGGCGCCTCATGCACACAGCCTCCCCCTGTCATGGCGCCGGCCGCGCACCGGAGGTAAGCGGCGACCCGGGGAGAGGCACAGAAGGGGCGGCAGCGCTGCCCGCGGGTCAATAGCACCCCCCCCTCCCCCGGTACTCACGGCCGCGGGCGGCAATGACTGCCGGTGCCGCGGCTCAGGCGGCTCAGGCGGCAGAGGGGGCGGCAGTGCTGGGCTCCAGTAGCACATCCCCCCCCCCCCGTAATCGGTGCCGCGGCTCAGGCGGCAGAGGGGCTTGGTGCACCCCTGCAAATGAGTATTTTGATCACGATACTTTTTATACATGTTGTCCTACTCCAAGCTGTATAGGCTTGAGAGCCAACTACCAATAAAGTAAATCAGGTGATGTGCATCTCTGTAATAAGGAGGGGTGAGGTGTAATGATGTCAACACCCTATATAAGGTGTGCTTAATTATTAGGCAAATGA
This sequence comes from Allobates femoralis, assembly GCA_033576535.1. Classification (NCBI taxonomy): domain Eukaryota; kingdom Metazoa; phylum Chordata; class Amphibia; order Anura; family Aromobatidae; genus Allobates; species Allobates femoralis. Next base: position 771,741,231 of record JARQOC010000003.1, read on the forward strand.
GTATTTTGATCACATGATACTTTTTATACATGTTGTCCTACTCCAAGCTGTATAGTAAATCAGGTGATGTGCATCGCTGTAATGAATCTATGGATGGAAGGCTGTTGAGTGTCATCATAAAGAAAGGTGGCTATATTGGTCACTCATTTTTTGTGTTTTGTTTTTGCATGTCAGAAATGTTTATTTCTAAATTTTGTGCAGTTATATTAGTTTACCTGGTGAAAATAAACAAGTGAGATGAGAATATATTTGATTTTTATTAAGTTGCCTAATAATTCTTCCCCCCCGCTCCTCCTGCCTCTCCAGGCAACGACACGCCCTGTCCTGGGAGCTACAAGACGGAGGTGGAGTGAGCAAGCAAAGGGTAAGTATCCTCACTGAGGTTTTTTTTTATTTTTTTTTATTATCACCGTGGAGGAGCGGGGGGGAGGGGCCGCGGGGAGTGGAGGGGCAGAGGGAGGGGGGGGAGCGGTGAAGAGGCAAGAGCAGCGGGGGGGCAGGAGGAGAGCCTCCATCCTGCCCCGCCGGCTCCATCCTGCCCCGCCGGCTCCATCCTGCCTGCCCCCTACATCCATCCTACCCCCCTCGCATCCATCCTGCCCTGTCGGCTCCAACCTGCCCCGCTGGCTCCATCCTGCACCCCCCGCATCCATCCTGCCCCGCCGCCTCCATCCTGCACCCCCACCACCATCCTGCCCCCCCGCCACCATCCTGCCCTGCTGGCTCCATCCTGTCCCTCCTGCCACCATCCTGCCCCACTGGCTCCATCCTGCCCCCCCACCGCCATCCTGCCCCGCCGGCTCCATCCTGCCCCACCGGCTCCATCCTGCCCCCCACCACCATTCTGATCCCCCCGCCACCATCCTGCCCCACTGGCTCCATCCTGCCCCCCCCGCATTCATCCTGCCCCGCCGGCTCCATCCTGCCCCGCCGGCTCCATCCTGCCCCGCCGGCTCCATCATGCCCCCCACCATCATCCTGATCCCCACCACCACCATCCTGATCCCCCCGCCGGCTCCATCCTGCACCCCCACCACCATCCTGCCCCCCCCGCCACCATCCTGCCCCGCCAGCTCCATCCTGCCACCCCACCACCATCCTGCCCCGCCAGCTCCATCCTGCCACCCTACCACCATCCTGCCCCCCCACCACCATCCTGCCCCGCCGGCTCCATCCCACCCCCACCACCATCCTGCCCCGCCGGCTTCATCCTGCCTTGCTGGCTCCATACTGCCCTGCTCGCTCCATCCTTCCCCTCCGGCTCCATCCTGCCTCGCTGGCTCCATCCTGCCCCCCGCCACCATCCTGCCCCGCCAGCTCCATTGCCCCCCCACCACCATCCTGCCCCACCGGCTCCATCCTACCCCCCCACCACCATCCTGCCCTGCCAGCTCCATCCTGCCCCGCTCGCTCCATCCTGCTCCTCTGGCTCCATCCTGCCCCTCTGGCTCTATCTTGCCCCGCCGGCTCGATCCTGCCCCGCTCACCACCATCCTGGGCCCCCCTCCCACCACCATCCTGCCCCGCCAGCTCCATCCTTCCCTCACTGCCACCATCCTATCCCCCCCCCTGCCACCATCCTGCCCCCGCCACCATCCTGCTCCTCCGGCTCCATCCTGTTCCTCCGGCTCCATCCTGCCACCATCCTGCTCCTCCGGCTCCATCCTGCCCTGCTCACTCCATCCTGCCACCTGCTGCTCCTGCCCCGCCTTCATCCTGCCCCCCCCCCCGGCTCCATCCTGACCCCCGACATGTGACCGATCAGCTGATCGGTTTCCCAGGCAACGACCGGGTCCTAAAGGCCTGTAGGACCTAGAAGACGGAGGAGGAGCGAGCCGGCAGACAGGTGAGTATCCTCACTGAGGATTTTTTTACTTTTACTGTGGAGGAGCGGGGGGCCACGGAGGGCGGAGTATCGCCATATACTATAGTGCTGCTATACATGTGCTGTAATGTACCGCCATATACTATAGCGCTGCTATACATGTAATGTAATGTACCACCATATACCATAGCGCTGCTATACATGTACTATAATGTACTGCCATATACCATAGCGCTGCTATACATATACTATAATGTACCTCCATATACTATAGTGCTGCTATACATGTGCTATAAAATACCACCATATACCATAGTGCACATGTACATATGCTGCTATACATGTGTTGTACTGTACCGCCATATACTATAGTGTTACTTTACATGTACTGTAATGTACCGCCATATACCATAGCGCTGCTATACATGTGCTGTAATGTATCGCCATATACCATCGTGCTGCTATACATGTGCTGTAATGTACCGCCATATAGTATAGCGCTGCTATACATGTAATGTAATGTACCACCATATATTATAGCGCTGCTATACATGTACTGTAATGTACCGCCATATACCATAGCGCTGCTATACATGTACTGTAATGTACCGCCATACACTATAGTGCTGCTATACATATACACTAATGTACCGCCATATACTATAGTGCTGCTATACATATACTCTAATGTACCACCATATACTATAGTGCTGCTATACATGTGCTGTAATGTACCACCATATACCATAGCGCTGATATATATATATATCTATTATATAATTGTGAATGGGTTTTTTGCCCCTTCTGAGTCCACTCGCAATGCGAGTCGGCGTGGTCATGTGGATACGCCCGAAGCATTGGCCGCGCAGCGGCCATTGCGAGCAGTTCTAAGGCGACTCGCTATGCCCGCGCAGCGGGCATGGCGAGTCGCCTTAGCAGCGCGAAGCATTGGCCGCGAAGCGGCCATTGCGAGTCAGAGACTCGCCCTTCTAGAATCCCGATGCATGTGCATCGGGCACCCAGCTAGTATATATATAAAAGAAAATATAGAATCAGCAGAACCTTACTCACACAAACGGGTGCAATACTTCCTGCATAAACGGTGCTTCATCCGTCATCAAATAAATCCAAAAAAAACAGGCAGCACTCCTATGACATCTCAAAGTGGACTTTATTCCAGCCTTGTGTGCAACGTTTCGGAGTTAATCCTTCCTTCCTCCTTGCTGCCTGTTTGTGAATAAAAGTTGAAGGAGCGACATCATTCACAGTACCAAAAGGAATCCTTTTCTTTATTAGAGGGGTTTTCCCATGAGCAAAGTTAATTTTAAAGTTCATTTTAACCAATAGATCTTAGAATAATAATAATTTCCACTATTGGAACTGATTTAAAAATGTTCCTGTGCTGAGAAAATCTTATAAATGAGTCTCTGCTATGTACTGTGTAATGGCCACTTTACACGCGGCAACAGGTAGATAGAAAACGGCAGGTGTCGGAGACAATTGTACCTTTTACCTTCAAAACACCTTGCAGATACCTGAATTACACGCAGCCACTTCAAGGTGTTTTGAAGGTAAAAGGTACAATTGTCTCCGACACCTGCCGTTTTCTATCTTCCTGTTGCCGCGTGTAAAGTGGCCATAATGGATGTGTCTGACCATACAGGGACATGGTCTGATCATACCACATCTCCTGTGCTGAGATAATCTTAAGGTACCGTCACACCTGGTGACGGCACCGCCGATTTCTTAGGCGGCGTAGGGGCGTGGCCTATCTGCGCCGATATCGCCCCTGCGTCGCCTAATGTAAAAGGGCGATGTCGGCGCTAAATATCGCCTCAGAGTTGTCGGCTGCTTTCACATCAGTGATGTACACATCGCCCCATGTAACAATAATCTCTTGTATATAACCCTCTTTTCAAAAGATACCTCAGGACACGGAGTCAGGCGCGGCTGCCATCCCCCGTGACAACTGGAGATTTAACCCTTGCCACCTGACACCCAAGTACCCCAAAGCCTGGGCGCTACAGTGTATCTTTTTCTGGCGTCAGGAACAGGATCCCGTGCCCGGTATTACCAGGTACTGTGTGCCGTGTTATTGACTGTATTGAGTGACTGTTTAAACTACGCCGCCATTACTGCGCCAAAGAGCGGGAAGAAAGGGTGCGTGCCAGCCACAGAGCGCAAAACTGAAACCCACCCCTCACTTAGCCAAGCATTCCCGAGCACTGTGGCCTAGTCCGGAAACTTCCGAACTGTTTAACTCTTCAAGGACTGGCTGTAATTCACTACGGGGGCCTCCAACCTGTCGGCCTCCTCCAGAATTACACCGGAAGATCAATGGCTGCCTCCATTAACACTGCCAGCACCTCCGGCGCCCCGGGTGCTGTCGCCCCGATAATGCCGATGTCACTCCCATATATCCCGGGTTCCAAGTGATTGCCCCAGTATGATGGACGCCCTGATACATTGGATGAGTTCAGATGAAAAAAGTGCCCTAGATATGTATGCAATGACCGGCCAACAATGCGCTGCTGTGGTACTTGAACAGTTAACTAGTGCAGCCAAGAAAGAAAGTGCATCTTGGTCTGCTGCGGATCCCAAATCCGCCTCAGATATATTCAATAAACTGAGAGCTACCTTCGAGGAGTGCAATGAGGCTGATATATGCATGCGATTCCATCACTGCTACCAGAGGCTGGGAAATGACATAAGAGCTTATGCCTGGCGTCTGGAAGAAGTACTGTGTGCCCTTATACATGTGAGCCCCGCTAGTGCAGCTGATGAAAATAAACTCCTCATTGAACAATTCTCTCGGGGACTGCTATCCCCTGAGGACAGTAAAAATGTACGTTGGTGGTCATTGAGCAATCCCGAAGCTGAATTTAACACCCTGAAAGAGATGGCCATCAAAGGGTTAAAGCCGGTAGAGACCCATGAAGCTGCAATTAAACGGTGGTGCAGTGGTGAGGTGCAGGCTACTCCAAAACCATTACACGTGTCTGCAGCCACGCACAATGTACAATCTGCTCAGCCTGACAAATATGATTCTCTGAGGGCTGAGATGCTTGCTGAGATGCGCCAGATGAAAAAAAACATCGCTAAACTAATGGATTCTATGCAGTTACAGCAAAGCCAACAGCCAGCGCCAAGACCTCAGCCCAAGCCTCAGCCACTGTGTCAATGTCGAGCCCACTGGGACGGGGTACTTGGTACCAGACCGGGTCTGCTGCTGGGGAAGTCACGGGTGGTCCTGGTCCGGACTGTGTCCCGGGCCCTGGCAATAATAAGGGGTATTTACAGGGGAATTGTCAGTCGTGACGCCACCCACAGTGTGTGGCCAATAATGGGGCCACTGCTGCCGCAGAACCTCCAGGGATGATGTAATGGCAGCATGGATGGGGTAGTTCTCCGTGGGCAGAACTGTGTTCCCAGGGGCAGTGATGGTTAAAGTTTATTGTACAGTGTGCAGGCCTGGTGCTGAGTGCAGTACACTTACTGTCCAGATGCTGCAGGAATCCTCCTTCAGTGTTGGAGTCTGCACGCTGTGGCTCTCCAGGTGGAGATCTGCTGCAAACCTGTATGGAAGGAGTCGTGTTCAGGCAGAGAGATGCAAGGGAGTCGTGTTCAGGGTTCACCGTGTTTACTTCTCCAGTTCTCAAGTACAGTTTACAGTTCAGCACAGTTCTTACAGTTCAGTTACACGGGAACACTTTCCCCTCCGGGTTCCCTTTGCTCCCTGCAGCCAGATCTTTCCAACTGTGACCCCTCACTCTGTCTCTGCGTCCTTCCCAGGCTGTGGATTCTCTCTCTTTCTGTTCACTTGGTTGTGTGTGACTGACTCCGGACAGTATGGCGGTGGCTCGGACTCCTGTGAGCCCTCCGGGTTGCCACTGAGCTGCCTGTCCTTTGGGGTAGGGACCCTAACGTGTAGCTGTGGTCCCCCGTCAGTTGTCTGGCGATGCCGGGTGAAACTACGGCCCCCTCTAGAGCTGACACGCTACTTCAGCCTAGCCTCCAGCAGTCCTCCCGTGTGAGGCTCTACCAGGCTCTCCCTACTGTGTCTTTGACTCACCGCAGCCGGGTTCTCACGTCTCAGGCGATGCAGCACTTGTAACGGTTCCACGCCTGAGGCTGTGGGGCCCGGTGGTCAGATCAAAAGGGGATTAAACAGATGGGGGTAATTCTTACTTGTCGTCATGCCACCTGCGGGAGTCCGGTGAATGCACCGGCGCTGCTTGGGCCTCCGGGGGATGTACGGCAGCTAGATGGGACGCTCCCCACAGGATGAGTGGGAGTCCCTGGGGCCAGAAGCTGTGTTCCTCCTTTCCTAAGTTTCTAGATTGTTTGCCGGTGCTGCCTTGGTATGCCAGGTCAGGATACTTGGGAGACTTCTGAGTGGTACCTAGCTGAATTAGGCTGAAGGTCCTGTGTCCCAGTGGTGAGTCCCTGCTGGCAAGACAACTTAGTTGCGGCTACGGTGAGAGGCTCCTAAAAGCGATTCTTCACCATGGTTTGCTGAGCAGCGGTGAACGTCTGCTCGCCTCGGAACCAGTGATCCGGTGGTTTGGGGGCACGGGTATAGTTGGACCCGTTGGTAGTTGCCCGTGTTCCGGTCTAGGTCACCGTGTAAGGGCGCCAGCCGGTAGGTGGTTTCGGGGCTGCACGGCACTGTGTAGCACCCTGCTTCTCCTACGTTGCTCTCCTTCTCACTCCTACTCCCTCTCCTAAGTTACCCACACACACTACACCTACAGTCCTCCCACCAGGACCTGATTGGCCCTCTATTTTAAGTGGTGCATGTGATGTTGGAGCTCTGAGGTTAACCATGTCATCACCAAGACGGAAGGTACTACATCTTCAGTCAGGGATGCAATACTTTCCTGTGACGCACTCGTTGCGGGGCGCCACACTCCCCCTTGGGAAATTACACTTGTCCCCAAGTGTCACGAAACCCGAACAGTACAGAGAAATTTTGCATTTTTATGAACACAAGAAAATAAAACACTTTTATTATCAACATTTAAGCTGGCTTAATTTTTCTTCCCCTTAGGGTGGAGGCACACTATCATGCATCAAAAACGCTGCGTTTTTGACGCATGACAGTGATGCGAGTGCTGTGCGTGTTTGTGGGTGTGTATGGTGCGAGTATGGTGCGTGTGGTGAGTGTGGCTGGCTGTATGTATGTTAGTGTGCTGTGATTGTGAGGTGTGAGTGCGTGTGTGCTGCGTGATTGTGATGCTGTCTGTGGTCCTGAAAGACCACAGACAGCATTTGTCGGGAATAGAAACTCGCCGACTGTCAAAGCCGGCAAGTTTAAATTTCCCGCTGTGCTGTACAGTAAGCTATCATCTTGTACCACTGTGACAGCAGCGGTACAAGATGTTTAGCTAAGACAATGCTGATTGTAGTAAAAGAATGTAGTCTGGGGTTATTTTACTTATTAACCCCTTCAGCATCCTCTGGACTGCATGTGTGTGCAGAGGATGGTGAGAGGCTGTAAACCCAGTGCTGAAGGGGTTAATATGCAGCTGGTGTAGTGGCACCATGTATGTGGAGAGTGTCCTCACTCTCTGCAGGCATGGTGTCATTACACCATGTGTGTGAAGGGGTTAATTTTTATGTATAATGTGTTTAAAGAAGTGTCGGGAGAGCCGGCTTATGTTACTGTCTATGGGGAGCTGTGGCTTCAGCACCATGAGAGGGGACAGCTCCCCATAGACATAGACTGCTGTCACAGTGGTACAAGATGATAGCTTACTGTACAGCACAGCGGGAAATTTAAACTTGCTGGCTTTGACAGCCAGTGAGTTTAAAGCGATTTTGGCTGCACACTCGCACAGTGTGCTGTATGGGGGCGAGATTTTCTCACCCCTATACAATTGCATTGCCCTCACGCGCGTCAGAATCATGTGCAATCGCAGCATGCTGCGATTGCACTCGCTTCTGACTCGCAGTGCGAGTTAGGTGCGGGGGACTCGCACCAGTGTGCCCTGCCTGATAGGGCAACACTGGCCCGAGTGCAATGCGTTTTTTTCACGCATTGCACTCGCGCGAGTCTCATGCCAGTGTGCCTCCACCCTTAGGGAGGCACATTTTCCTTATAACGTTGCAAAACATTTTAATTCAAACTGAACCGGTTAACCATTGCGGACCCGGCGGGCAGGGTACTGTCCTTGAGTAAGTCCAGGTTTACCGCCGGGCCGCTCTGCTGGCATTCTAATAACGGAATTGGCTATGACAAAGTCATATTTAAAGTTCAAAACAAAGTAATTTGTTTAGGGATGTAGAGAGCATTTGCGAACCGAGAGCGTACCACCCCTGATAGCCGGCATGTCGCTCGTAGGTGATGTACCCCGGTATAAATCGCGGTCAGGGTGTCCTTTAGGGAGGTGAGACTCCACGTCCCGGCGGCCTACGAATATCTCGTACACCCCCTCCTCCCGGACGAAACTCCACCCGTTGTCCAGATTAAAAGACGTGACCATACCTGTCTTGCGAAACTCCTCTGGCAACGGGGGTTGACGGCGGGCTTCGGCATGAGCCCGCAAGTTGGCTTGCTCCTGGGCCCACCATTCCGCTCTGCGGCACCGACGTATAGCATCGTCGGACCAGCAGGTAGTACGGACATAGCCCAGCGACTGGTAGAGTGAGGGCGGGTCAGGAGTTGGTCATTACTTTGGACTGGCACCCGGACATGGTGATCGGGAGCAGATGCCGCGGCGGCACCAGACCACTCCACCCGAGCCGCTGCAAGCGGGAACTTCCGCCTCCTCTTCCTCCTCCTCCTCGGAACCGGTGTGAACGGAGTCCTCAGGCTCGCTGGAACTCCTATCATCTTCCTGCTCTACAGCCTCAACGAACACATCTGGCTCCTCGGTTGGTTGGGATTGTGGAATTGCAGGGACATCCGACTGGTTAGGTTCTGGAACTGCGGGGTTTTTCTCCGTCTCATCCTGCTGGGCTTCTGGGCTGCCCGCCTCCTCGTCTACTGTCGCTTCTGCATCCGTTGGCAGTGTGCGTCGGCTCTGGTAACCAGGTAGGTCTCAGTAGGTTCAGGGCCGGTCTCCGGTTCTGGAGCGGGACAGGTAGTAGGCTCCGATGCTGGGGCAGGATCGGTTGTAGGCTCCGGTGCTGGAGCGGAACAGGTTGTGGACTCCGGTGCTGGAGAGGAACAGGTTGTCAGTCCCTGTTGGACAGCCCGGTGTAGTCAGCTGGCCAGACTCGTACTCCAGCTCCTGATGGTCCACTCTGTGGCCTCCATCAACCGCACCCGAAGATCTTGGAGCGCGGTCTCCCAAAACTCGGGGTCCCCGTCGATGGTGAGAATGGGACCCGGGACAGGGTTGCCGATGGCAGCACGAGCCTCCTCCTTGACTTCCTTCATTAACTCGCGGAGCCTTAGGGTAGCCATCTTGCTTCTCGCTGGAACCGCACCCGTAAAAACTGGAACTGGTTCCTGGAATGAAGTTTGCTGGAGAAAGTCTGCCACACCTGGTTTCTTTGCATTTTGTAGTCCATGGGTGGGCTGAAGTCTTTGGCCCGCCTCCTTGGTTGTTTCCAGCAATCGGGGCGGACAAGGATTTTGGCACCTCTGCCATGGCCCTCCCACGAAGAGGGGCGGAGGCACACCCCTGGGCCAGCACATTGTGTTTCACATGGCGGCCTCCGCCATGTTGGTCGCCATTTTGGCCCAGTAGGAAAAAGGCTGGAAAAAGTTATTTTTGGCCAATAAAGTTCTGTAGGTACACAATACCCGTTGGGAAACGGGTCTGCTCGTATCCTGTTCGTGATCGCCAAATTCTGACTCACCGCAGCCGGGTTCTCACGTCTCAGGTGATGCAGCACTTGTCACGGTTCCGCGCCTGAGGCTGTCGGGCCCGGTGGCGTCATCGCCGCTGGAGTCCTCAAAGTTTTGGAGGACGGTACATAGGTCGGACATCCATTTCCACTCCTCAGGTGTTATGTGGTGTGGAGTTTGACCCATTTCCCGACGACTTAGGTGATGCAGATAGTCCACAACTGCCCTCTTCTGCTCACATATCCTGACCAACATGTGCAGAGTTGAATTCCAACGCGTGGGGACATCACACACCAGTCTGTGGGCCGGAAGACGCAAACGGCGCTGAAAGCCGGCAAGGCCGGCTGAAGCAGCAAGTGACTTGCGAAAATGTGCAGACAGACGGCAAACTTTTACCAGCAGTTCAGATAGCTCTGGGTATGACTTTATAAACCTCTGAACCACCAGGTTGAGCACATGGGCCACGCATGGAACATGTGTCAGCTGGCCTCGCCTCAAAGCTGCCACCAGGTTTCGGCCATTGTCACACACAACCTTTCCTGGCTTTAGGTTCAGAGGTGTGAGCCAGTGATCTGCCTGCTGTTTCAGAGCTGTCCACACCTCTTCCACATTGTGGGGTTTGTCACCTATGCAGACTAGCTTCAGCACAGCCTGTTGCCGCTTCACAGAGGCAGTGCTGCAGTGCTTCCAGCTTGGGACTGGTGTGGAGGGTACAGTGGATGAGGATGCACAGGAGAAGGAGGCTGAGGAGCATGACATTCCGGAGCTGTAGAGTGTCGGTGAAACCCTGACAGAGGTAGGGCCTGCTATCCTTGGTGTGGGAAGGACGTGTTCCATCCCTCGCTCAGACTGGGTCCCAGCCTCCGCAATATTAACCCAGTGTGCCGTCAAGGAGATGTAGCGGCCTTGCCCACAAGCACTTGTCCACGTGTCTGTAGTTAGGTGGACTTTGGCTGAAACAGCGTTGTTCAGGGCACGTGTGATGCTGTTGGACACGTGGTTATGCAATGCGGGGACGGCACATCTGGAGAAATAGTGGCGGCTGGGGACTGAGTAACGTGGGACAGCAGCCGCCATCAGGTCGCGGAATGCTTCCGTCTCCACCAGCTGGAAAGGCAACATTTCTAGCGCTATGAGTCGCGAAATGTGAGAATTCAGGACTGTGGCATGTGGGGCGTTGGCAGCGTATTTGCGCCTGCGTTCAAATGTTTGCTGAATGGATAATTGAACGCTGCGCTGGGACAAGGACGTGCTTGATGGTGGTGTTATTTGTGCGCGGGCAACTTCAGGTGCAGGGCCGGAGGCTTGTTCGCGGCCAGTATGGACAGGGGATTGGCTCGCACGCACAACACGCGAAGACGTAGCAGTGACATCAGCAAGCACCGCTCCTCGACTCTGTTGTACTTCCCACAAAGTCGGGTGCTTGGCTGACATGTGCCTGATCATGCTGGTGGTGGTCAGGCTGCTAGTTTTCGTACCCCTGCTGATACTGGCATGGCAGGTGTTGCAAATGGCATTTTTAGAGTCATCTGGAGCCAACTTAAAAAACTCCCAGACTCGGGAAGACCTAACATTTGCACAGGCACCTTGAGTCGTTTTGTTGTTCCGGGGAACGGTTGCCTGCCTTCTGCCTGCGGACACGACCCTGCTTCGTACTGCCTGTTTGGATGCTACGCCTCCCTCCCCCTGTGCACTGCTGGCCTCGCTCTGCATATCCTCCTGCCATGTTGGGTCAGCTACTGGATCATCCACCACGTCGTCTTCCTCGTCCGCACCTGATCCTCCTCCTGACTTCCTGGCAATTGTGTCTCATCATCGTCCACCCCTTGTTGAGACACGTCGCCAACGTTCCGTTCGTGAGAAAGTGGCTGCTCAAATATTTGGGCATCTGTACATACCATCTCCTCATCACCCACTTCAACAGGAGCTGGCGAGAGGCCAGATTCTGCGAATGGATACGTGAACAGCTCTTCCGAGTGTCCTAGTGTGGGATCAGTAATGTCCGTGGACGTGTACTCGGCCTGGTGGTAGGAAGGAGGATCAGGTTGGGAAATGTGCGGTGCATTATCACGGCTACTGACACTTGACCGTGTGGAAGACAGGGTGTTTGTGGAGGTGCCAATCTGACTTGAAGCATTATCCGCTATCCAAGTAACAACCTGTTGACACTGGTCTTGGTTCAAGACCGGTGTACTGCTGCGGGCCCCAAGAATTTGGGACAGGACGTGCGAGCGAGTAGATGTGCCACTTTGTTGTTGCGAAATTAGTGCTTGCACACGACCTCGGCCTCTGCCTGCACCACCATCACGTCCACTTCCTTGTTCCTTGCCAACGCCCTTGCCAACGCCCTTGCGCATTTTGCCTGTATACAGCGACAATAGTCTGGTGACTGTTCAGATCACAGGAGATTAGGATTTTAGTTCCTAACCTGTATTAAGGTAGTAAGTACACCAGTCTGGTGACTGTAATGGTCACAGGAGATTAGGATTTTAGTCCCTAACCTGTATCAAGGTAGTAAGTACACCAGTCTGGTGACTGTAATGGTCACAGGAGATTAGGATTTTAGTCCCTAACCTGTATTAAGGTAGTAAGTACACCAGTCTGGTGACTGTAATCGTCACAGGAGAGTAGGATTTTAGTCCCTAACCTGTATCAAGGTAGTAAGTACAACAGTCTGGTGACTGTAATGGTCACAGGAGAGAAGGATTTTAGTCCCTATCCTGTATTAAGGTAGTAAGTACACCAGTCTGGTGACTGTAATGGTCACAGGAGATTAGGATTTTAGTCCCTAACCTGTATTAAGGTAGTAAGTACACCAGTCTGGTGACTGTAATGGTCACAGGAGAGTAGAATTTTAGTCCCTAACCTGTATCAAGGTAGTAAGTACACCAGTCTGGTGACTGTAATGGTCACAGGAGATTAGGATTTTAGTCCCTAACCTGTATTAAGGTAGTAAGTACACCAGTCTGGTGACTGTAATGGTCACAGGAGATTAGGATTTTAGTCCCTAACCTGTATTAAGGTAGTAAGTACACCAGTCTGGTGACTGTAATGGTCACAGGAGATTAGGATTTTAGTCCCTAACCTGTATTAAGGTAGTAAGTACACCAGTCTGGTGACTGTTATGGTCACAGAAAAGCTTGGATTCCGATCTGTATCACCCTGCCTATATCCTCCTAGATTAGTCCTGAGAAGGACTGTTGTGGTCAGCAGCAGTTTGCAGCCCTGCTCCGGATCTACCTATGAGGGCCGCAAATCTGTCCCTAAGCAGCAGCAGACACTCTCCCTACACTCACTGTCTGGATGCCTGTGTGCAGAGCACAGCGCGGCCGGGTCTTATAAAGGCTCGGTCACGCTGTGCAGGCCAGCCAATCACTGCAATGCCACAACTAACAGGGCTGTGGCATTGCAGTGGTCTGCCAGCCAATCCCTGCATGTGGGCTGGCTCTCAAAAGAGCGCCAACATGCAGGGATGAGGACCACGAGCACAGCACGAGTATCGCGAGATTACTCGGTGCTCGCCGAGTAGCCCGAGTATAGTGATACTCGTGCGAGTACCGAGCAGCGCAGAGCATACTCGCTCATCACTACTCAGCACCACTTCTCATGTCCTGTATACTGGGTGTAATCCTCAGTCTCTGTATTATTCTGTATATATAAACTGCACAGTATCACTTCTCCTGTCCTTTATACTGGGTGTAATCCTCAGCATCTGCATTATTCTGTATATATACACTGCACAGTACCACTTCTCCTGTCCTGTATACTGGGTGTAATTCTTAGTACCTGTGTTATTCTGTATATATACACTGCACAGGACTTCTCCTGTCCGTTTCAGGAGGCTGAGGAGCATGACATTCCGGAGCTGTAGAGTGTCGGTGAAACCCTGACAGAGGTAGGGCCTGCTATCCTTGGTGTGGGAAGAACGTGTTCCATCCCTCGCTCAGACTGGGTCCCAGCCTCCGCAATATTAACCCAGTGTGCCGTCAAGGAGATGTAGCGGCCTTGCCCACAAGCACTTGTCCACGTGTCTGTGGTTAGGTGGACTTTGGCTGAAACAGCGTTGTTCAGGGCACGTGTGATGCTGTTGGACACGTGGTTATGCAATGCGGGACGGCACATCTGGAGAAATAGTGGCGGCTGGGGACTGAGTAACGTGGGACAGCAGCCGCCATCAGGTCGCGGAATGCTTCCGTCTCCACCAGCTGGAAAGGCAACATTTCTAGCGCTAAGGGTACCTTTACACACGGCTACATTTGTAGCTTGTCACCAGGTAACTTACTGGTTGCAGTGAAATAATGGATACATGGTTCTATCTTCTTGCTGTGTACAAATGGAATCATGTATCCATGATTTCACTGCAACCAGTAAGTTACCTGGTGACAAGCTACAAATGTAGCCGTGTGTAAAGGGGCCCTATGAGTCGCGAAATGTGAGAATTCAGGGACTGTGGCATGTGGGGCGTTGGCAGCGTATTTGCGCCTGCGTTCAAATGTTTGCTGAATGGATAATTGAACGCTGCGCTGGGACAAGGACGTGCTTGATGGTGGTGTTATTTGTGCGCGGGCAACTTCAGGTGCAGGGCCGGAGGCTTGTTCGCGGCCAGCATGGACAGGGGATTGGCTCGCACGCACAACACGCGAAGACGTAGCAGTGACATCAGCAAGCACCGCTCCTCGACTCTGTTGTACTTCCCACAAAGTCGGGTGCTTGGCTGACATGTGCCTGATCATGCTGGTGGTGGTCAGGCTGCTAGTTTTCGTACCCCTGCTGATACTGGCATGGCAGGTGTTGCAAATGGCCTTTTTAGAGTCATCTGGAGCCAACTTAAAAAACTCCCAGACTCGGGAAGACCTAACATTTGCACAGGCACCTTGAGTCGTGTTGTTGTTCCAGGGAACGGTTGCCTGCCTTCTGCCTGCGGACACGACCCTGCTTCGTACTGCCTGTTTGGATGCTACACCTCCCTCCCCCTTTGCACTGCTGGCCTCGCTCTGCATATCCTCCTGCCATGTTGGGTCAGCTACTGGATCATCCACCACGTCGTCTTCCTCGTCCGCACCTGATCCTCCTCCTGACTTCCTGGCAATTGTGTCTCATCATCGTCCAACCTTTGTTGAGACACGTCGCCAACGTTCCGTTCGTAAGAAAGTGGCTGCTCAAATATTTGGGCATCTGTACATACCATCTCCTCATCACCCACTTCAACAGGAGCTGGCGAGAGGCCAGATTCTGCGAATGGATACGTGAACAGCTCTTCCGAGTGTCCTAGTGTGGGATCAGTAATGTCCGTGGACGTGTACTCGGCCTGGTGGTAGGAAGGAGGATCAGGTTGGGAAATGTGCGGTGCATTATCACAGCTACTGACACTTGACCGTGTGGAAGACAGGGTGTTTGTGGAGGTGCCAATCTGACTTGAAGCATTATCCGCTATCCAAGTAACAACCTGTTGACACTGGTCTTGGTTCAAGACCGGTGTACTGCTGCGGGCCCCAAGAATTTGGGACAGGACGTGCGAGCGAGTAGATGTGCCACTTTGTTGTTGCGAAATTAGTGCTTGCACACGACCTCGGCCTCTGCCTGCACCACCATCACGTCCACTTCCTTGTTCCTTGCCAACGCCCTTGCGCATTTTGCCTGTATACAGCGACAATAGTCTGGTGACTGTTCAGATCACAGGAGATTAGGATTTTAGTCCCTAACCTGTATTAAGGTAGTAAGTACACCAGTCTGGTGACTGTAATGGTCACAGGAGATTAGGATTTTAGTCCCTAACCTGTATCAAGGTAGTAAGTACACCAGTCTGGTGACTGTAATGGTCACAGGAGAGTAGGATTTTAGTCCAAAAACTACTAGAGAAAAAAGCAGCATCAGAAAACTTACCATCCATGCCAAAAACAGAAACCAAAGGCACTTACAGGATGCAGTCAGAGCCCAATTGTGGAGCAAGCCCAGCTGCTGGCTAATGACTCCCCTCTACCAGCAATGTGGGAGGCGAGCTGCCATGCATACACTAGGCCTGCATAGAGCACCATTCACACTGATACATATGATGCAGAGTGTCTGAAAGCCACCCAACCACTCTGCTGCCTGAGCATTGGGCCGCACAGTACGATGCCTCTGCACCACTGGATGAATGGCGCCCCTATGGCCCAACTGCACCCTGGATGATAAAAAAGTGCAAAAGTTTTTTATATGATAAATAAAAAACTTTATAGATGGGATTTTGGTTCAGTGTTGCCAAGACATTAAAGCGGTGACACAATCAAGGCATCCCATGCACAACATCCTAACTAAATTGTACAAAACTCTAGAGAAAAAGCAGCATCAGAAAACTTACCATCCATGCCAAAAACAGAAACCAAAGGCCACTTACAGGATGCAGTCAGAGCCCAATTGTGGAGCAAGCCCAGCTGCTGGCTAATGACTCCCTCTACCAGCAAGTGTGGAGGCCGAGCTGCCATGCATACCACTAGGCCCATAGAGCACCATTCACACTGATACATATGATGCAAGGTCTAAGCCACCCAACCACATCTGCTGAGCATTTGGCCGCACAGTACGATGCCTCTGCACCACTGATGAATGGCCCCTATGGGCCCCAACTGCACCCTGAATGGATAAAAAATGCAAAAGTTTTTTATATGATAAATAAAAAAACCTTTATAGATGGGATTTTGTTCAGTGTTGGCCCAAGACATTATAAGCCGGTGACCCACGATCAAGGGATCCCCATGCTCACCAAGTCCTAACTAAATTGTACAAAACACTAGAGAAAAAAGCGCATCAAAAACTTACCTACCATGCAAAAACAGAAACCAAAGGCACTTAGAGGATGCAGTCAGAGCCCAATTGTGGAGCAAGCCCAGCTGCTGGCTAATGACCCCTTACCACAATGTGGGAGGCGAGCTGCCATGCATACACTAGGCTGATAGAGCAATTCACTGATACATATGATGCAGAGTGTCTGGAAAGCCTCCCAACCACTCTGCTGCCTGAGCATTGGGCCCACAGTACGATCCCTGCACCACTGGATGAATGCGCCCCTATGGCCCAACTGCACCTGGATGGATAAAAAATTGCAAAAGTATTTTTATATGATAATAAAAAACTTTATAGATGGGATTTGGTTCATGTGTTGCCCAAGACATTTAAGCCGGTGACCCAGATCAAGGATCCATGCTCACCAGTCCTAACTAAATTGTACACAAAACTACTGAGCGAAAAAAGCAGCATCAAAAACTTACCATCCATGCCAAAAACAAAACAAAGCACTTACAGGATGCAGTCAGAGCCCAATTGTGGAGCAAGCCCAGTGTGGCTAATGACTCCCTCTACCAGCATGGGAGGCGATTCCATTGCAGTACTAGCTAAGACACATACAAGAAAAAGAGCAAGTAGATAACCACCACTCAAAAACACTGAACCATAGGCACTACAGGATGCAGTAAGCCCAATGTGAGCATGCGCCCTGTGGCCAACTGCCACCCTGACGACAAAATGGGCAAGCAGTGCCATTGCATAGCATAGCATAAACAACCATTTCACTACTGATACATATGATGCCAGAAGTTCTGAAAGCCACCCACATCTAGGCTCCTGAGCATTGGGCCACACATGTACGATGACTCTGCAAAGAGAATGAACCCCATGGCCCAAAAACAGAAACCAAGGATTAAAAGTGCAAAAGTCTTTATATGTAAATAGAAAACCTTTAAGCAGGGATTTTGGTTAATGTGTTGCCCAGACATTTAAGCCGGTACCCACGACAAGGATCATGTCAGTCCTAATAAATTGTCAAAAACATGAGAAAAAACAGCATCAGAAATCCATCCATGCAAAAGAACCAACACATTACTAGATGAGCAGGCCAATGTGAGACAAGCCCATGCCTGACTAATGACTCCCCTCTACCAGCAATTGGGAGGCAGCACATGCATCACGCTGCACACCATTCACCATGAACATTGATGCAGATGTCCCTGAAAGGCCCCAACCACTGCTCCTGATGAAAAATGCCAAAGTTGTTTCTGTCACAAAGATTGAATAGGCGCATTTGGTCCCAATACCCTGGATGATAAAAGTCAAGTTTTTATAATATAAGACCTTAAATGGGATTTGTCATGTGTTGCCAAGAAAAGCGGTGAACACGACAATCCCATGCAAACAAACAAGCATAAATTGTACAAAAGCCATGAGAAAAAGCAGCGAAAATTACCTCCATCAAAAACAGAACAAAGGACTTCAGTGCATCAACCCATGTGAGCACCCACTGCTGGTAATATTCCCGTTCCGAAAGCACGAGCACTGCAGCATACATGGCCGCAAGACATCACCTGACATATGATGCGAGTTTGAAAGCCCCAGCCCAACCTGCCCTGGATGGCGCAAGTTTTATGACTAATAAACACTGATGAATGGGCCTATGGCCCAACCCATGATAAAAAGTGCAAACGATCAAGGGATCCCATGCTCACCAGTCCTAATAAATTGTACAAAAAACTACTAGAGAAAAAAGCAGCATCAGAAAACTTACCATCCATGCCAAAAACAGAAACCAAAGGCACTTACAGGATGCAGTCAGAGCCCAATTGTGGAGCAAGCCCAGCTGCTGGCTAATGACTCCCCTCTACCAGCAATGTGGGAGGCGAGCTGCCATGCATACACTAGGCCTGCATAGAGCACCATTCACACTGATACATATGATGCAGAGTGTCTGAAAGCCACCCAACCACTCTGCTGCCTGAGCATTGGGCCGCACAGTACGATGCCTCTGCACCACTGGATGAATGGCGCCCCTATGGGCCCAACTGCACCCTGGATGGATAAAAAAGTGCAAAAGTTTTTTATATGATAAATAAAAAACCTTTATAGATGGGATTTTGGTTCATGTGTTGGCCCAAGACATTTAAGCCGGTGACCCACGATCAAGGGATCCCATGCTCACCAGTCCTAACTAAATTGTACAAAAACTACTAGAGAAAAAAGCAGCATCAGAAAACTTACCATCCATGCCAAAAACAGAAACCAAAGGCACTTACAGGATGCAGTCAGAGCCCAATTGTGGAGCAAGCCCAGCTGCTGGCTAATGACTCCCCTCTACCAGCAATGTGGGAGGCGAGCTGCCATGCATACACTAGGCCTGCATAGAGCACCATTCACACTGATACATATGATGCAGAGTGTCTGAAAGCCACCCAACCACTCTGCTGCCTGAGCATTGGGCCGCACAGTACGATGCCTCTGCACCACTGGATGAATGGCGCCCCTATGGGCCCAACTGCACCCTGGATGGATAAAAAAGTGCAAAAGTTTTTTATATGATAAATAAAAAACCTTTATAGATGGGATTTTGGTTCATGTGTTGGCCCAAGACATTTAAGCCGGTGACCCACGATCAAGGGATCCCATGCTCACCAGTCCTAACTAAATTGTACAGGCAGCAGAGTGGTTGGGTGGCTTTCAGACACTCTGCATCATATGTATCAGTGTGAATGGTGCTCTATGCAGGCCTAGTGTATGCATGGCAGCTCGCCTCCCACATTGCTGGTAGAGGGGAGTCATTAGCCAGCAGCTGGGCTTGCTCCACAATTGGGCTCTGACTGCATCCTGTAAGTGCCTTTGGTTTCTGTTTTTGGCATGGATGGTAAGTTTTCTGATGCTGCTTTTTTCTCTAGTAGTTTTTGTACAATTTAGTTAGGACTGGTGAGCATGGGATCCCTTGATCGTGGGTCACCGGCTTAAATGTCTTGGGCCAACACATGAACCAAAATCCCATCTATAAAGGTTTTTTATTTATCATATAAAAAACTTTTGCACTTTTTTATCCATCCAGGGTGCAGTTGGGCCCATAGGGGCGCCATTCATCCAGTGGTGCAGAGGCATCGTACTGTGCGGCCCAATGCTCAGGCAGCAGAGTGGTTGGGTGGCTTTCAGACACTCTGCATCATATGTATCAGTGTGAATGGTGCTCTATGCAGGCCTAGTGTATGCATGGCAGCTCGCCTCCCACATTGCTGGTAGAGGGGAGTCATTAGCCAGCAGCTGGGCTTGCTCCACAATTGGGCTCTGACTGCATCCTGTAAGTGCCTTTGGTTTCTGTTTTTGGCATGGATGGTAAGTTTTCTGATGCTGCTTTTTTCTCTAGTAGTTTTTGTACAATTTAGTTAGGACTGGTGAGCATGGGATCCCTTGATCGTGGGTCACCGGCTTAAATGTCTTGGGCCAACACATGAACCAAAATCCCATCTATAAAGGTTTTTTATTTATCATATAAAAAACTTTTGCACTTTTTTATCCATCCAGGGTGCAGTTGGGCCCATAGGGGCGCCATTCATCCAGTGGTGCAGAGGCATCGTACTGTGCGGCCCAATGCTCAGGCAGCAGAGTGGTTGGGTGGCTTTCAGACACTCTGCATCATATGTATCAGTGTGAATGGTGCTCTATGCAGGCCTAGTGTATGCATGGCAGCTCGCCTCCCACATTGCTGGTAGAGGGGAGTCATTAGCCAGCAGCTGGGCTTGCTCCACAATTGGGCTCTGACTGCATCCTGTAAGTGCCTTTGGTTTCTGTTTTTGGCATGGATGGTAAGTTTTCTGATGCTGCTTTTTTCTCTAGTAGTTTTTGTACAATTTAGTTAGGACTGGTGAGCATGGGATCCCTTGATCGTGGGTCACCGGCTTAAATGTCTTGGGCCAACACATGAACCAAAATCCCATCTATAAAGGTTTTTTATTTATCATATAAAAAACTTTTGCACTTTTTTATCCATCCAGGGTGCAGTTGGGCCCATAGGGGCGCCATTCATCCAGTGGTGCAGAGGCATCGTACTGTGCGGCCCAATGCTCAGGCAGCAGAGTGGTTGGGTGGCTTTCAGACACTCTGCATCATATGTATCAGTGTGAATGGTGCTCTATGCAGGCCTAGTGTATGCATGGCAGCTCGCCTCCCACATTGCTGGTAGAGGGGAGTCATTAGCCAGCAGCTGGGCTTGCTCCACAATTGGGCTCTGACTGCATCCTGTAAGTGCCTTTGGTTTCTGTTTTTGGCATGGATGGTAAGTTTTCTGATGCTGCTTTTTTCTCTAGTAGTTTTTGTACAATTTAGTTAGGACTGGTGAGCATGGGATCCCTTGATCGTGGGTCACCGGCTTAAATGTCTTGGGCCAACACATGAACCAAAATCCCATCTATAAAGGTTTTTTATTTATCATATAAAAAACTTTTGCACTTTTTTATCCATCCAGGGTGCAGTTGGGCCCATAGGGGCGCCATTCATCCAGTGGTGCAGAGGCATCGTACTGTGCGGCCCAATGCTCAGGCAGCAGAGTGGTTGGGTGGCTTTCAGACACTCTGCATCATATGTATCAGTGTGAATGGTGCTCTATGCAGGCCTAGTGTATGCATGGCAGCTCGCCTCCCACATTGCTGGTAGAGGGGAGTCATTAGCCAGCAGCTGGGCTTGCTCCACAATTGGGCTCTGACTGCATCCTGTAAGTGCCTTTGGTTTCTGTTTTTGGCATGGATGGTAGGATTTTAGTCCCTAACCTGTATTAAGGTAGTAAGTACACCAGTCTGGTGACTGTAATCGTCACAGGAGAGTAGGATTTTAGTCCCTAACCTGTATCAAGGTAGTAAGTACAACAGTCTGGTGACTGTAATGGTCACAGGAGATTAGGATTTTAGTCCCTAACCTGTATTAAGGTAGTAAGTACACCAGTCTGGTGACTGTAATGGTCACAGGAGAGTAGAATTTTAGTCCCTAACCTGTATCATGGTAGTAAGTACACCAGTCTGGTGACTGTAATGGTCACAGGAGATTAGGATTTTAGTCCCTAACCTGTATTAAGGTAGTAAGTACACCAGTCTGGTGACTGTAATGGTCACAGGAGATTAGGATTTTAGTCCCTAACCTGTATTAAGGTAGTAAGTACACCAGTCTGGTGACTGTTATGGTCACAGAAAAGCTTGGATTCCGATCTGTATCACCCTGCCTATATCCTCCTAGATTAGTCCTGAGAAGGACTGTTGTGGTCAGCAGCAGTTTGCAGCCCTGCTCCGGATCTACCTATGAGGGCCGCAAATCTGTCCCTAA
Organism: Allobates femoralis; assembly: GCA_033576535.1. Classification (NCBI taxonomy): domain Eukaryota; kingdom Metazoa; phylum Chordata; class Amphibia; order Anura; family Aromobatidae; genus Allobates; species Allobates femoralis. The sequence continues at coordinate 771,762,947 of JARQOC010000003.1, forward strand.
GCAGCAGCAGACACTCTCCCTACACTCACTGTCTGGATGCCTGTGTGCAGAGCACAGCGCGGCCTGGTCTTATAAAGGCTCGGTCACGCTGTGCAGGCCAGCCAATCACTGCAATGCCACAACTAACAGGGCTGTGGCATTGCAGTGGTCTGCCAGCCAATCCCTGCATGTGGGCTGGCTCTCAAAAGAGCGCCAACATGCAGGGATGAGGACCACGAGCACAGCACGAGTATCGCAAGATTACTCGGTGCTCGCCGAGTAGCCCGAGTATAGTGATACTCGTGCGAGTACCGAGCAGCGCAGAGCATACTCGCTCATCACTACTCAGCACCACTTCTCATGTCCTGTATACTGGGTGTAATCCTCAGTCTCTGTATTATTCTGTATATATAAACTGCACAGTATCACTTCTCCTGTCCTTTATACTGGGTGTAATCCTCAGCATCTGCATTATTCTGTATATATACACTGCACAGTCCCACTTCTCCTGTCCTGTATACTGGGTGTAATTCTTAGTACCTGTGTTATTCTGTATATATACACTGCACAGGACTTCTCCTGTCCGTTTCAGAGAGGCAGTATTGGACTTTGATTTTCAGCATTTAACTGTTGTTTAAATTGATTATCCCCAATATAGAAGTCATTACTTATATTCTGTACTAGATGGTGGCCCGATTCTAACGCATCGGGTATTCTACAATATAGAAATAGAGATTGCATGGGAAAGGCGGTGAGGGCTAAATTGGGAGGAACTTTGAAGAAGGAGCGGTGGGGAAAGGACGGCATTGCAGGGGGGAGGAGGGAGGACAGAGCAGCAGGGGGGAGGAGGATGGAGGACAGAGGAGGTAGCGGCGGGGTGTGGGAGGATGTAGCAACACAGGCAGGGGGAGGAAGGAGCGGCAGGGGGAGGATGGCGCACAGAGCGGCAGGGGGAGGAGGACGGAGGACGAAGCGGCGGGGTTGGGGAGGATGGAGCAGCACAGGCAGGGGAGGACAGAGGATGGAGTGGCAGAGGGGAGGAGGACAAAGGAAGGAGGAAGAAGCGGTGGGGTGGGGGAGGATGGAGTGGCACAGGCAGGGGGAGGATGGAGCGGCAGGGGGAGGATGAAGCACAGAGCGGTGGGGGGGTGGAGGTCAGGATGAAGCGGCGGTGTGGGGTAGAACGGAGCAGCACAGGCAGGGGGAGGACGGAGGATAGAGTAGCGGAGGTGAGGAGGACAAAGGAAGGAGGAGGAAGCGGTGGGGTGGGGAGGATGGAGTGGCACAGGCAGGGGGAGGATGGAGCGGCAGGGGGAGGACGAAGCACAGAGCGGCGGGAGGGAGAGGGAGGAGGATGTAGGATGAAGCGGCGGCGTGGGGGAGGACGGAGCAGCACAGGCAGGGGGAGGACGGAGGATGGAGTGGCGGAAGTGAGGAGGACAAAGGAAGGAGGAGGAACCGGTGGGGGAGGATGGAGCGGCACAGGCAGGGGGAGGATGGAGCAGCAGGGAAGGACAGAGCGGCAGGGGGAGGACAAAGCGGCAGGGGGAGGACAGAGCGGCAGGGGTGGGGGAGGCCAGAGCAGCACAGCCAGGGGGAGGACGGAGGATGGAGTGGCGGGGGGGAGGAGGATAAAGGAAGGAGGAGGAAGCGGTGGGGTGGGGGAGGATGGAGTGGCACAGGATTGGGGAGGACAGAGCAGCAGGGGGAGGACGGAGCACAGAGCAGCGGGGGGAGGAGGACAGAGGACGAAGCGGTGGGGTGGGGGAGGATGGAGCAGCACAGACAGGGGGAGGATGGAGTGGCGGAGAGGAGGCGGACAAAGGAAGGAGGAGGAAGCGGTGGAGGAGGATGGAACGGCACAGGCAGGGGGAGGACGGAGCACAAAGCGGTGGGAGGAGGAGGATGGAGGACAAAGCGGCGGGGTGAGGGAGGATGGAGCACTGTAAGGCAGCTCAGTGGTTAGCAGAGTATACAGGGGCTCAGTGGTTAGCAGAGTATACGGTGGCTGAGTGGTTAGCACTGCGCGGTGGCTCAGTGGTTAGCACTGCGCGGTGGCTCAGTGTTTAGCGCTGCACGGTGGCTCAGTGGTTAGCACGGAAGTGCTGTGGCTCAGTGGTTAACACTGCGCGGTGGCTCATTGGTTAGCACTGCACCGTGGCTCAGTGGTTAGCACTGCGCGGTGGCTCAGTGGTTAGCCCTGCGCGGTGGCTCAGTGGTTAGGAGTGAGTGCAGTGGGCAGAGTGGTCAGCGCAGCAGCGCGGTGGGCAGGGTGGTCAGCGCAGCAGCGCGGTGGGCAGGGTGGTCAGCGCAGCAGCGCAGTGGGCAGGGTGGTCAGCACAGCAGCACGGTGGGCAGGGTGGTCAGCGCAGTAGCGCTGTGTGGGCAGAGTGGTCAGTGCAGCAGCGCTGTGCGGGCAGAGTGGTCAGCGCAGCAGCGCTGTGCAGGCAATGTGGTCAGCGCAGCAGCGCTGTGTGGGCAGAGTGGTCAGCGCTGCAGCGCTGTGTGGGCAGAGTGGTCAGCACAGCAGCGCTGTGTGGGCAGAGTGGTCAGCGCAGCAGCGCTGTGTGGGCAGAGTGGTCAGCGCAGCAGCGCAGTGGGCAGAGAGGTCAGCGCAACCACGCGGTGGGCAGAGTGGTCAGCGCAGCCGCGCGGTGGGCAGAGTAGTCAGCGGTGGGCAGAGTGGTCAGTGCAGTCGCGCGGTGGGCAGAGTGGTCAGCGCAGGGCAGAGTGGTCAGTGGTGGGCAGAGTGGTCAGTGGTGGGCAGAGTGGTCAGTGGTGGGCGGACGGACACACACACACACACACTCTGCTATACTTACCACCGTCCCTGCGTCTTCCCTGCCACCTGGCTCCTGAGTTCTCCGTTCTGCCGACATGTCGCCGCCCCCGAAGGTTTGGATCCAATATGGCGTCCGGGAACTCTCGCGAGACTTCCCGGATGCCATATTGGATCCAGTCCTCCGGGGATGGCGGCGACATGTTGGCAGAATGGAGGACTCAGGAGCCAGGCTGCAGGGAAGACACAGGGACGGTGGTAAGTATAGCGGAGTGTGTGTGTGAGTGTGATGAGTGTGTGAGTGTGTGTGTTTGTGTGTGTGTGTGCGTATGAGTGTGTGCGTGTATTAGTGTGTGTGCGGGAGGCCATATTAGAACACCCACAGTGGGTGTGTGGCACCCCTGAGACCAGGAGGCCACATAGGGAACTGCAGCCAGGTAGGAGGGAAGACAGTTTACACAACACCCTTACAGACAGCCCACACAACCACTAGAGAGCAGCACCCAACCCGGAGCCCGGGAACTCTAGGCGGGCAAGGGGTGGTGGGTTTAGAGTCAGTGGGTGGGCCAGCAAGCAGGTCAGGTGACAGAGGGTAGAAATAGAGAAGGGGAGGCGGAAGGAGTCAGTAGGCCGAGGTAGGCTGAGCAGGAAAGACAAGAAGCACACGTCCTGGAGTAGTGGGGCGTAAGGAGCGCAGAATCTGTAGAGCCAGTGTGAGCCACAGAGAGAAAGCCCATCCGAAGCCAGCACCAGAGGAGTGTGAGGAAATAGAGGACCAGTGATACTGGGTCCTGGAAACACGGCTGAGACGACCGACTGCAGGCGGAGTAGCCTTCCTATGGAATCTGAGTCACGGTTAGAAGGAGCCTGATAGAGCTTAGCATAGCAGGACTATTGGAGGCTAGGCTAACAGCAGAGTGTCGGCTCTGAAGGGGACCGATGATCCACCGGTATCCCCAGATTAACCGACGGGGAACTCTAGCTCCAAGTTAGAGCTCCTACCCCAAAGGACAAGCAGCTCAGTGGCAACCACAAGGGCCCACAGGGGTCCGAGCCACCGCCATACCGTCTGGAGATACACACACCAAGTAAGAGAGAGTGAAAGCCTGGAAAGGACAGAGAAGGAGTGAGGGGTCACAGAGAGGAACAACCTGGCTGCAGGGAGTAAAGGAACCCGGAGGGGAGAGGTGTAACCCGTGTATAGACTTATACTGTGAACTGTGACTGAGCTGTTATGTTGAGCAAACTGAGAAGTAAACACGGTGAACCCTGCCTCTGACTCCCTTGCATGATTCTCTATTGCCTGCACATGGTTCCCTCCAACAAGACTGCAGAGAAATACAACCTGGAGAGCCACAGCCTGTCAGCTGTGGACGCTGGAGGAAGGAAAGCTGCAGCATCAGGACAGTAAGTGAACTGCACTCCTCACAAGCCTGCACACTACACCATAGACTCTAACTTCATTACTGCCCCAGGGAACCCAGTTCTACCCGCGGACAACTATTCCAACTTCAGCTGCTATAACATCATCCCCGGAGGTTCTGCAGCAGCGGTGGTCCCATTATTGACCACAAGCCATGGGTGGAGTCACGACAAACACTAAATCCCCTGTAAATATTCCCCTTTTACTTGCCAGGGCCCGGGACACGGTCCGGACCAGGCCCTCCGTGACATCCCCAGCAGCAAACCCGGTCCGGTACCGAGTACCCCGTCCCAGTGGGCTCGACAGGTGTAGAGGCTACTTCAGCCAGGATGTGACGTAGCATACCGTTACATCCTGACGGAAGTAGCCATAGCCATTTACCGCTGGAACCCCACAATCCCGGGAAAGGTAGCTTTGAAGATCACCATGTGAGTGGAGCTGTGGTTGATTATTCCCTCTGCTGCACCATTTGCATGTGGGTCTTAAAAATAAAACCTTTGAGAAAGTGATGCCAACGTAAAATCAATATTTCACTGATCGGGGCTGATGGGTGTTATAGTATGTGGGCTGGTGGGGCTTGTTTTCCAGGGCTGCTTTTTGGTCCCAGTCCAGCCCTGGGCCAGGCAAGAGGCTCATAGGGAAGCTGAAGAGATGGATCGGCAGGCTAAATGGCTTGCCATGGAGGAGCGGAACTGCAAGAAAAGCAGCAGGTCCAAGGCAGCAGAGTGGGGCCCGATCTATCAGGGTTCCGTAGTCCGGTTTAACCAGGACAGAGGCTGGGGGCTCTTCAAAGAGCGGAGGAGCGGTCGAGAACTCTTTATAACCCGGCAGGTCGTTGAATCCCACCAGCCGGAGGGTCACCCTGGTCGCGATCTGCAGCCTGGCGACAGAGTCACCTTTACCCAGCACCTGGGAGAGGAGGGGTGGTACGCCCTGGATATCCACTTAGTAAAGGACGAGCCACTCACTTACACAGCAGAGCCCCAGGTCTTTGAGACAATAGCTGTGCCTGTGCAGTCCCAGAGGTTACACCAGCTATCTGCACCAGCGCAAGAACCCCGTCTAGATGTTGCTACACAGACTGTGCTGGGAGGAGCCACAGTAGTAGTAGTCAGCGTCAGGGAAGTGGCTATGCAGACTGAGCCCGTACCATTGGCAGCAAGAACTGCAGAAAACATGGCTGCACTGTGTAATGTTAAAGAGAACGTGCCACCCTGGCTGCGGAAAAAGCCACGGTCTAATATGTGGTGATGTAACAAGTGCAGCCATGTACATATTTTATAGCTTTCTTGCTAACCCGGTTAGGGTCTGAATGTATCTTTATAATGTCTAGTGTAATTATGTGTATATGTAGATGTGAATGTGTATTTTGTCTCGATTTGAATAGAATGTGTGCATGCAAAGTATGTGATAAAAGACTGAGTGGCTATGGACTATGTGTAGCCTGAACTTAATGTAAATAGTTAGCACCCCGGAGTGCTCCCTGTTAGTTTTAGAGCCGACATGTCAGTAAAACCACAACAAACGAAAACCCACTGGCGTAGCCGAAGAATCTGCCTCTTTAACCTTGTTGCCACTCCCAGGGCATGTGCTGGGGTTTTACTTGTGGTGGGTTCCCCCGAAGACAAAGGGAGACACCAAGTGCTGGACACTCGCCTGCATAATATCTAGGACAGTGTGATGCCTACCCGGATATGGTAGGACGGGCTGGATACCTGAACTGTGCCATTAAACTGTGTGCTGTGTGAGTAAATACCTGAGTCACTGCCTTCTGTCGTGCCGATCTAACTGCTACCTTACAGTTAGGAGATTCCAAATGGAGGAGGCAGAGATGAAGAAAGAATAATGCCGCCCAGCGGGGCGAGTGCTGATGCATCAAGGAGGGGCAGAATGGAGCCTGGCGCCGTCTTTTCAGTCCCCAGCCTCAGGGACTTCTGTAAGTTATAAGTTATTTTTCTGCAGTTTTATAGGGCGGATTTAGCTCAGAGAGGGATAGATAGGGAGCAGCTAGGAAGGTGCAGGGACAGGTAGTGATAGTGTAGGGGCTTAGATCCAGGTGACAGGTTCCCTTTAAAGAGTACTGGACACAGTTTGGGTTTCAAAGATATTTTTATTATTATTAAGGGGAATTTTACCATGAAGGGGAGATAGACAAGTAATTTAAAATAAGGCAATAAAAAAAATAGACATACCACCACAAAAATACTGGGACACATATAAAGAACAAGGGATACAACAAAGTATTCCAAATGAAAATGATTCTTATAAACTATAGGGAGCAACCAGTGTGTTAACCTGAAATTAAGAAGGAAAGAAGGGAAGATAAAATAGGATTAGGAGGAGTAGATTAAGTAACAGGAAGGATGATAGAAAAAGAAAATGTAAGCGGTATATAAAAAAAAAACATAATATTCTGAGAAATAGTCACCTAGAACAAAGATTAGTGTCAGAACATACAAAATATTTTATGTCAAACTGCCTCTAATCATGAGATTAGGGGAATAGATTGAGACCCAAGGTTCCCACCTATTCAGATAACGATCAAAAGAATTACTCCTAATAGCGTGATTGTACTCAAAAACACTATGCAAGGAGACCCTCTCTATAAGTTGCGGTATTGTAGGGAGAGTTGATGACTTCCAATTAGCTGCAATTAAGATTTTTGAGGTAAGAACCATGTGTAAAATAATAAATCTCGGCAGGTCCTCAACACCCAAAGACAACAAGACCAGTCGAGGGGTAAAAGAAACCTTAAGGCTCGTGACGTTCAAAATCAGATCAGCCACTCCCAACCAGAATCCGACCAATTTCAGGCATTTCCAGAATATATGAAAGAGAGTCCCTTTTTGGGAGCAATCTCTCCAGCAACAGGGAGAAAACTGTCGGCTGATGTGTTGAAGTTTAACTGGGGACCAGTACCATCTGGACAGTAATTTAAAGTAGTATTCCTGAATAGAGACACAAATGGTATTAGAATACGTTATATTTATTGCCTTGGCTAATTTGTCCATATCTATGACTATGTTGAGCTCTGACTCCCAAGCTGATATATAGGGAAGACATTCTAGATCAGTATCATTATTAAGGGTATTGTAAAAGGAGTTAGTTGACCATAAAGAGGCCTTCGCTGACTCATCCAATAGGCTTGTCAGTACCTTAGGAAAACAGAACTTAATTTTCTGATCAGAGAAGAAATGACCAATAGGCCTCCACACAGATCTATCATTGAATGAGAGATTAAACCTATCTTGCAGGAAGTGGAATTGAGTAAAGGGGGTGTCACACGCGTCAATATCGCCTGCACGATATCGGCTGCACGTGACGTTGCAGCGATATTGACGCGTGTGACATACTGCATCAACCAGCGATAAATCGCTGGTTGATGATCGCCAGGTTTCAGAACCAGCTCTGAAACCTGGCGATTGTCGCCCGGTGGACACGCAGCATCGCTGCGTGTGACACCGGGACTAGCGATATTCCAGCTCCCAGCGCCTGTCACAAGCGCTGGGAGCTGGTATCCAAGGTACACTGCGGGTAACTAGGCAGCGCGCGCTGCCTAGATACCCGACGTGTACCTTAGTTACCAGCCTCCTCCGCTCACCCGGTGAGCGGAGGAGGCTGGTAACTAAGGTACACGTCGGGTATCTAGGCAGCGCGCGCTGCCTAGTTACCCGACGTGTACCTTAGTTACCAGCCTCCTCCGCTCACCGGGTGAGCGGAGGAGGCTGGTAACTAAGGTACACGTCGGGTATCTAGGCAGCGCGCGCTGCCTAGTTACCCGCAGTGTACCTTGGAGACCAGGCTGCTCCCGCTTCCAGCAGGCTGGCAGCGGGAGCAGGACATCGTGGAAACGATATTTAAATCGTTTCCATGATGTCACTGGTCAATTGATCGCTGGTGAGTCTGTCTGTGTGACAGCTCACCAGCAATCAGCCGTCAATGTCGTCAGCGATCAGATCGCTGACGACATTGACGCGTGTGACACCCCCTTAAGAGAGTTACCATCAAAGAGATCGTTAACAAATTTGATTCCTCTGTCTAACCACGTGGAAACCTCTAAACCTACAATAAGGTGTTCCAACGTCTCCAGAGGGATTTTTTCGGTGTAGAAATGTCAGCTGATTTAGGCGCTTTATGCATGAGATGCCTCCATGCCAGGACTGTATTGCGTATAGTGGGAAATTTGGGCGGGGTTTGGACAGGTTCTCCAGATAGGCTATTATAACTGCCGAAAGATTCTGGGGTTTGATCCAGGATTGCTCTAAGGTGAGCCAAGAGGTGTTATCTTGCTCCTGGAACCATCTTTGGGAAAGTTTGACAACTGAGGCCAAATAATAATTATAAAGGCTAGGAACACCCAAACCTCCTCTTTTTTTAATGTTTTTCTATAGTTGTTTTGAAAATTCTGGGATTTTTCTTATTCCAGATAAAGTTTCTCAATTGAGTTTGGAACTTATTGAACCAAGACTTAGATATAAAAAGTGGAATTGCCCTAATAACGTAAAGGAATTTGGGTAAAGAGTTTCATTCTAAATGCTATAACTCTAGCGGACCAAGATAATTCGAACTTTGATAGAGTACGGTAAGATGATTGGAAAGAATGATAAAGGTTAGACAAATTTACCTCGGTCATGTTTATTGAAGGGTTGATTAATTGAATTCCCAAATAAGTTATTTTATCCTTATGCCATAAGAATTTGAACTGCTCTTTTAGGTATTTGCGGAAAGTATTATCAATATTAAAATCTAAAATTTGAGATTTGGTAATGTTTATCTTATAATGAGAGAGGGAAGAGAATTTATCAATGGTGGAGAAGTGATGTCTCAGGGATTTGTTAAAGGTTTGTTAAAGTCAGAAGAATATCATCCGCATAAAGCATGATTTTAAACTGCCGATGGTCAAAAGGGATACCCTTAATGTTAATATTTATACAGATCGACTCTGCCAGAGGTTCGATAAAGAATGCAATAAGTAATGGAGACAAAGGGCATCCCTGACGAGTCCCATTAGATAGGGCACTATTGGACTACACCCTTGCCGAGGGGTCGGTATACATAGCCTTAACTAGATTAAAGATTCCACCCTGTATGCCAAATTTTTCAAGCGTAAGAAATAGGTAACTCCAGCAAACCCTATCAAAAGCCTTTTCAGCGTCAAGGGCAAAAAGACTGTGGGAGCTTGTGAGGATTCACTAGAAATAAGAAGATCAATCGCTTTCCTTGTGGCATGAAATGTTAATCTACTGTAGATGGTAAAAATCCCACTTGGTCATTACAGATTAATTTATTAATATGTTTTTGCAGTCTGTTGGCTGCCAGCTTTGCCTGGATTTTTGTATCGGTGTTTAGCAAAGATATTGGTCTATAGTTTTTCGGATCGTTTAAACTACCTTTATCCTTGGGGATGACCATGATTAAAGCCTCTAACATTTCAGACAGGAGTTTGCCATGGGAAGCTGAGTGGTTTGCTAATTTAGCAATATAACGGGCCAGGAGATCTGGAAAGGATTTGTAAAGTTCACATTGGAGGCCATCAGGACCAGGGGATTTGTCATTTTTCAGAGAGTTAAATAAAAGGGACATCTCCAAAGTCATATAGGGAGAGTTTAATTCTTCCAAATCAGAAATGCTGAGAGAAGGAAGATTTAGTGGATCAAGGAAGTCTACAATATCCTGATTAGAAAGCGCGCATACATTTGGATCATCCCTTAAATTATAAAGTGAGGTATAATAATTAGCGAAAACATTGACTATATCTTTTGGGTGAGAGAAGATTTGGCCAGAGGAGTCCCTAATCTCATTGATTCGGGTTTTAGTTTTGAGGTGTTTCAGTCTGGAGGCAAAGAATTTTGTCGTTTCATGTCCGAGTAATAAAATTTGGATTTGGTCAAATTGGTCACCCTGTCAAACTCTGATGCCAAGAGAGACCTCAACTCCACTCGAAGTCTCAAAATAGTACTAGATAAAGTACTGGAGGGAGATTTAATTTGTGTTTTCTCCAAATTTTGGATGTCCTTTATCAAAGACTGAGTTTTAAGTCTCTTGTCCTTATTAAGTCGAGCATTCAATTGAATAAGTTTCCCCCTCAAAACTGCTTTGAATGCTGACCACAGGGTCGGGATAGCAATAATATCAATGTCATTGTCTAAAAAATAATCATTGATTGTTTGTTCAATTTCAGGTTTAAAACGTGGATGGTTATAGAGATAACTGTTGTTTCTCCACAGTCTTTCCAAAAAAATTGGCGTACCAGCTAGTATTTCAAAGAAAATTGGGGCATGGTCTAACCAAGTTCTTGGGCATATAGATATGTTTTGAATTTTAGAGAGGGTGAAAATACTAGAAAGAATCAAATCTATCCTGGCATAGGAGTCGAAGCGAAGCGAATAATGCGTGAATTCAATAGAGGAGGCATTAAGGCATCTAAAAACATCATATAAATCAGATTTGGCTATCCAAGGGTTTAATGGCTCAGTAAAGTGAAGCGATTTAGTGGATGAGTCTAGCAAAAAAAGTTAACAATCACAAAAAAGTCATTTTTTGTGATTGTTAACTATATTCATGACTCTATTTATGAAGGTGATATGTCCTTTATTTGGAACATATGTATTGACTAGTGTGAAAGTGGTGTTATTAAGTTTGGCTACGAGGATAAGATATCTGCCATTGGGGTCTTCAAGTTTATATAGTTCTTCAAATGAAACCGTATCTTTAATCAATAATGCTACTCCCCACTTCTTTTTGGTATTGGAAGCATAGTAGATTCTTTGGAAATTAGCGTTTTCAAATCTGGGAAGGGCGATAGAGGAAAACTTTGTTTCCTGAGGGGCTATTATGTCTGATTTGGACTCTTTTATCAACTTCCAAATAAAATATCTTCTTTTAGGAGTGTTAAGGCCATTGACATTCATAGACAAGAATCTAAGTGACATGGTCTGACCAATTGCTTGAGGTAGAGTAACTCAGAATAATGTGAACAGTAGGAATCATTTTCTTGCAGAAAGGGTAAAGGAAAATAACAAGTTAAGGGAGTCAAGCACTCAAAAGAGGAAAGAATCTACACACTTATAAGAAAATCTACTAAAGAAATACTTAAAAGACTAAGACTATCCCAATCAGGAGGAATCTCAAAGAGACGCTGTAGACTTCCTTCGGGGGCTCAAGTTAAGACCAACAGTCAACCTGGGACTCGAGAAAAAAAAAATTCAGGAAATAAGAATATTCAAATGTTTAAAGAGGACCTGTCACCAAACCAGGCATGGTGATCTAATTACAGCACTGGATGCAGCATGTCTGCTGCATCCAAGCAAGGGGTCCACCAGCCATTGAGCCCCCCTGTACCCCGAGTAAATACACTTAGAAAACTTACATCCTGCAGCCAGAAAGGAGGTGGCTAGAGGCTGGAGCCGAAGGGCAGATTCACACCCCCTGCATGTTTAATCTGCACACCGCTGCCAATCATTGTCTCCCTCTTCTGCAGCATAACACAGAGGTTTTTTGGGTGTTTTTTTAGAAATGGACGCTTAGCCCCGCCCCCTGAGGTGACGTCACCGCTTATACCCACCCTGAACACATGTTCACTGATCGCATTGTGACAGTATGAATCTCTTTACTTACAGTTAGATTCATAGAATGGGTCAATTGCAGCTCAGGTGCCTGTTTAATTAGGTGTAATTGTCATAATACATTATCATAGCGTGTCATCTGCCATGTGCAGCCTCTCCCTGGCTGCGCGCCGCCATGACGGCGTTGTCTATATTTTACTGCGCATGCACATATGAGATGCGTGTCCCTAGTTACCCAATATTGCAGGAAGCGCTTCCAGCGCCATATTGGAGATCCCGCGCCTGCGCTGTACCATCTCAGCGTCTGGCTGTGCGCTCTTATAATACTTCCCTTCCTTTACATGTATATTCATTAGAAACTACTCAAATTACATTAAAAAGGTGGCGAATCCTCTTTGTATGTGTTCAGCCTTTAAAATATGACTTATAAATAATGTTTTAAAGTGAAAATAGTGATTTAGCAAAAAAACTTCTTTAAAGTGACAGTGCAGTTTTAGTATCTTTAATCTCTTGCCTCATAATCTCCTATACAGGAGAGGCATGGAAAGAAGTTATCTATACTCATATTTTTCCATATGTTATCCCTGTGTCAGTTGTATTAACTGTTCATTCATGATTAAAGGCAGTAAATTTAGCCATCCAAGAACAGGTGTAGAATACATAATTAAACATTTTTTAACTTGTAGTTCAGACCACGTTATCTACCTTCTTGAATGCCCCTGTCATTTGTGGTACGTAGGGGAAACCACCCTTGATTTCAAAGTGAGAATCAGCCACCATTGTTATACTATACGTAAAAAAAATCATGAATTTACCAGTGTCAAAGCATATTGCGGAAGCAAACCACAAAGAAAAAGATCTAAAATTTAGGTTAATTGACACCGTGCCAATGCCCAGAAGGGGTGGAGATAGAGTTGGGTTATTGAAAACCAAAGAATTGGAATGGATCCATAGGTTGCAAATTCTAAAACCAGAGGGACTCAATGTAGATTTTAAATTACATACAGCACTTTAATGAACGGATCTCATTCTGAAACCTGTGTATTTTAGTCACTTTAATGCACTGTCACTAATGTAATATTACTGTGGTCTTAACACATCTTGTAACAGCATAATTGATAATAATATATATATTTTTCTATCTTTGTATAGGAAGAAAATATGAAGAATGGGACACTTGCACATTGGGTGCCTGCAATTTATGTCACATCTACAGAGGAATTATACGGATTGTGCACAGCGTAATTTAGAAACATATATTCCTTTTCCCCCAAAAAAATTTTTTAAGAATTTAAAAAAAAAAAAATTTTTCACAGAAAAATTTGCACTACCAATGCACTTCATTGATTGAAGCACTAGCAATGCACTTTATAATATTAAAAAATAAAAAATAATAAATATTATTAAAATATTTTTTTTCTCTTTTTGCCTTATTGATGAAGTAATGGATTGCATAATAATTATGATTACACACTAATGGCTACAGTGTAAGTAGTATATAGGGAGTCCTTGGTTTTCCTTGGGCAGGTGGTGCGAAGGGAGAGGGTATCCCCCTAGGCACCGTAATGACAGGGGAGTGTTACAACCCAGAAATGGGATGCACTCTAAACTGAGAACCCGATGCATTAAATAGAAATAAGTCATGGTGTGTATATATATGTGGCAATCCATGTATGGAAAAATATGAGTATAGATAAGTTCTTTCCATGCCTCTCCTGTATAGGAGTATATGAGGCAAGAGATTAAAGATACTAAAACTGCACTGTCACTTTAAAGAAGTTTTTTTGCTAAATCACTATTTTCACTTTAAAACATTATTTACAAGTCATATTTTAAAGGCTGAACACATACAAAGAGGATTCGCCACCTTTTTAATGTAATTTGAGTAGTTTCTAATGAATATACATGTAAAGGAAGGGAAGTATTATAAGAGCGCACAGCCAGACGCTGAGATGGTACAGCGCAGGCGCGGGATTCTCCAATATAAGTGAGTGGCAGATGACCGTGTTTTTTTCGCGCCCGCAACTGCCACAAGTGCCAAAACCGCAACTATACCGCACTTGCCACACCTACCGCAAGCCCCATAGACATTGCATGGGGCTTGCCGCAAGTGAACCGCAAGTGCAGCCGTTATGCAGTAATCGCGGCAGTTGCATTTTTTTCACCGCAACTGCCGCGATCAACGATTACCGCTGATGTGAAAGGGGCGTTAGAGATTGTAAAGTCTGAGGTTCTCTAAACTCCTTCAAGGACCAGTCAAAAGGGACATCACCAACAAAAAAATAAAAATAAAACCTCTGGCATGTCCTGTGGACCCGTTCAGCAGATGGATTATAACAAGATATGAAGTCACGGATCCTGTAGATAAAGGCAAGGTCTCCAGGAAGGAAAACCAGGACTGAAGCTGTTCATAGGCAGTCGACAGGGATGAAGAGAGCTACACTGCGGTGAAGAAGGACCTCCAGGCGAATAATGTCAGTCGGCTCTAAATAACCCTCATAAGTGACAGAGAGCAGGACTCCAGCATGCGGCGGGTCTCTAGCTGAACGGCTGCCTCATCACCTCACTCCTCTGGCAGCTGACAGGCTCAGGCAGGACCACTCTCCAGCATATACCAAGGCATCAAGCAGGCTGCACCGATGTCCCCGAAGATCTCCCCAGAAGCCAGTCAAGATATAATCCAGGTCTGTAGCACAGAGGAGACTGCCGGACAGACGACCACTCCGTCTCCACAGACCCCGAACAGCTGAGTGGCGAGGGAGGGAGACACGCTACGGCACAGATGAAGGCTCCGGTACAGAGGGGTCAATACCTCAGCGAGGACCTCATAAATCACCACAAAGGGCAAAGTTCAGTGTTCCAACACAGGCCAATCCACAGAGCAAGTAGCAACTCCGACGTCGCAAAGGTAGAAACAGCCGACAGCTGAGGTAAAAAAACGGGCTTACCTCACTAAAGCGGTTAGGGTTGCAAAATAAAAGACTCTTCAGCCCAGAGAGATTAAAAAAAAAACTTCATCAAAGCTCAGAAGGCAAGAATAATGTTTTACAAAGGTTTCCTTGGGAAATTAACCAAAAATAGATAATTTCCTTGTCGCTTCAAAGTCCCAGGTTGAGGAGCTCTTTCAATCTGCTGCCATTTACCTCAGGTTCCAGACCACGCCCCCCTGGACACAGGTTGCGGAACAGGTTCGATCATGCTGGGGAATCCAACTCCCACAAACACCACAATCCATGCTCTTTCATCAGTTAAGACCCCCGGAGACTCAACCCACAGGAGTTAAAGCAAAGATCCCTAAAAACAGTCACACATTCTTAGTTGTAGCCCTAAGTGGTTTACTGGGCGAGTAGCCTAAACCAAGCAACCCATCGATGTTGATGATAATATCCTAGATGAAACACTTACTGGGAATTGAATTAATAGAGGCAGAAAGGAGTAAGGAAAAATCTCCAGGGGAAGTATTTCTGCTGTGGAAAACATTCATTGGTTTTCACTGTAGCCCTCACGAAATATTCAGAATGATCAGTCCCTTCCGCCACACAGAATGGTATTGTCTGGAGGATCTGAGTGGGCTGTTAGGGGCCTTGGGAACTATTACAGATGTATAATGTCTGTTATAGATACAGCATACTGTATATTACCATAGAACGACACGCTTCACTATGCAAAATACAGAAAGAGATTCTCTTCCTTCCCCTATTACCTTCTAGGCATTCAGCCAGTCTCTTCTTTCTATCATCATTTCCCCAATATTTGTGTTACAAGACATTGACTGAGATTGATTTATGTATCTATATACTATTTTAAATGTTACGCGGACATGTTGTGTGGCGCCCCTGCGGCCAGGGTGGCCACATAGGGAACTGCAGCCAGGCAGAAGGTAGACAGTTTGTGCAACAAACACCCTCACAGCACACACACACACACAGGAGCACAACACCCAACCTGGAGCTCGGGACTCTAGGCGGGCAAGGGGTGGTAGGGTTCAGAGGAAAGTGGGTGGGAAGGAAGGTCAGGTGGCAGACCAGAACAAAAGGAGGAACAATGGGAGGAGTTAGCCAGTAGATCGAGGTAGGCTGAGAAGTAAAGACTGAACAACAGACAGAAAGACACTCCCCGGTGGGATAGGGCTCCCTGGAGATGCAGAATCCAAAGAGACACAGATCCATGGAGAGAAAGCTCATCCATAGCCTGTAGCCCACAGAGGAGTGAGGACAGAAACTGGACCGATACCACCGGGTCCAAGGAGTACGGCAGCATTGACTGGCTGCAGGAGGGAAAGGTTCCCTGGAAGTACCTGGAAAGCCACACGGGTGGGAAAGAGCCGGTGATCCCTTGCAAGATAGGGACACCTAAACTAGGCTGAAACCAGAGTGTCAGCTCTGAGGGGGACTGCTGCTACATGCCGGCTCCCCAGACAAACTGGCGCGGAACACGGATTCCAGATC
Source organism: Allobates femoralis (assembly GCA_033576535.1). NCBI lineage: Eukaryota > Metazoa > Chordata > Amphibia > Anura > Aromobatidae > Allobates > Allobates femoralis. Next base: position 771,779,141 of record JARQOC010000003.1, read on the forward strand.
AGTGTTACTACTACAAGGGTTGGAGGCTCAGCAACACTTTAGAGGACCCAGACTTACTGCCCATACACTTAGGGAGAAGTCACACTAAGGGACCGAGTTGCTGTCATACAACTCACATGGAAGAGTAGTGAAAAAACAAGCTGGAAAGGTTACAGAAATAGTGAGGGGTCTCAGAGTGACAGCCTGGCTGCAGAGGGTTCAAAGTGTGAGGAGTTATCTGTGTTAAGAACTGAACTGTACCGTAAACTGTTTGACTTGGAAGAACTTGCAAGTAAACCCGGTAAACCCTGCCTCAGTCTCCCGTGTCTGATTCCAGGTATACAGAACAATGATTTCACCTTTTACCCTGTCAGGAGCAGCCCGACCCGCGGCGGGCTCATCCACCTTGCTGCAGCATCCATCCATCCTCCTGACAGAAGTACACTGCAGCGGGTGGTCCCCTTACTGACCACAACCCGTGGTGGCGTCACGACAAACAATATCCCCTTTATATATTCCCTTTTACTTGTGAGAACCCGGGACACGGTCCGGACCAAGACCGCCGTGATATCCCCAGCAGTACCCCGGTCCGGTACCGAATACCCCATCCCAGTGGGCTCCACAGTTACCTAATAAGAAGTATTTGTATATATGTACTTTTGGTAATCTACAGTGTCATTGTGGATATTATATCCTATGCTATGTTATCCTACCCAATGTTATTTTCAAAAAATCCAATCAAAAAAAATAATAAGCAACGCTAAGGAAAGGCCCCTGAACAACTCCGCTGTAAAAAGGCGTATCGGCGGTCGTTAAGGAGCTAATTGGAATTAACTTCACTATTTCCAGTATATCAAATGTTGACAATGTGTGGAGTATTTTCAGTCTCCACATTGCTGGTTGCGCTGTGGATTTTGTGCTGACAATACATATTCCCTGTAGATTTACCACAATTTCCGGTAATTCCAGTCCTCAGTGGATGAATGACTCTAGACCTTTCTTTCCAGAATTTAGAAGACCGGGCACTAGGACTGTGCCAGTGCTGCCAACTGTCCAGGAATTCCTGGCCAGTCTATGAAAATTGGGCACTTATTTCACTGTAATTTTTCAGTGATTGTTTTTTTTAACTGGAGGAATGTGTATAGATTATAATAATTTTTAATCTTACAGCTCACAGTGAACGCAGCTCACTTCTTTTTAGCAGAATTAGGGGCTCCTGACAAATATCAATTAACCCCTACAAGACTGAACAATATTGGGCCTTCTGGATGAAGCATTTTGTATGCTTTTTTCACTGTTGCATTCAAAGAGACATAGCATGTTATTTTCCTTTGCTGTAACCATATCTGGGTTTGCACTTTGTGTTGTGAGCTGTATCTGTGAGTGGCACCATTTTGAAATACATATGCCACACTACCCAACTTTTATTAACCCCTTCATAACCGGGAATTTTTCATTTTTCATTTTCGTTTTTTGCTCCCCTGCTTCCAAGAGCCATAACTTTTTTATTTTTTCGTCAATATAGACATATGATGGCTTGTTTTCTGAGGGACGAGTTGTACTTTCATATGCAATCATTTATTTTACCATATAGTGTAAAGGGGAATTGCAAAAAAATTCTAAATGCAGTGAAATTGCAAAAAAAGTGAAATAACACGTTTGTTTTTTGGATATTTTAGTCGCCATGTTCACTATATGGTAAAACTGACATGACGGGGTGATGCCTCAGGTCGGTACGAGTTCGTAGTCACCCAACATGTATACCTTTATTGGTATCTAGGTGGTGAAAAAAATTCAGAAGTTTGCAAAAAAAACAAAAACTGACTTTTTGCGCCATGTTCTGCGACCCGTAGCGTCCTCATTTTTCAGGATCGGGGTCTGTGTGATGGCATATTTTTTGCATCTTGAGCTAACCTTTGCATTAATGATACCATTTTTGGGGGGATCTGCAGTTTTGATCACCTGTTATTGCATTTTATAGCAATGTTGCGGTGACCAAATAAACTGAATTTTGGCGTTTGGACCATTTTTTCCGTTACGGAGTTTACGGCTCTCATTAACGGATTTAATATGATGATAGATGAGGCGATTCTGAACGATACCAAACGTGTATTTTTTTAATTTTTTTAATACTTTTATTGTGATTGGGGGAAAAGGGGGGTGATTTGAACTTTTTCTACAGCTTTTTAAAAACTTTATTAATCAATTCATTCTTATTTTTACACTGCCTCTTTAAGAGGCACCTTGCTGCACAATCCGGTCGCTTCTGGGAGATACAGATGAGCTGCAGCTCATCTGTATCTCCCAGAATCGTGGCCGTGTTCAGGTTGGCAGCGCCTGCCAACCACTACACGTAACTGCGCTCTGACAGCATCTGGGGTCTAGCCAGGACCCCGGGCTGTCACGTGAGCACCAGAGATCCCGCGATACTATCGCAGGATCTCTGAAGCAGGCGGGGAACAGCGCGTTCCCCGCCGCAGCCTCCTTGGATCCCGCTGTCAGCGATTGATGGCGGGATCCAAGGGGTTAACAGCGCAGATCGGATCCCGGATCCGATCGGCTACCGGCCCAGGACGTTGTGTCGGCAAGGAGTTAAAGGGAATCTGTCAGCAGGATTTCATCCCCCAAACTATTTATATGCACATGTAACTTTTTCAAAGACAAGTCCAGCAATACCTTTACATGGCCAGTCCGTTCCTCCATTAATGAGAAATCAGTGTTTATATTGATATGCAAGTTAGCCTGAAGATCTATTTGTAGATCTGAAACCTCTGTCACTCCAGCTCTATTCTCCATACAGTGTGGCCTCCTCCTCCCTGACTGACAGCCGCTATGCTGTGCAACTTCAGATAAAGGAGCCGACAGCAAGGAGGCCGTAAGAGGGGAATGAATAGAGCTGGAGTGACAAAGGCTTCAGATCTACCATGAGCGGCCGTCACACACTACGATATAGATAACGATGTCAGAAACGATGTCGGATTTGCACATCGCCCGACCGATGTGTGAGATCGTTCATCACAACGCTACACCCACAGATATCGCTCAGACGATTCTCCGATGCAGCGATCCAGCGGTCGTATGAGCGATGCACTTACCATCTGTGCACATCGTTCAGCAAACAGTCACACAGAAACCTTGTAAACGATGTTGGGGTAAATTTGGGCGTTTACCAAGGTTAAAATGGAGCACATAGGCATGCTACATAGTTTACAAGCCGCGCCCCTCACTACATCATTGGTGGTCAGTACTGCGTCCTCATTGGTCAGATGTCCTTGGAAACATGGCGGCCTCATCTTCAGAATGTCCTGTGATGTGCCTCGCAATGTACATGTGTAAACACGATGTGCTATACCACAAAAAATACGTTTATTACTGAAAAAGGTAGAAACCGCTATCCCCCTTGTGCGGCGTGCACAATCCGAACACTTATGCGTTGCTCAATGGTCCGTCTCAATCCGTCTGGACCGCCCCTTGCGTGACGTTACAAAACTTAAAGGTGCCCTACGCGGCGTAACATGGCAATAACCACTTCTGTGTCACCTACGGGACAATATCCCATGGGCGTGACGTAGCGCCGCGTTGTGTGCACGGTGTCTGTCAAGATTGTTTGGGTGTATGACAAGGTGAACACTATAGCAGCCTCATGTACCACGCAGGTTCTTTTATCAGGTTGACGAACTTGTGGGTGCACATTAAGTTGTACATGACAATGCGTGATAGTGCAGGCGACGCCTATGTGTGGTGCTGAAGACAGCTCTTCAAAAATGGCGCCCTCTGAGGACAGCCAATGGGAACACATCATCTTCCACCAATGCGAGCTAATGTAGAAGCAGCCAATCCGAAACCATTAAGGTTAACTAATCACAACTGAGGAGGCGACACAATGAGAAATTCCTGCCACGCCTACGTGCTAGATTTAGGCATCGCGCAGTTCTTAACGTGTAGACGATATCGGTTGTTTAGACACGTCGATTCTGTTTATCTAATGAGTCGACATCGTCAGATGTGAGGTCCGGAGCTCAGATCTCGATCTTGCGATTTGATCATTTATCGTTCGTCGTATCTTGCCGTCACACGCACAGACATCGTTCAAGCGATGTTTAATCTGGCGCGTTCAAGCGATATCTTTCAAGATATCGTAGCGTGTGACGGCCGCTATAGCCTTATTCACAACTCAAATGCTGATTTCTCAGTAATGAAGGAACTGACTGGCCATGTAAAGGTATTGCTGGACTTCTCAATTCTACCATTTTTTTCATAAACACTGTTCACCTTGCAAAATAAATTAAGTGTTATCTCCATTCTGTGGGTTGGAACAATTATGGGCAAATCAGATGTCTGTAATTTTATTAATATTTTGTAACTTTTCTACATTACACTGTGTAGAAAAAATAATTGTTTCCGTATCTCCATATTCTGAGAAACATATATTTATTTGTTTCATGACAAGATGTAGTTTACATTGGTAACATTTGTATGTGCATCTCTTGGATCATTTATTAGGCTTGGACACACTTTCCTAGTTACATCAGGGTTTGACTGAGGAGACTCTGAAAGGGCTGGAGCAGTGACCCTGAACAGCCTCTCCCTCTCTGGACGGGGAGTCTGGAGCGGCACAAAAACACAAGCAGCCGACAGCCCCTTCCAGAGAGGGAGAAGCCGTTCAGGGTCACTGCTCCAGCCCTTTCAGAGTCTCCTCAGTCAAACTCGGATGGGTGTGTCCGAGCCCTTAAAGGGAATCTTGTTTTCCCTGTGTCTCCATCCATCTCTGTCTCCATAAAGATAGAGCCGTCTATCAAAGAGGGGAGGCAGAGACAGAGGAAAAACAAGCAGGTGGGAGGAAGGTGTATATAAATAATTGGCCATGATGGACGAGCACCTGGGCTAGGTTTGAACAATCATTCTGTGCTGAAAGGGTCCCTTTAAGCACATTACTCTCTGGCTGCCTCATGTCAGCACCCAGTGGGCACTAGGACCTACCTCATCATTCACTCCTTGCTGCCTCTTGTCAGTACTGGGTGGGCACTATGATCTGCCTGCCTCCAATCAGTACCTGGCTGTTTATAGGGCCACGCAGCCACCAGTGAGTACCCGGTAGGCAGTAGGACCGCACAGCCTCCTGTCAGTATACGGCAGGCAGTAGGACTGCACAGCCTCCTGTTAGTACCCGGTGGGCAATAGGACCATACACACACCTGTCTGTACCTAGCAGACTGTAGGACCGCGCAGCTACCTGTCATTACCCAACGGGCTGTTAGACTCTGCAGCCATTCGTCAGTACCCAGCAGGCAGTAGGACCTCGCAGCCATCTGTCAGTTCCCAGTTGGCAGCAGGACCGTGCAGCCTCCTGTCAGTACCTGGCAGGCTGTAGGACCGCGCACACACCTATTATTGCCTGGCTGACAGTAGGACCGCGCAGACATCTTTTATTACCCGGCGGGCAGTAGGACCGCGCAGACACCTGTTATTACCCGGCGGGCAGTAAGACTGCGCAGACACTTGTTATTACCCGGCGGCAGTAGGACCGCGCAGACACTTGTTATTACCCGGCGGGCAGTAGGACCACGCACACACCTACTATTACCCGCGGGCAGTAGGACCACGCAGACACTTGTTATTTCCCAGCGGGCAGTAGGACAGCGCAGCCTTCTGTTATTACCCGGCGGGCAGTAGGACCGCGCAGACACTTGTTATTACCCGGCGGGCAGTAGGACAGTGCAGACACCTGTTATTACCTGGCGGGCAGTAGGACGGTGCAGACACCTGTTATTACCCGGCGCGCAGTAGGACCGCGCAGACACCTGTTATTACCCGGCGGGCAGTAGGACCGCGCAGACACCTGTTATTACGCGGCGGTCAGTAGGACCGTGCAGACACCTGTTATTACCGGGCGGGCAGTAGGACCGCGCAGACAGTTGTTATTACCCGGCGGGCAGTAGGACCGCGCAGACACCTGTTATTAACCGGCGGGCAGTAGGACCGCGCAGACACTTGTTATTACCCGGCGGGCAGTAGGACTGCGCAGACACCTGTTATTACAGGGCGGGCAGTAGGACCGCGCAGACACCAGTTATTACGCGGCGGGCAGTAGGACCGCGCAGACACCTGTTATTACGCGGCGGGCAGTAGGACTGCGCAGACACCTGTTATTAACCGGCGGGCAGTAGGACCGCGCAGACACTTGTTATTACCCGGCGGCAGTAGGACCGAGCAGACACTTGTTATTACCCTGCGGCAGTAAGGACCACGCACACACCTATTATTACCCCGCGGGCAGTAGGGCCACGCAGACACTTGTTATTTCCCAGCGGGCAGTAGGACCGCGCAGCCTTCTGTTATTACCCGGCGGGCAGTAGGACCGCGCAGACACTTGTTATTACCCGGCGGCAGTAGGACAGTGCAGACACCTGTTATTACCTGGCGGGCAGTAGGACGGTGCAGACACCTGTTATTACCCGGCGCGCAGTAGGACCGCGCAGACACCTGTTATTACCCGGCGGGCAGTAGGACCGCGCAGACACCTGTTATTACGCGGCGGTCAGTAGGACCGTGCAGACACCTGTTATTACCGGGCGGGCAGTAGGACCGCGCAGACAGTTGTTATTACCCGGCGGGCAGTAGGACCGCGCAGACACCTGTTATTACGTGCGGGGCAGTAGGACCGTGCAGACACCTGTTATTACCGGGCGGGCAGTAGGACCGCGCAGACAGTTGTTATTACCCGGCGGGCAGTAGGACCGCGCAGACACCTGTTATTACCCCGGCGGGCAGTAGGACCGCGCAGACAGTTGTTATTACCCGGCGCGCAGTAGGACCGCGCAGACACCTGTTATTACCCGGCAGGCAGTAGGACCGCGCAGACACCTGTTATTACCGGCGGCAGTAGGACCGCGCAGACACCTGTTATTACGCGGCGGGCAGTAGGACCGCGCAGACACCTGTTATTACGCGGCGGGCAGTAGGACCGTGCAGACAGTTGTTATTACCCGGCGCGCAGTAGGACCGCGCAGACACCTGTTATTACCCGGCGCGCAGTAGGACCGCGCAGACACTTGTTATTACCCGGCGCGCAGTACGACCGTGCAGACAGTTGTTATTACCCGGCGCGCAGTAGGACCGCGCAGACACCTGTTATTACCCGGCGGGCAGTAGGACAGTGCAGACACCTGTTATTACCTGGCGGGCAGTAGGACGGTGCAGACACCTGTTATTACCCGGCGCGCAGTAGGACCGCGCAGACACCTGTTATTACCCGGCGGGCAGTAGGACCGCGCAGACACCTGTTATTACCCGGCGGGCAGTAGGACCGCGCAGACACCTGTTATTACGCGGCGGTCAGTAGGACCGTGCAGACACCTGTTATTACCGGGCGGCAGTAGGACCGCGCAGACAGTTGTTATTACCCGGCGCGCAGTAGGACCGCGCAGACACCTGTTATTACCCGGCGGCAGTAGGACCGCGCAGACAGTTGTTATTACCCGGCGCGCAGTAGGACCGCGCAGACACCTGTTATTACCCGGCGGGCAGTAGGACCGTGCAGACACCTGTTATTACCCGGCAGGCAGTAGGACCGCGCAGACAGTTGTTATTACCCGGCGCGCAGTAGGACCGCGCAGACACCTGTTATTACCCGGCGGGCAGTAGGACAGTGCAGACACCTGTTATTACCTGGCGGGCAGTAGGACGGTGCAGACACCTGTTATTACCCGGCGCGCAGTAGGACCGCACAGACACCTGTTATTACCCGGCGGGCAGTAGGACCGCGCAGACACCTGTTATTACCGGGCGGGCAGTAGGACCGTGCAGACAGTTGTTATTACCCGGCGCACAGTAGGACCGCGCAGACACCTGTTATTACCCGGCGGGCAGTAGGACCGCGCAGACAACCTGTTATTACCCGGCGCGCAGTAGGACCGTGCAGACAGTTGTTATTACCCGGCGCGCAGTAGGACCGCGCAGACACCTGTTATTACCCGGCGGGCAGTAGGACCGCGCAGACACCTGTTATTACCCGGCGGGCAGTAGGACCGCGCAGACACCTGTTATTACGCGGCGGGCAGTAGGACCGCGCAGACACCTGTTATTACCGGGCGGGCAGTAGGACCGCGCAGACAGTTGTTATTACCCGGCGGGCAGTAGGACCGCGCAGACACCTGTTATTACGCGGCGGGCAGTAGGACCGCGCAGACACCTGTTATTACCGGGCGGGCAGTAGGACCGCGCAGACAGTTGTTATTACCCGGCGGGTAGTAGGACCGCGCAGACACTTGTTATTACCCGGCGCGCAGTAGGACCGCGCAGACACCTGTTATTACCCGGCGGGCAGTAGGACCGCGCGTTCCCTCCATTTCCCGGCCAGGCCGCCTCCCCCTCTCTGTGCTCCGTCCGCGCCGTGTTCGTGTCCCGCAGCATGGAGTACGAGTGGAAGCCGGACGAGCAGGGGCTGCAGCAGATCCTACAGCTGCTCAAGGAGTCCCAGTCCCCGGACACCACTACGCAGAGATCCGTGCAACAAGTATCCTTCCCCCAGACCGCTGCCGGGCGGGCGGAGGAGGAGGCGCCGCGGCCTGTACAGCCGCTGGAGGACGAGCGGGGGCCGGGAGACAGGGCCGCAGTGTGCGGGGAGCGGCGGCTGCAGGGCGGGAAGAGCGGGCGGATGTGAGCCGAGACCTCACCGGCGCCTTCCCGCCACACCCGGCCTAGGCCGCACCGCCGGCACCGGGGCCTGCACAGCCATCACTGCGGCCGGTGTGAGCCAGGGGAAGGGCTCCATAGCTGGGATGGGGGCAGTGGCCATACAGCAAGGGGATGGAGGGAGACATGACCCTACAGCAAGGGGACGGAGGGGGGACATGACCCTACAGCAAGGGGACGGAGGGGGGACATGGCCCTACAGCAAGGGGACGGAGGGGGGACATGGCCCTACAGCAAGGGGACGGAGGGGGGACATGGCCCTACAGCAAGGGGACGGAGGGGGTACATGGCCCTACAGCAAGGGGACGGAGGGGGGACATGGCCCTACAGCAAGGGGACGGAGGGGGGACATGGCCCTACAGCAAGGGGACGGAGGGGGGACATGGCCCTACAGCAAGGGGACGGAGGGGGGACATGGCCCTACAGCAAGGGGACGGAGGGGGGACATGGCCCTACAGCAAGGGGACGGAGGGGGGACATGGCCCTACAGCAAGGGGACGGAGGGGGGACATGGCCCTACAGCAAGGGGACGGAGGGGGAGACATGGCCCTACAGCAAGGGGACGGAGGGGGAGACATGGCCCTACAGCAAGGGGACGGAGGGGGGGAGACATGGCCCTACAGCAAGGGGACGGAGGGGGGAGACATGGCCCTACAGCAAGGGGACGGAGGGGGGGAGACATGGCCCTACAGCAAGGGGACGGAGGGGGGGAGACCTGGCCCTACAGCAAGGGGACGGAGGGGGGGGGGGACTTGGCCCTACAGCAAGGGGACGGAGGGGGGGGGGGACTTGGCCCTACAGCAAGGGGACGGGGGGGGGGGGGACTTGGCCCTACAGCAAGGGGACGGAGGGGGGGGGGACTTGGCCCTACAGCAAGGGGACGGAGGGGGGGGGGGACTTGGCCCTACAGCAAGGGGACGGAGGGGGGGGGGGACTTGGCCCTACAGCAAGGGGACGGAGGGGGGGGGGGGACTTGGCCCTACAGCAAGGGGACGGAGGGGGGGGGGACTTGGCCCTACAGCAAGGGGACGGAGGGGGGGGGGGGACTTGGCCCTACAGCAAGGGGACGGAGGGGGGGGGGGACTTGGCCCTACAGCAAGGGGACGGAGGGGGGGGGGGACTTGGCCCTACAGCAAGGGGACGGAGGGGGGACTTGGCCCTACAGCAAGGGGATGGGGGGGGGACTTGGCCCTACAGCAAGGGGATGGGGGGGGGACTTGGCCCTACAGCAAGGGGATGGGGGGGGGGGACTTGGCCCTACAGCAAGGGGGGGGGGGGACTTGGCCCTACAGCAAGGGGAGGGGGGGGGGGGGGGACTTGGCCCTACAGCAAGGGGAGGGGGGGGGGACTTGGCCCTACAGCAAGGGGATGGGGGGGGGGGGACTTGGCCCTACAGCAAGGGGATGGGGGGGGGGAGACTTGGCCCTACAGCAAGGGGATGGGGGGGGGGGGACTTGGCCCTACAGCAAGGGGACGGAGGGGGGGACATAGCAATATAGCTGGGAAGAGGCACGTAGGGGGACATGGCTCTGTATCCGGGATGAGGGAGTTGTGACCTTTGCTGAGATGTGGGGGGGGGGGGGGATGTTGTGGCCTCATACCTGGGAAAGGTGGGTTTGTGGCCCTGTAGGGAATGGGGGAGGTGTTGCCCTACAGCCAGGGGGGAGGGGGGGTTGTTGCCCTACAGTTTGAAAGGAGGTTGTTGTGACCTTAAAGCTCGGTATGGGGGTTTATGGTTCTATAGGGGATTCGGCCCTATAGCTGGGAAAAGTGACAGGGGAGGTTTCGGCTCTATAGCCGGGAAGAGGGGTGGGATTGCGGTTCTGTAGTCTGTGGGTCTCACACTCTGCATTGTAGCAATGTGCGGACGTGCATCTCGTTTGATGTGTGTCAGTAATGGTAGAGGTCTCCCGTAGCAGGAGGAGAATGTTTAATGTCACTATACAGTGGTGCTTGGGTTATTCTGGTTGTTTGGTATGCTGCCATGGGGATGATCAGAGGCTGTGGGGTATGCTGGTCAAGGGGCGTGCGGTGGCAAAGGGGTATGCTGGTGAGGGGCATGCTGACGAGGGTAGATTCACACTGATGGAGGCCGTTGTGAGGTTGTCAGTTGCCTGTTGTTCCACTTGGTTAATCCACACCTTATTTTCTACTTGTGTTGCCATTACACTGACCAATGGAGGATGAAACCAAATGCCCCAGTTTTGGGGGTAGTATCAGATGCCATAAAATATTAAAGGGGTTTCCGCACCAGGGCTGTGGAGTTGGGAAGCCAAACCTCCTGACTCCTCATTTTCCCTGAATACGACTGACTTCCTCATACACTGCTCATGTGTAAAGGCCACGTCACACACACAGATATCTGTTCAGATATATTGGTCACAGATCTCTGGTTGCAGTGAAATCATGGACACATTGCTCCATTTTGTGGCTGTGTACAAATGTAACAATGTGTCCATGATTTCACTGCAACCAGAGGTCTGTGACCAATATCTGAACAGATGTGTGTGTAACTGGGCCTCAAGTGATTAATTTATTGTAGCACAATGTGAACATCAGACTTGAACCATTATTATGATACAATAATCCAGTTATTTTGAACATAATTCATAATAATCAGCACATTCGGCATTGAACGTCTGTACCCAATACATTATATATTGTAGGAGTCACTCCATCCACTTTATACCGACTGACTCCACAACCTTGTCCCCAGTGGCAGGGGCTGGCTGGAGCCTCTATACCCGGGTGGCAGATTTCTTGAGGACCGGGGGGGGGGGTGCTGTCAGCCTGACTTGAGGACCGGGGGGGGGGGGGTGCTGTCAGCCTGACTTGAGGACCGGGGGGGGGGGGGGCTGTCAGCCTGACTTGAGGACCGGGGGGGGGGGGGGGTGCTGTCAGCCTGACTTGAGGACCGGGGGGGGAGGGTGCTGTCAGCCTGACTTGAGGACCGGGGGGGGGGGGTTGGGGGTGCTGTCAGCCAGCCACAGCCCTTACCTCATCCCGGACCTCCAGCGTCATGTGCTGTCGCCGCGCCGGCCGACTCCCGCGGCCCGTTTCTGTAGGGGGCGGCCCGAAATGTGGACTATACCACCAGCCCAGGGGGCACCTGCCCCCCTGCCACCTGGGCCAGCCCGCCCCTGCCCAGTGGCATAACTTGAAGCTTATGGGCCATGACGAGAAAGCTCTAATGGCTTCCCCAATTAATACAAATCTTTAATGGCACTAGGCTTGTCTTTTTATAGGTCAAAGGGACATTTGGGACTCCCTACTCTCCAGGGCCTGGGTGTGATTGCAACCCCTGCACCTATTGTAGTTACAACCCTGCCTGACTCCCACTATAGACTTGATAGCTGTTGTTCTGATGCCCCACTGACGATTAGAATTGGGGTGTTTGGCCCCGGCCCCTCTGCTGCACCCTCATATAGTGAGCTGAGTGGAGCATTTGTGGATTGTGCCGCTCGTCAGTCTCCGATGTCAGTGTTCCTCTGTGTCCTATCCTGGGGCTGCTCTAACTGCAGGTTGTGGTCACTGTCCCCGTCTGTGACTCCCAGCAGAGGTGCTCGGTCAGAATGGCCTCATCCAGGAGGGCATCACCCGGACGGGATGTGGAGGTGGCAAGTCGAAGGAAGCCGCTGGACACTTTCTTCTGGTGTTAGTGGTGGGAGTTGTGCTGAGTGAGTGCATAGTGGCAGAGGTGACTTGTAAGGGCCCTTTCACATCAGCGTTTTTTGAAATTTGCGGCAGATGCGGTGAAAAAAACCGCATCTGCCGCAATTGCCTCATAACGGATGCACTTGCGGCGCGGTTGCAGTAATCCCCATAGAAAGTATAGGGGGACTTGCGGCAGGTGCTGCAAGTGCGGTTTTGCAGGTGCGGCAGCGAAAAAAAACGCTGATGTGAAAGGGCCCTAATATAGGTTGGATGAACTCTACTACCAGGCACAGTTCCCCTGCTTGCCTTGGTTTGGCACTGATGGGGGAGTACAAGGAGAAACAATGTTAGCCGCTCTCGCACTGTGCACCCGGCCCACGCTTTATGTGGACTTTTCCTTCCTTTGAGGGAGATAGGATTTGGTTCACGCCTATGGGAAGTGAATTTTTCCCTTTTAGATGCTGGGTACTGCGGTATATCGCCCATGGTCTGTTTGCTATTAAAAGTGGGTCACGAGGGTGAGGTTCGGGACCACTGTCCTAAAAAAGGATAAAGATTTATTAGCTCCCCAGTCTCCATAAGTATATAGCATTCTTATCAATGAAGGTGTGGTTCCCAAGTAATGCGACAAGGGAAGTAGACTCCAGCTTCTCCAGGTATTCTAGATGAGGGATGATTCTTGTATATACATAATTTTGTATCAACATATTAAAAAAAATGAAAAGTTATGGCATTGGCAAACACATTTCACTGCTTTTATAGCTACATCTTTTTGTGTGGTGTTATGAGGAAGGCGTTTATCCCGAAATGCGTAATAAACCACCACCTGAATTCTAACAGTGTGAGTCAATGGATTCTTTAGGATGGGAGCACGGTCCATGATTCCCATTTCTCCTAATCACTTTTGGATTGTTCAAGCCGCGGAGGGATTGCTGCAGACCGCATAGCTTGACATCTATAGTTTTCACAGATTTAGGAGGGGGTTGTGACGTCTCACAACCCAAACAGGTGAGCAGTTTTAACAACTTGCTATTGCACCTAATCCCACGGATAAATGCTATTGTACGCCTTTCCTTTTAAGTGTTTTTTTCTGAGCTATAAGAAAGAGCAGTTTGCTCAAAAGGCATTGGCCAATGCCACAACTTTTCATTTTTTTAGTATGTTGAAATATAATTAAGTTTTTATAAGAGGAAGCAAGCATCTATAATTTCTGGGAAAGCTGGATTCTACATTTGTCTTTTCGGGGATGCTGTGCCTTTAAATACCTTTTACTTTAATGTCCATTAAGGTTATGATAGTGGCTGGATGTGATTCCAGGGCTGCAGAGTGTGCAGGACCAAGGATCCAGCTGAAGAGGACAAGTGGGAGGGGCATTGTATCAAGAGACACATTAGTCACCTCTCATCCAATCGGCATTGCTGACCTCTCCCCTGGACACTAACCAACGTGCCTCATCTTTTTCAGCTGAATTCCCAGCGTTGGGAGCGGTGATGATTTTGACCCTGTAGTTTTACATTTTACATGCATGCTAGTGACTCTTCAAGGGGACCTGTGATTTGGGCAGACTCCTGGAGAAAGCCGTCCTGATGTGTGGTGGAGCCTGATGACAGTCCAATGTATGGCTGTACCACAAAGGGGAGAAGTAATTGGGGCAGGTCAGATTTTGCATTTTCACAGTGATCAAATAAGAGAATCCCATTTCAGTGGTGACCGGGTCACAGCATAGTCACACCTTTCTACAGAACATCTGAACTCTGTATTAGTGACCAGTAATGGAGGTGATAGATCAAAGCTGTAGAAATCATGACAGCGTTTTTACTGTTGGAGATTAGATAATAGCGAGAGGTCGGTAAAGGAAGAAGGAATCCTGGGATTAGGAGAGAACAGCTCTTATCTGGGATGACTTCAGTAATCCCCGCAGCTCCGGCCACATGATCAAACACTAGCAAATTATGCAATTCAGTAAGTCCGGCTCTCCGTACACCAAGATGTGACAATGACCAGGAGTATGACCTCAACGGAGAGAAGACTAGAAATAACAGGTCTTTGTGATGGGTCACATTCTCAGTAACCCACACAGCTGCCTTTTGTGCTATTGTAGCGATGGGAATTTACCTCACTGGGCTAATTTTATGTAGGAGTAAATGGCATGTTATTCAAAAGTGCAGGATGTTAGGGAGAAAAATTATTGCGCTAGGGGCGGAGAATAAGGCTGCCCGGGGACCACACTGGTGGTGGGGCACAAGGGTGCTGTGCTGGGGGCGGAGAATGAGGCTGCCCCGGGACCACACTGGTGGTGGGACACAAGGGTGCCGTGCTGGGGGCGGAGAATGAGGCTGCCCGGGGACCACACTAGTGGTGGGACATAAGGCTGCCCGGGTACTGTGCTGGTGGCAAAGCGCGAGGCTGTCTGGGCAGTGCCAGTGGAGTGGGGAGCTGTTTGGAGCGCACTGCCTGACTCATTGGTTATAATCTACTGTAAGCATTAAGAACAATTCTTGCTTTAATTACCTTTATGGATCTTTTATTGCCCTCCTCGTAGTAATTACGTGTGTGTCACTCATTCTTGTCTAATTACTGGTTAAAACACCTTTTATAGAGGCAAGGATGGGTTGGAACGCTGGATTTCTTTTTTCACCCTTCTACTGAGTTATTAATATAACAATCATCAGGAGTATAAATAGCCACTGCTGAGGAATATACTTTACATACATGGCATACGCTCTTATTTATAGTGTGTTCAGAAGGGCTAAAATCTTCCTCGAACCTAGTTGTGGGGGATCCCTGTCATTTATGTTCATACTGCGCTGAATCCATCATCCGAATGGGATCATGTAATGTGTAACTCCGGAGCCATGTACTGCTGGTTATGGGCTGTTAGTGGTCATTTATAGGGCGACCAGGTCTATAGGGGCTGCAGAGATTTAGGGGTTGCATGCAGATAATGGGCAGTCTGAAGAATGAAGTATCTGCAAAGATGAATCCTGGGCTTGTCCTCTGTTTAGCTGAGGGTTTGCTACAACGTAACCAGTCCAGACAATACACCATGCTAAAAACCTGATTACAAGCTGAATGGTGTTAGTACATTGTAATCAAACTCGGGGGCGAAGATTTGTTCTTTCCCAGACTTCAGTCATTGTGACAGTCTTGTGTCTGCAGGTTTTTTTCATACTTGATGGCAATGTTTCTATTCACTTGCAGCAAACAAAGATCCTGACCATTTTCATAAAGTGAAGAGGAAAGGAAGCCGTTATTCTCTACCTAGGATACATTTCTATAATATATATACCGTATATATATTTGTTACATTTGCCCTTAACTTCATTTCAGAAATTGGAGCAGCTTAACCAGTTTCCAGACTTCAACAACTACTTAATATTTGTTCTCACCAAGCTAAAGTCTGAAGGTAAGGTCTCTACAGTGGGATGGATACAATCTGTGGTCTTGTAATGCTTTCTGATAGAGGTGATCAATGAGTAACTTTGTGCTTTATCCCTGACAAGGCCTGAGGACAGGCACTAAATCTTCGGGGAAATTGAGTGGTAAAGGCTTGGTTTCAGTGGACTGTGTCCCCATGATGGTTTTTCTCATCCATTTAGGCTGTTCTGTACAAGTCAGTAATGGTACCTTTACAAGCCGCGACGGCAGGCTGGATACATCCCGCTACAGGCTACAAATGTAGCTTGTAGCGCCAATGTAGCCCGTCGTAGCGGCGTCTGAAGACGTGACGCTACAGCCGGCAACAGATACATCTGTTTCCTAGGTCTGCTCGAAAACTGATGGCTACATCGCCGATGGCAGCGAGCTGTATCGGCGTGTAAAGAGGCAACGGAAGGGAACTCGGGACAGCCTGCGATGTAGCTGCAATGTAGCTAAGGCGTGACCCTGGCTCCGTGTTACCGCGCCCCATGTGCGATCATTGGTGGAAGCTGCTGCATGATGATTGGTAGTCGCTGCATAGGGAGGCATATTTAAAGGAGCTGACGAGTCACACTACACAATTGCTCGAGCGTGCTGTATTACTCAGCCTCCTGCGATGCCTGCCCAATCAAGTTGTTATTGCTTCGTCCTATCAGCGTACGGACAGCTCGTAATCCACAATTGTAGCACGCCTATGTGCTGGCCCTGCTGCACCAGGTCTGCCCATAGTAGCTGGTTATAGCGGTGTGTAAATGAGCTACAGCTGGCTACTTGAGACACCCGGCGATGTAGCTAGCTATAGATGTAGCGTGGCGTAGCGCATCTTGTGGCGGCGTGTAAAGGTGATGCGTTGACCGTTTGTAACCGTTTGAGCGTGCTCGTGCACGTGAAGTAGCGGGATGTATCCAGCCTGCCGTCGCGGCGTTGTAAAGGTACCAGAAGGGATGAAACTTCCCTGTATTTTCATTATCCTATGTGGCTGATCTGAGAAACTCAATTCAAGGCTATGTAGTAAAATAAGAGGAAAAAGACTAATTTGTTCTGGCTTTTTTTTTTTATCTATAAGGCCAATTGCACACATTGAGTATTTAAAGGTTATATCCGGGATTATAAAAAATGTACCCAAGCACTACCAGGCAGATAGGCACAGCAGGCAAAAAGGTAGCAACTAACACCGTTCACCCCGGCACAGAGTGAGCATAGATTGCTCCTCCCAGGGATACAATGGCTTCATCAACAGAGTGGTGTCATCTTTTCCATTCTGCTCTGCAGACTAGGTGGGACAGTAGGCGTCATACTGATAGACAGCCGGCCCACGCCAGCAGGCAAGGTCTTAGACTGCTCAGTGTTGGCAAAGAATGGCGCCAGGCACAACAAGCAGGTAGGTAACAACTACCTTCCTGTTACTGCTTATGCATTAAGTCATATGGCACAAAAATCACTTTGTTTATTGCTTCATTGGGGGACACAGGAAGAAACAGCATTACCTTGGCTGATATGTGACCCATCAACCATTGCAGTATTGTTTGTTTTTTTTCTCCATCTCCTCATTGGGGGACACAGGACCATGGGTGTTATGCAGCAATCTCTAGGAGGCTGACACTAAGTGAATATGAAAAAAACAGATTAGCTCTTCCCCTGCAGTATACACCTCATTGGCTAGACCAGGCTGAGCCAGTTTCAGATTAGTGTCTGTAGGAGGCAGATGGTGTTATACAGACCCACATTAGAATTAAAAAAAAAATAATTTTTTTTTAATTCTATTTTTTTTTTTTACCCTTTTTTTTCCCACAAGAGGAAGAGTTAGACGGGCGATGGCACCCTTAAGGGCACCGCTTTCCCACAACCACCAACAGACTGAAACATGGAGTGTCGCCTCCACATACCCCCTTCTGCTACGTTGGATTTATCAGGGCTCACACCATTCTATATTCATCAGGGCAATGGTTCCCTCCAGGGCGCCGATTTCCCACCACCACCAACAGAAGGGCACGCGGAATGTCGCCTCCCTGTATCCCCCTCTGCACCTCATCCCCCCCCCCCCTTGCCAGAAACTGGTATGTATTTAGCCTCCCCAGCCTCTTTTCAAAAGATCCTGTGTAGATGGGGAACAGGGCTCAAAGAGACAGCAGCATTAGCACCAGTGGACTCTACTCCCCAGGTCTCCCACAATGAGCCTGGGTTGCAGTTGCATTTGCTTTTGTCCTCTGCTGAGCCCAGGCACCCCCAACTTGGTGTCACTGTGTTCTTCCACAGAGCCTGGTGGAAGCAGCAGGACTTGTCTGCCAGCAAGGAATGATGCTGGACCACCGGAGCACACAGCATCGGTGAGCTGGCATAAGGCAGAGGACTTCCCCATAACTATTGCCCCGACCACACCTCCCGCGTCGCCCTCAGGCTAGTTACCCTTAGGGCGTTCAATCCTAGCTGACACTTCCATCACCGCCGGGCCGATAATCTAGGCCCTGCCTTGGGCCTTTCGGCCGGCGATGACATCTCATCGGGGCAGGCCCGCCCGATGACCTCTTCGGCCGATTCCGCCTCGGGACAGCCTACCGGTCTGCCCCCGATGACGCGTCCTCTGCCGGTTTCGCCTCCGGATGATGCGGTATTTCCGCGCGGGCCCCCATACATCGGCGTAAACCCGGCCCTCTTTTTCCTCTGACGGCTCTCGCAGATCTAGATTTGCAGCGTGCCTTTTTTGCAACGGCATCCCCTCTTCCACTTGTGGGGACCCCTTCAGACAGCGCACCCACCAGGAAGAGCACTCACAGCAGGAGACATAGTACCATCGGGCTGCAGGGGATTCCTACATCTCCCAATGGTAAGAGGTGGGGTTTCATTAGCCTGCTGAAAACTTACCTGTGTGGAATAAGTGCGTCTAACATTAGGCTTAGTGACCGGTGTCAACATTCAAACTGTTTTCTACTTAATGAAATAGGAATGTGTATACATAAAAAGGACATCAAAATAATAAATATTTCTGACTTTTCATTTTTTACAGAATAGTTTAGCCTGATAGATGCAGATGTGGACAGAGCCCTGACTGGCATTTTTACATTTATCAAAGATGCCATAAATTCTTGTGTAGAAAATAAGTTTGAATACAAAATATGTATCTGGTGTGTGGGAAGGAGGTGAACGTGAGCTGATCTCCTAGATACAAGTGTGTACAGAGCCCGAGCGCTGTGAGTGTGGAGCACACGCAGCTCTGAGTGCAGCCGCCGCACACGTCTGCCTATTGAGACGATCCTCGTCTGTTTCCCAGCAACCACACCCTCCAATCACTTACAGGATAGTGACGCCTTCACAGGCAACTTTGTTTTTTGGGGGAGGGAAGGACCTCATTCACACGTCCATGATTAAACATGTGCTTGAAAAAAATGTACCAATGTCATGTGTTTTGGATCAGTGTCCATTTTTACCATCAGTATTTTTCATAGCTAAATAAAGAAATTACAAAGCTTTTTCTATTTTGCAATATCAACTAATCAACCGCACACAGATGCCATCCATGTTATATATGTGGTTTTCATGGACCTGCTGTGAGCGATTGCATGACCAAATTATTTTTATCTTTCTGCAGTGTGTGTGCTTGTGGTCACTGTAAAATTTGCCGTCATATGGCGTTATTCCTAAATCTGGACAATCCCTTAAACTGAATTGCAAAAAATAGATTTTTTTTTTTTTTTTTTTGTTAATAAATGCTAGCCGAAAATATCTACGGTAATTGGAAAAACCAGAAGGTGTCAATACCCTGGTCTTAAAGCCTTTGTATTTTTCCAGTGACGGTGATTAAGTCCCAGTTACCCACAGATAATTGTGCAGAGATTGTTTGCAGATCTCTGGTTGCAGTGAAATCATGGACACATAGTTCCATTTTGTGGCTGTGTACAAAATGGAACAATGTGTCCATGATTTCACTGCAACCAGAGATCTGTTTAGATATTGGACACAGAAATTAGTGTGTGTAAACCCACCATTATACTCTGACAAAGAGATGGGGATTGTGAACACAGGACTCCTTATATTGATTAAAAATTACCTACAAGTGTTTAATTAAATAGGTTTTACAAACTGGAGAGACAGAGGAATGTTTCCATAGGATCATCTACTTAAATGTCATCTTTAACAAAATTCTGCTACATTCTTCATGTTATAAAAAAAAAAAAATACATTAGTGTACAAATGTTACAATGTCCATGATTTCACTGCAACCAGAGATCTGCAAACCATTTCTGCACAATTATCTGTGCGTGTAACTGGGCCTTAAGTTTTGACAAAAAAAAAAAAATTTTACCCCCAAAAGTGCATTAGGCTGGTTTCACACTTGTGTTCAGGCAGCATGAGGCTGAAAATGCATCTGACAGCATCTGTGTTTATGCAACCGCAGTAGTGGTATGCCTGATCTGAGTGTTGGATCAGGCAAAAAACTGCTGCAGTTGCATATGGTTGCATCCATTTTTTGCCTGATCTGTTGGAAAGTTGAAAATTTACATGGGACACTTCTAATGGGAGGGACCCTGGACATGCTCAGTGTGAAAGCTAGATTCAGACCCACCCCTCTTGAAATCTATTCTATTTTTGGCTGCAATGCGCCGCATCCCGTGACATCAGGCTTTTTAACGAGCCGCAACATTGTGCATCCAGGGAGGAGGTCAAAAGGACGCATTTGTAAGGTATCTGTGAAAACCTGATGCCAAAGCATGTGCCTGCTGCCCCATTTTAAGTATAGGGACACAGGCTGATCAGGATTTGCACGGATTACAACGCAGGACAAAATAAATGCAAGTGTGAAATCACCCTTGGAGCACTATGTCTCCATCACTATGAACACCACCTGTGGCCATCGCTCTTTTACAACATTCACGTTTATCTTCTGATAGATCCCAGAGTGCAGTAATTTGTGCGAGCAGCCAGAAAACACATAATTTCCTTCTCCTATTGCTATAGCAACAGCAGGGTAATGGCAGCATTTTTTTTTTTTGTAACATTTTCGTCCATAAATTGGTATAGCTGGATGTTGTCTGTAGTCTTTCCTGTACTACATTTTATAGCGTTTATGCAGATTAACCATCCAGCCTGTGAAGACTTGTTACCTGCTGCTTCTCATAGTATTCGGAGTATAAGGATTGACTGTCATAGTCTAATCAGCTAAGAATTTTGTGTTTGGATTACTATGGGCAGTAAGGTTTTTTTCTTCCAATCACAGCATGGTCTTGATCTTCATAGAGATTTATATGAAATGAAAGCTGTGATGTGATTGGTAGCCATGGCCAGCAAAGATGCTATGTGTATAAGTTTGTAATGTTCCAAAAAAAAAAAAAAGCAGGCAGTACATCCAAAATAATGAAAAGGCCAGGATCCTTATTCTCTAGCTACATTTCAGCTCTAGAGTCTAAAGGTACCGTCACACGTAACGATATAGTTGCCGATATCGTTCAAAAGTCACGTGTTTTGAACGATGTCGAAACAACATCGTTGCGTGTGACACAAACGATGAACGATCAGTCGACTAATCGTTCATCGTTTGATTTGAGGTCCTGTCCTCAAATCAATCGTTGGTCGGCCGGTGGACACGCAGCATTGCTGCGTGTGAGACCCGCAGACGACAGATAAGCCAGCTGTCGCGCCTCTCACAAGCGCTGGGAGCTGGTATCCATGGTAAACTGCGGGTATCTTGGCAGTGCGCGCTGCCTAGATACCCGACGTGTACCTTGGTTACCAGCCTCCTCCGCTCACCGGCTGGTATCTAAGGTACACAGCGGGTAACTAGGGTCCCTAGTTCCCCGCTGTGTACCTTAGATACCAGCCGGTGAGCGGAGGAGGCTGGTAACTAAGGTACACGTCGGGTATCTAGGCAGCGCGCGCTGCCTAGATACCCGCAGTTTACCATGGATACCAGCTCCCAGCGCTTGAGAGGCGCTGGGAGCTGGCTTATCAGTCAAGACATCGTGGAAACGATATTTAAATAGTTTCCACGATGTTTCTGGTCAATTGATCGCTGGTGAGTCTGTCTGTGTGACAGCTCACCAGCGATCTGAACAATATTGTTAGCGATCGCGCGTGCATGTGATCGCTAACAATATCGTTCATAGAATTGATGCGTGTGACGGCACTCTAATAGGTTCATAGAATGGTAGAGTTGGAAAGGACTACCAGCCTCTGAAGACTTAAATTGAAGGGTAACTCTCCTCCTATTGTGGCAGCCTGTTCCACTCTGATCACCCTCACTGTCAAAAGTTTTTATCTAAGGGTGGAGGCACACTATCATGCATCAAAAACAGAGCGTTTTTGATGCTTGACAGTCATGCGAGTGCTGTCCGTATGGTTGTGCATTTGTGGTGTGTTCATGCGAGTTAGTAGCATGGTTTTTGCCATTCTGATCGGTAGTTCTAATCGCAAGATCTGGTTTATCGCTGCTGTCAAAGCAGCGGTGTATGAATTTGCCGGGTTATAACGTAATCGGTTTATCACTTCTTTGACAGCAGCGGTAAACCCGATCTTGCGATTAGAACTACCGCTATATACATCTAGATCTGTCATTACTGTCTAGTCTAACTTTCAGCAGAATGGCAAAAACCATGCTACTAAATCAGTGTGCTGTATGGGTGCAAAATTTTCTCGCACCCATATACTTTCATTGACCACTCACACAAGAAAATTGCATTCAATTGCAGCATGCTGCGATTGAACTGGCGTTTGACTTGCAATGCGAGTACAGTGTGTTAAACACACAAATATGACCAGAAAGATTTATTAATACTGGTCCGAGTGCAATGCGAGGTTTTTCTTGCATTGCACTGGAGCGATTCTCATGCCAGTGTGCCTTCACTCCAATATCTAATCTCTATTCTCCCATTCAGGTTTCAGCTTATGCTTAAAAATATAGTTAACGTTCTTGACCCCCTTCACAACGCTTCAACGTCTGTTTGTTTTTGTTTTCTTTTACCTCCCAAAGCCATAACTCTATTTTTCTGTCCACATAGATGTATGAGGTCTTCGTTTTTTTTGCAGGACATCTTGTGTTTTTGAGGGTAATACACTTTTTTTGTAATATTTTTTTTTTTTTTTTTTTTTTTTTTTTACCCCTTGGTGAACTGGAAAACAAAAATTGTTTGTTACAGCATTTTTTTGTGTTATTGCTGCAACTTATAAAATAAAAAAAAAATTGTTTTCATGTTTATTTTTCTTTGTCATGGCATTTACTGATGGGGTAAGATTAAATCTTAATTGAATGGACTTTTTGGAATGTGGTGATACCACGTGCAGTGTTTATTTATTTCCTGGGAATTTTCTTTTGATTTGTGAGTCGAGGCCCAGAACATGCAATCCCTACTCCTTCTTCTGTTTTTGTTCTTAATTTTAGAAGCTTTTGTTAAGCTGTGTAGTGTGAGATCATGTACATTGTATCTTGTAGTGATGTGCAGTATTATCACTGTATAGCTGAGATGGACTGACTACTGCCCACACCACAAAAGCCTGAATAGGGCCCCATTCAATAGAGCCTTTTGTGCATGCAGATTTTCGCCCCTGATGAATCCTTTTTGGTATTAGAACATTTTCTGTCTCTTTCTATGACGTTCTTCGTCCTTTCTATACTGAAGAGTAAAACTTTTGCTTTACTGCGACCCCTCTTAGTTGCCACTGTTTTTAGCCTTTGCATTTATGGTGGTGGTGGTGTTGTGTAAATATCCTCTTACTTAACCCCTTAGTGATGAAGAAATTTGTCATTTTTCATTTTCGTTTTTTTGCTCCTTGGCTTCCAAGAGCCATAACGTTTTTATTTTTCTGTCGACACAGATATATGACGGCTTGTTTTTTGCGGGACGAGTTGTACTTTCAGATGCAATAATTTGTTTTACCATATAATGTACAAGGTATTACAAAAAAAAGTGTAATTACACGTTTGTTTTTTGGGTTTTGTAGTCCCGTGTTCACTATATGGTAAAACCGATATGACCATGTGATGTCTCGGGTCAGTACGAGTTTGTAGATACCAAACGTATACCTTTACTGGTATCTAGGTGGTGGAAAAAAATTAAAAAGCATGGAAAAAAAAAAAAATTGCACCATTTTTGCGTCATGTTCTGCGACCCGTAGCGTCCTCATTTTTCAGGATCTGGGGCTGGGTGACGGCTTATTTTTTGCATCTCGAGCTGACATTTTTAATAATACCATACTTGGGTGGATACGCTGTTTTGATCGCCCGTTATTGCATTTTTTAGCATTGTTGCAGTGACCAAAAAAAACGTAATTTTGGCGTTTGTACCATTTTTTGCGCTATACAGTTTACGGATCTCATTATTTGCTTCTTTATATTGATAGATCGGGCGATTATGAACGCGGCGATACCAAATGTGTTTTTTTTTTTAATACTTTTATTGTGGATGGGAGAAAAGGGGGGTGATTTGAACTTTGTTTTTTTTTTTTTTTCTTTTTTTTCAACTTTGTAAAAACTTTTTGCTTATTGATTCTTACTTTTACACAGCCCCATAGAGAGGCATGTAGCTGCACAGTCCGATCGCTTCAAACACATACAGAGGAGCTGTAGCTCCTCTGTATCAGTCAGAATCGCGGACCAGTTGTGGTTGGCAGCCCCTGCCAACCACAACCAGGAAATGCTCAGTGACAGGCTCTGGGGTCAAGCCAGGACCCTGACCTGTCACGTCAGCACGGGAGATCTTGCGATACTATCGCGAGATCTCCCCTGGAGCCGGGGAAGCGCTCGCTGCCTGCTCCGGCTCCCTTAGATCCCGCTCTCAGAGATTGAGGGCGGGATCTAAGGGGTTAACAGCACCGATCGGATGGTGGGACCGATTGGTACTGTTAGTCCGACATCTCAGCTAGTGAGATCAGCTGAGATGTCGGAGGTTTGAAGTGAGCTCCACGCCGGAGCTCACTTCAAACACCGGCTGACGACAGCCTGACGTCTAGAGACGTACTGCTGTCGTTAAGGCGTTAATATGCAGAAGTGTAGATTACAGTGGGAGAAATAAGTATTTGTCAGAAGGAAAACATACAAAATCAGCAAAGGATCAAAGACATAAACACTTTATAATTTTAGGATAGCATTCTGTTAAATTATATCTAAAATAAAAAAAATAAAGTGTTCGTAAGTGCTATTTTATGTATGAAAAGTACAGGTGCCTGCTCAGCGGCAATGATGTCACACTTCACATAGAGCCTATCTGTAATATTTGTATCATTCTCTTTCATGTGTCTGATGAAGGTCTAGTGTTAGACTGAAATGTCACATTTTACATTTTGGATTGTGTGGCAAGAATAAAAAGCATTACCTTGACATCTAATCATGTGATGGATTATTTGTATATTGTGAAAGCCACAAAATATCAAGCATTGTGAGGCTTTCTCAGGCTATAAAAATGAAGGCCTCATCCAGGATATCCATGGAAATAACTGGTACCCATTATAGACTATGAAGCTGTTAACATGCCCATGTGTTGGCATAAATGTCATGGAGACCCAGGGCCAAACTTCCAACTCTGACTCCTCAATTCCCATGAATCCAACATTAAAATGGACTCCAACTACACAGTCCTGCAGAGACCTGTCCGCTTTTGGATCTAAATTACCAATAATCTATGGGCGAGAGAAAGTTACGGACAGAACATCACTGATGGTAAAATCTGACACGGGCAAAACTTTGGTGAAGTTGGGGTCCAACATACTGAATAATGCACAGTGTTTTATGTATGATTAAAATCACATGTCTGGATGAGGCCAGAGAGAATCTTTTTACAATTACATCCATTAGGGTACTGTGGACTCCTTTTATTCTTCTTGCATGTTGTGGCAGCGAGGCTGAAGCCGGACCCCGCGGACACCTAGTAAGAGACTATGGGCTACCCAGTGTTCAGTATTAGGACTGGACTTGTATTGATGCTGACGCTATTCATGTTAGTGTATGAAAAACAGAGATTATATGGTGGAGTAGGATGTATTACTGACTTGCTTGACTTTATACTAGCTATTGAACCCGTTCTCCTGGGTATGGAGCATTTTTATTGTCACATTTTTAATTTTATAGAAGCATTACCTGAAAATGAAATGTATTTATTGTGCAAAAAACCTCTCTGTAAAGCACATTTTTGGTGTAAACTGTTTTTTGTGTTTTTTTTTTTTTATCTAATTGCCTTGTTGCAGTACTTTGTGGGTCGGGTCTTTATCCATTCCTCCTCTAGCTGCTTTTCTTCCTTTTCCCTAGGCCGGTGTCTGCACAGTGCTATACATGTTGTAGTTAAATCCTTCAATAAAATGGCGACTGGAGTCAGCTCATGGGCATAACACAATCTCCAGCACCATTTTATTGAAGACCCTGTCTCTGCGAATATCTCCTGAAACAAACTGGTGATTGCTGATATTAGCAGACACACAATGTATGCGATAAAATGGCAGCAGAGTCTGTGTTATGCGCACACACTGACTTCAGTGCCCTTTTTATTCAAGAATTCAGCTACAATGTTAACTGCACACATGCCAGCCATTTCAGTTTGGCCAGAAGGATGTGTTCTTATCTATTCCTCCTATGGCTGCTTTCTTCCACTTTAATTTAAATTTTGACACTGTGGCTGCTGCCATTTTCCCTATGGCCGGTGACTGCTCAGTGCTATGTTCACATTGTAGTTAAGTCTTCAATAAAATGGTGCTGTCATTGCATGTGCATGATGCGATCTACAGCGCCATTTTCTTGAAGACACTAGCTCTGTGAATATCATCTGAAACAAACTGGTGACTGCTGATATTCAGAGACGTGTCTTCAAGAAAATGGCACTAGAGTTTGTGTTATGGGCACGTGGTGACTCCTGCGCCATTTTATTGAAAAATTCAACTACAACATGAACATAGCACTGCACAGCATTGGCCATCTCTGCTTTGAACAGAAGGACACTTTCAGTGTCATATTATAGATTATTGGACGTGCTTGTCCACAGAAACCAATTAGAGCTCAGCTTCACTTTACCTCAGCAGCTTCAATGCTGAGAGCTGCTCTGGTTGCTATAGGTGACCAGAGCCATCTTGCTGTGAGGTAATTTTATTTTATTTTTTTCTATATGGAGGTCCCAACTGCATTCTGCAGTGGTCATCAGTTTTTTTTGTTTGTTTTTTTTTTTTTAAGTGGGGGAGGGGAGCGGGTGTGTTTTTGGAATTATGTGCAGACTTCACTTTAACACAATCTCATTTTTATGTCAGTACCTTTCACATTAGCATTTTTGCTGATTCTTGGCAGAACCAGCAGATTATGCCGCATTATGGCTCACTTGCGGCAAGCCTGAGGGAATCTCCATTCATTCCCTTTGGGACTTGCGGTCAGGTGAGGCAATTATTATAGCGCCATTTATTCCATTGCGCTTTAGATCTGAAAAGGGGCATACATAGGCAAGTACAATAAACGTGAGCAGTACAAGGCACACACAAGTACAGATGGATAGAGGACCCTGCCCGCAAGGGCTCAGTCTACAAGTAATGGGTGAGGATACACTACGAGAGGGTTGAGCTGGTGGTTCAGTAGACTGAGGATCATTTTATTGTAGGTTGGTGAGGGCGGTCTTAGGTTCTTATGGATGAGCGAGTCTGAGAGTTCTTAATTTCCGTGTGGGGCAGAGAGTGTTCGAAGAGCGAGTATGGGGGAAGCATGGGAGAAATCTTGTATGCGGTTGTGGGAAGAAGAGATGAGTGGGGAGTAGAGAAGGAGATCTTGAGAGGATCTGAGGTTGCGTGTAGGCAGTTACCAGGAGACCATGTCACAGATGTATGGAGGAGGCAGGTTGTGGATGGCTTTGTTTGTTATAGTTATGCCCCCATCACACGGGGGTGACAACGCCGCCCATTACAGAGGCGACGTGGGGGCGTGGCCTATTGGCGGCGGCGTCGCCCCATGTAAAGGGGTGACGTCGCTGGTGCCGGGCGGTGGCCTGGTTTCAAAGCAGTGCTCTGAAACCAGGCAACCATCATGGGGCGGTGTGTACACATCGCCCCATGCAACTGGGCGCCGGCGACCTATCAGGTGATGCCGCCTGACAGATTGCCGGCGCGGGGCTGGTGGTGTCGCTCCGTGTAAACGGGAGACGGCGACGCTGGCGGGGCACTAAAAATGTGCGCGCCCCCGCTAGTCGCCACCGACATCCCCAGCCCCATCGCCTGGTGTGACGGGGGCTTTGGGGTTTTGAACTGGAGCCCCTGGATAATAGGAAGCCAGTGAAGGGCTTGGCGGAGAGGCTGGGGAGTAGCGGGAGACAGGTGGATTAGTTGGGCAGCAGAGTTTAGGATAGATTAGAGTGGTCCTAGAGGGGAGGCCAGAGAGTAGCAGGTTGCAATAGTTGAAGCGTGAGATGAGGGCATGCACGAGTGTTTTTGCTCTTGGTTAAAGAATGTACGAACCCTGGCGATATTTCTGAGTTGGAGTCGACAGGAGATGGCAGGGGCTTGGATATGTGGTTTAAAAGAGATTGCAGAGCTAAGGATCACTCCGAAGCACTGTGCATGCAGTGGGGAAAGTGCGCAGCCATTGACTTTAAAGGATAGGTCTGGTGAAGGGGTAGAGTGAGATGGGGGAAAGATAATGAATTCTGTTTTGTCAAAGTCAAAAATTCGCAGGTAGCAGCAATTTTTATTTATTTTTTATTGCAAAACCGCACATGACCGCAAAGTCCCATAGGAAATGAATGGAGCTCGCTGCAAGTCAGCCGTTATGTGGTACATGTGGGAAAGCTGCCCTGGATCTGCTATGATAGGCAAAGAAAAACACTGGTTTGTAAGCTGCCTAAGGCTGCCTTCAGACTTGCAGATGCATCTGCAGCGTTTTGCAGATGCATCTGCAAGCATCTGCATGCAGACCGCGGCCCCTATGTTTATAATGGAGCGCACGGCGGTCTGCAGATGCTTGCGGACCGCCGTGCGCACCCATTCACTCCTATATGTGATCTGTGCGCAGGCGGATGCCTGCGTACAGATCACACACTCTCGTCTGCACCAGGGACGCGACATCTCGCGTCCATGGTGCGGGCGGTAGTGTGTGATTTGTGCGCAGGCATCCGCGTGCGCACAGATCACATATAGGAGTGAATGGGTGCGCACGGCGGTCCGCAAGCATCTGCAGACCGCCGTGCGCTCCATTATAAACATAGGGGCCGCGGTCTGCATCAGATGCTTGCAGATGCATCTGCAAAACGCTGCAGATGCATCTGCTAGTCTGAAGCCAGCCTTAGAGCAGTGTTTTATATGGAGGGATACTGCAGTGTACACTATTGGCATAACGTCCCATGAATGTATGTTTTTGTACTCCATGTTTTTATTATAAAGCAGCCATGTATATTGCAGTTAATAAAACCCCAAATGGAAACATCAATGAAAAAATAATTGGATGGTGTCTTTGCATGTAATGGCTTATCTAGAGATACACTAATGTGCTGCAAGTGCACTGGGGCGTTTAGTTGCTCATTGACAAAGTATTGCTACTCTCCAATGCACCTCCAGCCTTTTTTGCTTCACATGTATATTAAAAAGTGATGTTTTTTTTGTTTGTTTTTTGACCTCCTTTACAACATCAATATGTAAAAACATGCTGACAGGTTCATTGAAAAGAGTTTTTCCACAAGCAAAGTTCATTTTAATCAATTTATCGTGGAATAATAATTTCGACAATTGAAAATTATTATTGCTAAAATCTTATACATGTGTCCCTGCTGCTATGTACTGTGTAATGGCCATATCTGACTGTACATGGACATGGTCTGATTATACCACATCTCCTGGGAAGGGGAGGATGCAAGAGTATACATAGATTACAGCGCGGGATTACAAATTATTCTTTCTTTGAGATGAAACCTTTTTTTAAAAACAGGCAGGGAAACATTTTACCTCACAAAAGGAATGGACTATGAACCGATGCTGTAATGTCTGTATACTCTTTTGCATCCTCCCCAGTCCAGGAGATATATGATCAGACCATGTTCCTGTATGGTCAGACACAGCCATTACACAGTACATAGCAGGGACACATATAGATTTTCTCAGCACAGGAACATTTGTTTTAAACATATCCAATTGTGGAAATTATTATTATTCCAAGATCTATTGATTAAAATGAACTTTAAAATTAACTTTGTGTGAAAACCCCTTTAAGTCAGAGAGAAAATAGATTAAATAGGCAATAATGAGCCTGACTCAAACCTTTTTCCTCTTACAAGAAGGATCTGCCCCCCATGGTGTTTTCCCCTGTGATGTGTGGGAGGCATGGCAGTGTTTGTTGGCAGGCTAACCTGTTAGATTTATACAATGTCAGGACCAATATTGTATTTTTCCGCTGTAAATATTCTTAGCCTCTAAAGCTGTCTCTGCTGACTACCCAGTAGTTGTGGCCTTGTCCTCTGCGGCACATCAGCTTGGTATAGAACGAGAGTGGAACCATATATTGGTCGTCTGTATATCCTATAGGCAGCCGTCACACGCATCAATATCGCTCGCGATATTGTTAGCGATCACGTGCACGCGCGATCGCTAACAATATCGCACACATCGTTGGTGATCTGTCACACAGACTCACCAGCGATGTGGACCAGCGAGATCGCTGGTAACTATGGTACACATCGGGTTACTAGGCGCCGCGCGGCGCTTAGTAACCCGACGTTTACCATAGATACCATCTCCCAGCATAGGCTCTGCCGCTGGGAGATCGTTCATCGTGGTGTCACACGCCACGATGAAGCAGATTGATCAAGCGTTTATCGCTTGATATGAGCTCCGGCTCACCAATCTGCGATGTAACGATCAAGCGATTTTTACATTGTATAATCGCTTGATTGCACGCAGCGATGCACAAACGATATCGCTTAAGTGATCAAAAAGCAGATCGCTTAACACTAGAAGTTCCGGGAATTTAAAGGAGCCTTGGTTTTCAATGGTAAAATGACCCGTCTCTGGGACTTCTAGTGTTAAGCGATATCGTGCATTAAATTGAAGCGTGTGACGGCCGCCATGGTCAGGTGAAGACTTGAACATCTGAGAGAAGAGACAAAGCTTCTAAATTTTAGAAAATACATTTTATGCCACATTGTTTTCAGGTGGTCAGGTCTCTCCCACTGGAGCTCCATTAAAAGAAAGACCAGTTTTGCAGGGTTTGTGGTGTATAGTGTGCAAATCGAAGGCTTTAATTACTAAAACGCTCCATTTTTTTAAAGGGCTTGTAGGGAATTTTTAAAAAGTCCTAAAGCTGGAACCATGATAGAGCAATTACCAGTTCAACTCCTTTAAGGCTCCAGGGCCGTTGCCTCTCCCTAATTCCAGCTTTCTACATTTAATGTCATGTAATTAATGGTTGTGCCGTCATCCGTGCAGGACTGGTGGGGGAAACCGGAGTGATTGAACAGGTAAGTAGTGGTTATTTTATGGAAATTCTGGACAACCCTTTTGTGTACAGCATTTGATAAAATACAGTTGATGCTTATTATTGGGGCCCCACAACTCGTGTAACAGTTGCATTAATGGATTTTGTATAAAAGAGTGATTTTTCTTTTGCTTTGTGTATTATTAATTTTGCTCTATAATGTGTATATTACTTGTGATTGGCTTTAAAAGGGGTTGCCCGGTCTAAATCCATATGTCCTAGCATTGTATGCACTGTGAGGATTCTCTGGTATCAGTGCGGGGACCGTGGTCAGGTGACTCGCAGTATGCAATATTCATACTCCAGGGTAAAATCCGCCTAGACACTTGCATTGCACGAGACCGGAAACTGTCTAGTTGGGTTCAGGCTCTAACTATGCATATCACATGATTTCAGTCACATGACAAAGGCTCCCGGCGCTGACACCATAAAATCCTCGCATGTACTAACTTGTGGTTTCAGTCAGGAAAACCCCTTTAAGGGAATTTGTCAGTAGGTTTTTGCCTGTAATCTGAAAGCAGCATGATGTAGGGGTTGAGAGCCTTAAGGTCTCGTTACACGATTCAATGTGTTGCCTATCCGACTTGACCTGGATCACCTGAACGACGTTAAATGATCCCTGCTGAGTTGTCACGCGTACAGATATCGTGAACGACGCAGCAACGATTCCGTGACAAGCTAACGATACTTGCGGTAGTTTGGTTGCCTATGTCCTTCAGTTCAGAATAGGCGAAGTCGTAAATGAAATCATTATCAAGGTGTCACACACACAGATACTGCAGGTTGGGCGGACGAACGACGACTGATTTATGGTCCGGATCATAAACCTGCAATCAACGATTAGCCGACTTATCGCTTGTCGTATTGATGTTGTTACGACGTCGTTTGAACGTCTCAAATCCCATGACGTTTCAACCATATCGTTCACGATATTGTAGCGTGTGACAGCCCTTTATTCTAGTGATATGTAAGAGATAAAAAGAAAAGAGGGGGTGCTTAGTTTTTGGGTAATACCTGGTGATCCGGTGGAGACTTTAGCAACTAGATGTGAACTTACCTGCAAGGCTGTGGAGTTGATAAGCCAAACCACCAACTCTGACTCCTCAAGTTCCCTGACTCCGACTTCTCGACTCATACTCCCTCATACATGGCTCATGTTTAAGTGATAAATTTATTGTAGTACAATGTGAACATCAGGCTTTTAATAATCATGATACAATAATCAAGATATTTGGTTAGAACATAATAATTCATAATCAGTACATTCTGTATTGAACTATTGTACACAACTTATATATTTTGGGATTCTGAGTCAGTCCATTTTATACAGATTCCACCAAAATGGGCTACGACTGACTCCACAGCCCAGCTAATCTGATTGGGTTGTGCCCCCTGCACATCCCGCGATCTGCATAGCGCACCAATCTTACCGCATTCAATTTCCTACATGTCGGTTATTCTAGTGATATCTCTGTTGTGGGGGTGTTTCAATAAATTAGTTTTATCAGTGGATTTTAACTACAGGACTAGATGTCTCATGTCTACTAGTCAACTGCTGTATAACCTCCACCCCTTACACTGATTAGCAGCTTTCTACCAATCCCTGTTAATACAGGGCTTGGCATTCTGAGTTCTCCTAGATCTACAGCAGAGAAAACTGATGATTGTCTTAAAATAAGCGCATGCAGCAAGTAAGTGACTGGAATCGGGTCTCTACCCCTATATCATGTTGCTATTGGATGGGGTAGAAAAAAACCTGTCAGTTTCCCTTTTAAAGCATGAAGACTTGTGCATTTTAAATTTGTCATTTATCAGTTTTGTACACATAACATAAGATGGAGCTGACTCCTGCTACAACCATATGTAACCTAATCCTCAAACCTTCTCGATTTCAGATGAGCCTACGAGATCTTTGAGCGGGCTGATCCTAAAGAATAACGTAAAGGCTCATTTTCACAATTTTCCCAATGGAGTGACGGATTTTATCAAGAGCGAATGTTTGAATAACATTGGGGACGCGTCTCCTCTAATCAGAGCAACAGTTGGTATGTTTAATTTTTTTCTTATTTCATTGCTCTTTTGTTTATCTTGTTTGCTTATTTTATTTTTTTTTTTTATATAATATTTTCAGGTATCCTAATCACAACAATAGCTTCAAAGGGAGAGCTACAAAATTGGCCAGAGCTCTTGCCAAAATTATGTGGGCTGTTGGATTCTGAAGATTACAACACCTGTGAGGTGAGGGGGGAATTGTGGGTTTTTGTCTTGGCTTCTTTTTAATTGTAAAGAATCTTAGATTATTTGAAGTCATCAATGAACGTCAAACTTCATATGCCAAATGGTTACCCACACCCCTTCTTATTTTAAGTTTTGTAGTAGGTTCCAACATTGACTTGTTCAATGGTTTCAAGCATTTTATATATAAGTAAATATAACTTTGGACACACACACTATAATAAATGTCCACTGATGTTAGGTTTTAGAGCTTTACATCCATGTTTAAGCACTGTCATAATAAAATTGGAAAAGACCCTTAAAATTGTGTGCCTTTACGTCCTTCAGATATATCACTGTTTCTGCATATAAAGGCATATTGTGTATTTTGTGCTTTCATTTCTGTTGCTGTAAGACTTCTCTTCTAGAATAATGATGCAATTTGTTTATTTCTACCAAAAATTCTTCTGCTTTCCAGATGTTGGGAAAATAAGCCAAATGTTTCTGCTTTCTCCTGGGAGAAGTAGAATGCAGATACAAAAGCCATTGTAAGATTTCTATATACAGTTATGTAGCTGCATTGTATACAGTATGGATCTAATGCTGCCTAAAACATGCAAAGTAGTCTGGTCTCTACCTACGTCCTTGGATCTTTAATGGGATAGTCCAAAACTAACAGTATAATCTTCTCTGATGGTGCTGTTCCAGCTGTGCCAGCAATGACTATCTCGTGGATCGTGTAATGTGATGTGATTCTTGCAGCCGTCAGTGGCTCCTTCACTCTCCCTGCCTTCGAGCATATCTCAATAGATATGAGCATATCATACACAGTTCTTTGCAAATTGAGTGTCCCTTATTATGTTCTGGTTATTGATGAGCGAACCCCTGGAGGGTTGGGTGCTGCTGTTTGGGACCCAAGCTTGTCCTCGATCGTAATTGGACAGTCACTGATTGGCTGTTCGGCGCTCTGCCTACTACAGCGAGCAATAAGCCAAACTCTTCCAGGGTATTACTTTATTTTACGCTCTGACAAGGGACGAAAACTTTGATTCAACACCCATTACGAGCCGACCACACAATGCAAGCAGCTTGCACTGGGCCGACAAGCAAGCATGCCGGAGCACCTTGAGGAACGCTCCAGCACTTTGGCACCACAACTTACCCGAACAGGTTCGCTCATCTCTTGTTCTGGGATCTATCCAGACCCCAAACCATAATACACGTAAGATGTAAAAAGTCCTTACTCGCCTCTCAAACTTTCACTGCATTCTTATCACCACTGCGAGCAAGGGAATCCTCAGCTTTTGAAGGGGGAAATTATGCAACTATAGGTTGTTTTGGTATTTTATCACACTTACTCTGATTTAAAGGCTTTTCTCTGGCAGAATAAATGTAATCCTATTTATCCAGGTTTAAAGCCCATGTTATGTTAACAAGTGCATTTCATGAGTATTTATGTAAATAGGGCCATAATGCATGGGTGACGGTGGGTATACAAACATGTTATGTGATCGGCCATTTCTGTACATAAGTGGGATTGTCAGTGTGTCTTTGCTCCCGTTAGGTAATGGATTTCTTAGACATGCTATAAGCTAAGACTTGCCAATTGCAGGTGATTGTTCTCTAATGTCTGTTCTCTTATTGTTCCAGGGAGCTTTCGGAGCTCTGCAGAAAATCTGTGAAGACTCTGCTGAGATTTTAGACAGCGATCTTTTGGAGCGGCCTCTCAATGTTATGATCCCCAAGTTCTTGCAGTTCTTTAAACATAGCAGTCCAAAAATAAGGTACTGTTTTATTTCATTTAAGGCCTTCTAGCTTCTTTATTACCAATAATTATTCCCATGACTGTATTCATTTTTAAATTGAAACTATAGTCAGATGCTGTTCTTATGGCTGCATATAAGCAGTTGTTGTTGGCATAACAAGGTGTGGTGTTTATTTGTACAATATGAGACCTTTTTACATATGTCAGCCTTGTGATGTGGGTAATAATCTGCACTACTTAGTAGTCCTGTGCATTATCTTCAATTGTCAGCTATGAAGATATTGTGATCTATGGCAAATCTGGACGCCATTGTTGGGTCTCTAGTTGGGGTCTGTAGTTGCTATAGCAATTTGCAACTGTCAAATGCCTTACTTGCTGAGGTAGTTATTGGCATTTAAGGGTTTAATAGTCTCTGGAAAGAGTTGACCGTTCTTTCACCTCTGCCGTCTGTGCTTCCAGTGGGCAGTAGAATCATACTGGGAGCGTGCACCAGTTTGGATACTGCCTTGTTCTTTTAGGACAGAGGTGCCCGACCTTTGTGACCTTGAGGGCCAGGACTGTGGAGTTGGTAAGCCAAACCTTTGACTCCTCAATTTCCCTGACTCGGACTTCCCTATATATGGCTCATATTTAAGTGATAGTTATTGTAATACAATGGAAACATCAGGCTTTAATCCTTATAATACAATAATCAAAATATTTAGAACAGAATAATTCATAATAGTCAGCACATTCTGCATTGAACTACTGTACCCAACTCATTATATATTTAGTAGTCAGTCCATTTTATACTGACTCAGACTCCACTAAAATGGGCACCAACTCTTGACTCAGAAGCCCTGCTTGAAAACCACATTCAGCTCTGAAAGAAGTTCACAGGCCACAACCAGTTCCTACTCCCTCACAGTAGTGACACCCAGAGCCCCCATTACTGGTGTAACAACCAAATAATTTCCATAGTAATCAGAGGCAGTATACCAAGATCTTAGGGTTTCCTACCTTACCCCCATTCAGATCTGCTCCATTATGAGGGACTAATCACATAATTCACCATCTAGATACCTGCTCTTCATAGCAGTTTACTATAGATGGCTTTAACTAGACCTGGTGCTTATGTCCCAAACTGGAGGACAACCGCGAGCCACACAGTACGTGCCCGCGATCCTCATGTGGCTCCCGAGCTGCAGGTTGAGGACCCCTATTTTAGGATATGAGAAGACAATAATGTCAAGTGGTTACATGAAATAATCATTGCTTACATGCCTATCACTTATTATTCTCCCCTGTTCTGACGTTAAACTGGGCGCTACATTTCTGCCGTAGTGAAAGAGACAGAAAAGGGGCCCTGTGCAAAGACAGTATCTGTGTCCTTTTCAGTTTAATAAAGCACAATTCCATCTGCTTTTGAAGTAGAAATTGTCCCTCTTGCACCAATGAGATGTCCGCCCCTGTATATCTCCTTCGCCTCATTGGGGAACACAGGACTGTGGGTATTATGCTGCTGTCCAGTAGGAGGCGACACTAAGCAAGATCTGAAAAGATGTACAGTGGCTCCTCCTCTGCAGTATACACCCCCGGAGCAGGCACTTGCCTTACCAATTTTTGCTTAGTGTCGTTAGGAGGCACACATACCATTATTCTTTGAATTTTATACCATTTTTATTTAATCTTTTTTTCATGAAGAGGATTCCTTTTTTCATGAAGAGAATTCGAGTGCGGGTCTCCGGGACTTAGAGACCCCTGGCATACTCCTTCCTCGGGCCCCCCCACAATTGGGAGCTGGGTCAGAGTTGAGATCTACCAAGACTGCCCGCTTACCCTTCAGACCCCAGTATTGAGCCTCTGGGTTGCAGATCAAGACATACCTCCCCACTTCTCCCTACATGGGAACTTGGGTTGAGGCACCATATACAGGTACCCTCCACAGTCTCCCTGGTATAAGGGCTCCACAGGTTCCTCTGGCTCAGGTTCCCTATCGGGATCGCTCCCCTATCGGGGACCAATGGTCTATGGGCGCACTTTTTCCCAGTGTACCGGGGGCTCAGTCCACTATGGACCCAGCCTCACCATCCTATTTGTGGATCTGTATGTCCCTGAGGAAGGCGCCGGTGTGGCGCTGAAACGCGTAGAAGAGGAGGGAATAAAGGATGATAACTATCTGGCTCCTTGGTGAGTTTATCCATACCACAGCAGCGCGGACCGTGACACACCAGCACTCCCATCATTGTCTTGGATTCAAACCACTATCCAGTGGTCGGTGGAGGTCCTGCAGCAGCTGGAACACAGATTCCAAAACGCCTTCAAACCAGTTGTGGGATCACAACTGGACCAGGTGAGCAGCTTCATAGCACCACCAGCATACACAAGTGTCACTAGTGATAGGGCACTATTGCGCCTCTTGTCCCCCTCCCTATTTTTCTTTTCACAATATTTGTGGATCTGGTCCGATCCCGGACTTCCGTGCCAGCTCCCCTTTTCTGCTTCTCCGCCCCCTCCTCTCACTCCAACGGCGCCATTACCACTGGTTGAGGTATTCTGGTGGTGCCATTACAGGGACCAGCAGGGATACCACACTGAAGGCGCCTATCGGACTCCTCTACAAAAAAGACCAGAGAGATCGTGCTTTAGTGATCCTCGCTGCCATCCCGCCGTACCTGAATGAATGCCAGGGAAGCCAAGAGTATGCAAGCTGCTTCATTATTCCATCGAACGCGTTTCAGTACAGACCTTGTACCTTCCTCAGGGATATGCTGCATGACTGACCAACTCACAGCCTTATATACTATCTGAATCAGGTTTCCCCACCCAAAAACAGGATACATCACCACTGTTGCTTGGGAGTGCGGATCCAGCAGCAGCTGAGCAAATTTACCAGTTGTGGGGAAAAACTGGATCAGGTGAGCACATACACCTATGACGGTATTACCTTATCCGTAAAACGATAAGAGCGATTTGCGCCTCTTTGTCTCCCACTTTTTTCTTTGTATCGGACACCTCAAGCAGACTTGACAGTCTTACTGGAGGACACAGGACCACTGGGCTGTCGCTGGGGCGGACACAAGGTGGTAAGAAGCCAGCAGGGATATAGTCTCTGCTGCAGCTCTCTGTTCTCTCTCCTTCCTCTGCATATACATACACAGGAGCACTATAGGCACAGGGCAGCATTAACACAATGTCAGGCTCAAGAAGCAATAGGGATGCTAGAGTTTTCAACTCTTTACTATGCCACTTGTACGGCTTGCAGAGCCCCTCTGCCTAGTGGATGTACTACCCCACACTGCCAGGATTGTACTCCTACCAATGTGCCAGAACGCCCCATAGATGCTGTACCTGCCAGTGCACAGAATACTGCGCCTGAATGGGCAGTTATCATGTCTCAATCTATGTCAGTCTATAGAGAAACTGTCCTATTTTACTCCAGGCTTTGCAGAGTCGTTCCTCACCCTGCACCACTGCCCACACTGAGGACGACAGCACGGATCACGAACTGACTACCTCTGCACGTTTTCTGTCTACGTCCATTCCAGGACAGAAAAAGTTCCAAAAGACACCACCTCCAGCGTCCTCCCGCAGTTCCTGGGCATCCCCAACCTTAGAAAGTCACCGTGATTCCCCTGTGTCTGAAGGTTTTTATGATCCAGACTCAGACCCGGACTTGGACGCATCCCTAGAATTAGTTGCCAGACACCGTGGCTATGGTCTAGGACTTAATCACATCTATCAATCAAGCATTAGATGTATCCGACCCTCCTTGTGACTTCCCGGATCATAAGGTCTCTTTAAAAAGGGCTAAACGTTCCCACAAATATTTAGCGGATTCCCTCCAAAAACATCGCTCCCATCCGGACAAAAGACTTGGTAACCGCAAGGCCCTAGAAACTCGTTACCCCTTTTTGCCAGCAGTGATCCAAGATTAGGCTGATCCACCGCAAGTAGACTCTCCTCCCCCCCCCCCCCCCCCCCCCTCCCAATGTCTCGATTAGCTGCAAAGACACTCTTCTCTATCTGATTGTCCATTGCGTCCTGAATGGAAGAACTGTCAGGTGGAACAGATTGCTTGATCTTTGTTTGAAGCGTCGGGTTCATCATTATCTCCCTTCTTCGGTATGGGCGGCTAAGGCGATCATGACTTGGGTCGTTAATCTGCATACCGCCTTGCGCAACACAGAAGCTGACCTAGAACTATCAGATCTGGCAGCACAAATACCTGTAACTAGAGACTATCTACTTCACGCTGCCCTAGATACTGCTAGTTGTGCAGCAGTGGCAGCGTGGAACGCCATTACAATTAGGCGTGCCCTCTGGCTGCGTGAGTGGAAGGCAGATGCAGCCTCTAAGTCGTCCCTCACAAGCCTTCCTTACTCTAGTGGCCGTCTTTTTGGGGAAAAATTAGACAAACTGATTTCAGATGCTACTGGAGGTAAGAGTACTTTTCTTCCCCAACGTAAACCAAAGCGGCCCTCCAATCGTCGCCAACAAACACTTTTTTGATCCTTTCTGAACTCGTTTGGTTGGTCGGCATCCAGGCCGGCACAAGCTAGCAATCGCTCACCACGCAGAGAACAATCACAGGCTCCCCAGAAATCAAATACAAACTGGCAGTCCCACTCTCGTCTGTCTAAGGGTTTAGATCCCACAGGTTTTCCTCCTCATGACCAATCGGTTCGGTTCAGTCAGTCACCCAAAACTGCAATCCAATGCTCGCTTTTTTTTTTTTTTTATCAGGCCGTTGACCCTCTCTTACAAAGAGGAGTCATTGTCCCCTTCCTCAAGACTAACGCTTCCAGGGATTCTACTCAAACCGGTTTGTAGTTCCCAAAAAGGAGATACAGTCCGACCTATCCTGGACTTGAAACAGCTAAACAAATTTGTTCGGGTTCATCATTTTCGCATGGAGTCTCTTCGCACCATAATATCATCCATGGAGGAAGGGGAATTCCTCACCTCCATAGATATTAAGGATGCATATTTGCACATCAAAAATCTCTCGGACACATCAAAAGTTCCTCTGGTTCACAATCAACCAGAGTCACTATCAGTTTGTGGCCCTCCCGTTCGGACTCTCCACAGCCCCCAGAGTATTCCCTAAGGTCATGGCGGCGGTCATGACCATTCTCCACTCAAGTGCAGTCATTCTTCCATATTTGGACGACTTACTTATCAAGGCCCCTACCTTCAAGGACTGCGAACAAACAGTCCTTATCACAGTAGACACGCTACGTCGTCTAGGCTGGTTGGTCAATCTACTAAAATCCTCGTCAGTCCCGAGCCATGCTCTGACCTTCCTGGGGATGCTTTTCTATATTCTCGCGCGACCCCCCCTCCCCCCCCCCCCGGATTGTTAATTCTCCCTCAAGACAGGTGACGGACTCTTCGCCAAGGAGGACGCAGCCTCCTTCGCCAGTCACCACATTCTCTACGGTTTGCCATGAGAGTCCTAGGCAGGATGGTCGCGGCAATGGAAGCAGTTCCTTTTGCCCAACTATATCTCAAACCTCTCCAACTGGCTCTACTCACCACCTTGGACAATAGCCCTTTCTCCCTGGACAGGACATTCCGACTGTCAACTGCAATTAAACTGTCTCTACTCTGGTCGCTCCGACGTCCTCCCTCTCACAAGGGAAATCCTTTCTCCCAGCTCATTGGAAAGTCATGACCACCGATGCAGGTCTGACCGGATGGGGTGCGGTGTACCATCGCCACAGGGCCCAGGGCAAATGGTCCCCATCAGAGTCCGTCATGCCTATCAACCTTCTGGAGATTCGGGCCATCTTTTCTGGTGTTGCAAGCATTCCATCGGTTTCTAACAGGTTGTCACATCGGGATACAGTCGGACAATGCCACGGCGGTTGGCATATGTCAACCATCAAGGAGGGACTCTCAGCATACAAGCAATGCGCGAGGTAGAACACATTCTCCGTTGAGCAGAATCAACAGGAACGGGTGCGATCAGCGGTACACTTTCCAGGAGTAGACAATTGGGAAGCTGACTTCCTCAGCCATCAAGGCATAGAATCCAGAGAGTGGTCTCTGCATCCGGACGTGTTTCAACAAATATGCTACCGATGGGGAACTCCGGATGTGGACCTCATGGCATCACGTCTCAATGCCAAGGTTCCCAACTACATGGCCCGGTCTCGCGACCCACAATCACTGGGAGCAGATGCCCTAGTCCAATCTTGGACGCAATTTCGTTTCCCCCTCTGCCTCTCATTCCCAGAGTGGTACGGAAGATCAAACTGGAGGGCATTCCAGTCATACTCGTGGCCCCAGACTTGCCCAGACGCGCCTGGTATGATGACCTAGTTCAGCTCACCGTCGATGCCCCTTGGCGACTTCCAGATCAGCCAGACCTCCTATCTCGGGGCCCTTTTTACCACCAGAATTCGAGAACTCTGAATTTGATGGCGTGGCCCTTGAGGCCTGGATTTTGACCCAAGCTGTTTTTTTCCCCAGAGGTGATCAAAACTAACCTGCTTCTGCTCTAAACCATTACCGCACATGGAAGACCTTGTTTTACCTGGTCCCAGGTCCCGAGCTCGTTCACCTCTGCTATTACCAAACATATTAGGTTTTCTTCAGTCAGGTATATAGGACGGCCTATCCCTAGGCTCCTTCAAAGGCCAAATCTCAGCTCTATCGGTACTATTTCAAAGCTGCTTTGCAACTAGGCTCAGGTGAAGACATTTATACA
This sequence comes from Allobates femoralis, assembly GCA_033576535.1. NCBI lineage: Eukaryota > Metazoa > Chordata > Amphibia > Anura > Aromobatidae > Allobates > Allobates femoralis. The sequence continues at coordinate 771,820,967 of JARQOC010000003.1, forward strand.
GGAGGTCTGTAGTTTGGTCCCCCCTTATAAGAGACTATTAGACGTGTTGGATCTCAACCTGGTATTGAATTCGCTGCAAAAACCTCCATTTGAGCCCTCGAGATTTCTCTTCGCCTTCTTTCCCAGAAGGTAACGTTTCTAGTGGCAATTACTTCTATCCACCGAGTCTCAGAGCTTGCACCACTCTGCAGGGCACCTTTCCTGGTGTTTCACCAGGATAGGTGGTACTTCGTCCGGTACCATCTTTTCTTCCGAAAGTGGCCTCATCATTCCACCTCAATGAGATTTCCTTACCATCTCCTTGCCCGGCCCTGGTACATCGTGTCGAGAAGGCTCTGCATACTCTGGATCTTGTTCTGGCACTTCGTATATACGTGTCCAGAACGGCGCCCTTTCGGAGGTCTGACACTTTTCGTCCTACCGGAAGGCCACCGCTGGGGCATGCCTGCATCAAAAGCCACTCTGGCCAGATGGATTAGATCCACTATTCAGGAAGCTTACCAACTGAACAGTCTGCCAATTCCAGCAGTTATAAAGGCGCCCTCTACTCTGCGGTAGGGGCATCCTGGGCCATTCGACACCAGGCAACGGCACAACAGGTGTGTAAGGCAGCCACTTGGTCCAGCCTTCACACATTTGCAAAACACTAGTGTGTTCATACCCAATCTTCGGAAGATTCCAGTCTGGGCAGATGCATCCTCCAGGTGGCAGTAGTCCACACTTGTAGGGTGGCTGTCTTCTGCGAATCTATATCATTATTCTTTCCCACTCAGGGACTGCTTTGCGACGTCCCACAGTCTGTGTCCCCCCAATGAGGTGAAGGAGAAAAGGAGATTTTTGTGTACTCGCCGTAAAATCCTTTTCTCTAAACCTCTAATTGGGGACACCGCACCCTCCCTGTTGCCAGCTTCGGGTCTTTCTAGTATGTTATATTGTTCTTGAGTTCTTACATGGTTGCCTTCTTACAGGCTTTGTTCATTGTTTACTACTTCTCCTACTGCTTTAAGCACAAAACTGCCTGCTCCGGGGGGTGTATACTGCAGAGCAGGAGCCACTACATCTTTTTCAGATCTTGCTTAGTGTCGTCTCCTAGTGGACAGCAGCATAACACCCACGTCCTTTGTCTCCCAATTAGAGTAGAGGGTAAGAAAGGATTTTATGGCGAGTACACAAAAAAATCTCCTTTTCTGTGCTAACCGTACTCCACCCAGTGATCATTTAGCCACGTGTGGAGAAGATGGAAAAGGTGTATAGAAGATTGCGCTGCCTTCAAACAACCAATGGATATTAAGTTACAACTCATTTTATTGGTCTCTATGCATTTCATGTGCATTAGCGCCCTTTCACAGGAGTATAAAATCACATTATTCTCATAAGGAAGTGCGCTGATGTGCATGAAACATGTAGAGACCAATAAAATACAGTTGTAACTTAGTAGCCATTGGTTGTTTGAAGGCAGCGCAATCTTCTATACACCTTTTCAATCATCTCCACACGTGGCTACTTATACACTGGGTGGTCCGCCGCAGCGGATACTTTTAAATAGTGCTTGTCTCACACAACCACATAAGGGGAGTGTGACCTTTTCTCCAACTGACCACAGATGAGACCCTATGCTTCGCTGTTCTTTTTTTTTTTTTATAACCAAGTTATTGTGATGGGGCCCACTTCTGGTTGGTAGGTCCACTGCACAAAACTTGATGAGCATCAAGTTTTGACACTGTACGGTCTACCATCTAGTTACACATCTCCATGTCTGATGCTAGATTGTGTGGGAGAGCAATGATGGATTACACCTGCTAACATATAATGTAATTGGATGGACTGACCTCTATTACCCATGCTGTGACAAGTATAACCACTGTTTCTTTCCATGTAGGTCGCATGCTGTCGCTTGTGTTAATCAGTTTATCATTGGAAGAACCCAGGCACTTATGCTGCATATTGACTCATTTATTGAGGTAGGAGCCTACAAGTAACAGGCCATAGATGTAAGGTATAAAATTGGGCAGTGAACTCTGTGGTTCCTGACTACCTTTTTTTTTTTTTTTTTTTTTTTTTTTTCAAGGGAACCAACCATCAAAAAATACCTATCTAACCTCTAAATATCTGTCCCTGGGGCCCTAAATGACTATTCTAACCATCCCTGACTGACTAAATCTAACTAACTACAGGCACAATAAATCACTTTTATACTTACCAAATTCTTGTCGCCTGGGCGTTCCTCCAGGGTCTCTGTCAGCGAGGCGGGTCTCCTCGCTGCTGTCCATCTTCCTTCCAGGGCGGCATCTTCTTCCTACAGATTCAAAATACCCGCCCTTGCGTCCTCGCAATGAGCGGGTCACATGCTGCAGGCCCGGCGTCACTTCCGCCCGCCGCGTCACTGGTGCACTCAGACCGGCTTCTGAGCATGCGCAGATGGCATGCTGAAGCCGGCCTGGGCGCGTCACAGTCCCAGCGACGCGGGGCCTGCAGCACGTGACCCGCTCATTGCGAGGACGCAATGGGCGGGTATTTTGAATCCGTAGGAAGAAGATGCCGCCCTGGAAGGAAGACGGACAGCAGCGAGGAGACCCGCCTCGCTGACAGAGACCCTGGAGGAACGCCCAGGCGACAAGAATTTGGTAAGTATAAAAGTGATTTATTGTGCCTGTAGTTAGATTTAGTCAGTCAGGGATGGTTAGAATAGTCATTTAGGGCCCCAGGGACAGATATTTAGAGGTTAGATAGGTATTTTTTGATGGTTGGTTCCCTTTAAGCTAATTACATTATAAGCTTTTACAATAAATGGCCTTTCTCTGCACAGTGTTCAGACCTCCATCCTTAAAACTAGATCCAGTAGATTTAGGGCTCTATCTCTATGTCTAGGTATTTTATAGAGCAGTCATGCTTGCATCAGGTTGTTTCTTATGTCGGATCTGAACCCACTTATTTCTTGGTGGTGTGTTAATCTGTCATGCATTCGTCACCTCTGTTCCTGTGCCAGTCATATGGCAATATATAGTCCTGGCCAAAGGTTTTGACGTCGATACACAATTTTTTTTTTTTTTTCTTTTTTCCATGTTTGTTGCATCAGTGTTGTTAGAACTTTCAGTCAGATGCTTCTGTGGTATTTCATGAGTCTTTACACTTTTTTTTTTTTTTTTCTTTTTTTTTTTTTTGACAAATTCTTCAAGTGTATTATATAAAGGTTCAGTATTTACAGTATTGTCCTTTTTTATTTTGCAAGACTTGTGCACTTCGCCCTGACATTCTTTATCAGTTTCTGGGCCAAATCTTGACTGGTGATCAGGGCTGAGGAATCGGTAACCCAAACCGCCAACTCCACCAAAATGGACACCGACAGACTCCACAGGCCACCTAACCAGGGCTGTGGAGTTGGTAAGCCAAACCTCCCGACTCCTCAATTTCCCTTACACGGACTCCAATTCCCACATATGTTGCTTATGTTTAAGTGCAAATGACAGCAGCACTCCATTCAGGTTCTTCAGAAGCCTTTATTCAGGCCTTCAGGAGGGTGACACTGCTAGGCCTGAATAAAGGCTTCTGAAGAACCTGATGGGAGTGCTGCTGTCATTTTTCCTATTATATTGAAGCAAAAGTTGGTTTGCTGGAAGGATTTGCACCCTGATTTATGTGCTGCTCCGTTTTTTTTCATATTATATTTAAGTGCTAAATTTATTTTAGTAGTACAATGTGCACACCAGACACTTAATTATTTTTATGATACAATAAGCAGGATATTTAGATAGAACATACGACATATTTATTGGTATACAACTTTAGAAAACAAAAAACTAAAATTTATATCTCTATATACTATATAGTGTATGTGTATATATAGCAAAAATGGGACCGCACTCGAATATCTATACTTTACGTGTGGTTTATTGGCCCATACCGCAGTGTAAAACACACTGGTAGGTGGGAAAATTTGCGGAATCGTCAGTGTATCAAATACTTATTTTCCCCACTGTATAATTTTAGATAGAAATAGAACAAATTCTGCATAAATCAATAGTACAGATGACAAATATAAAGTTTGTAAAATATGTTTTTAGATGGCTTTACTTTGAATTTCCGAACTCAGGCTTTTCTTGGGGTACAGCTCACTAAATGTTTCACATCAGATTGCTTTACAGTCTATGAAGAGGGGAGAAGGGAGGGAGCAAGTTTGTGTATCATACTCCAGGAACAAAAAAACGGATAACACAGAGCTAATAACTTGATGTTTTGGCTTCTATACCTATACAAGTCCTCATCAATGCTGTTGCTGTATTTTCCCTGTATATTTTATCTATTTTATAGAAGCTAGCCTCCCAAAAGTACATGAGCTCAGGGGGAAAAAAACAAACCAGCATCAAGCATAGAGAGAACATACAGTATACTGGACTATTGATTTATGCAGTTTATTGAAAGTTTGAATCTGTTTTAAGAAGTAATTATCTTAATCTTGTTATCCTGTTCACTCTAGCAATTCTGAGATGAGTGCAGGCCTTCCTTCTTTCTGAGTGTTTACTTTTTACCCTTGCCTGTAGAGGAGGAGCTTCACTGGTGCTGAAGTGCAGGGCCGACTTGTCTCAGCCTGGACCGAATCGGATGTGGCCTCCGGATGCCATTTCTGTGTCTAGGTCCGTGATTCTCACGGATCTGGACACAGCCTGAGCCTGCAATGTATATACATGCATTGCGGGAGTGAATCAAGGGTTAAAAATAATAAAAAAAAAAAGATCCTCACCTCTGGCGTGTGTACTCACGATGCGCGCAATCTATCGCAAGCTTAAAGACCTGGCGGGGCTACCCGATTGGCAGCCGATTGGTCATGTGGCATGGTCTCTCTCATGCTGGGAAACAATTAGCCGGAAAGGGGCTTCATCAGAGAAAATAACTGTCCCACATTCCTCTGCAGTTCAATCTCTATTTACTAACTACAGAATGATTGTCAGGAGAATAAAAGGTGAATGCTGCCATTAGTTTTGTCATGTCAACAGTAAAGAGTCTTGGGAAATTTCTTGTGTGGGGGCTTTTCATCCATGGAAGAGGAGCACTCACAATTTTGCCAAAGAAAAATGACATGAATAAACATAGTATGGAAACATCCTTAAAGAGAAACTTCTCCCAACGATCCTAAAATAATTTGGTGAAGAGCAATGCGTTTTACAGCATGATGGAGACCAGATCACAAGTCGCAAAAATGGACATTTTGGATCCATGTCCCAGAAACCCCTAGATCATAACCCATCAAGAACTTGTGGTCAATCCTCAAATTCAGTGCACAAAGATAACATATTGTGGTGATCTCCAAGCACTAATAAGGCAAGAATCGGTTGTCACCAATCAGGATTTTGTTGAGAGACTGATATCAAGCTGCCAGGACTATGTTCAGAAGTCTTGAAAAGTAACTGGCAGCAATGTAAATATTGAATCTTTGTATGAGCTTTAATATGATTTGTTAATAAAAGTATAAAAACTTAAGAAATGCTGATAAATTGTACTTCAGTAACACTAAGTAGGAAGCACTAAGATCTAAAAGCACTGAAGCAGCAATCTGAAAAACAAAATTTGTACCAGTCTCAAAACCAGGTCTGCAGCATACATTGGACAAGTTGAGCCTTCTGCTAAGGAGGCAGGGGAGCTGTAGGTGGGCGGCACCCTGCACATAGCGGCGGCTGCCTCCACAACAAGAGGGTATGTGCGTATGTGCACACCCCGGACTGCATGAACCCCCGCCTGCTCGCTCTTCAGTCCCGCCACCGGACTGCTAGGACACCCCCCTGATTTTCAATCCCGTGCTAGCACCCCCCCCCCTTCCCTTCCCCCGCTTTCTGCCCCTGGCGGCAGGGAGGTTTAGTTCACCCCTGCTCAAAACTGAGTGTTTTATTACTTTTGGGTTCTGTTAGTTCTATTTGTGATGTGTTTGCTGTAAGTATTCATGAAGCTACGCATTTGGGGCCTTTGCAGATTCATCCTAACTTATAGTGCTGTATATATGCCAATGGGTACATCAGTTGCTGTTAGTGTCCATCAGTCTCTTGATACAATGGTGTGGTGGCTTTTTAGATCCTTAGAGCTATTCAATTCCCAATTTGCAGATTCCATGCAGTTCAAATGTATAATTATAACTGTGTGTAGACTTTTGACAATATGTATAAATTATCCATATTATGAATGTTTAGTTGTTTCCACTTAGAGGACCTGCCACCACCCCCGGTCTGCTCCATTTAGGGAAGGGGTCCTTCATGTCTCTGCTATCCCCTGTAAGTTGTATAAAACACTTTAGAAAGTGAACAGTTAACGAGTCCAGAGGGACTTGCTCATTAATGAGTCCTTGCTGCTCCCTGGTGTCCATTCCGCCTCCAGCCCTCTCTGCGCCCTGCATACAGCATAATCTGGCTGGAGGCAGGGCGGACACCAGGGAGCATCGAGGACTCATTACTTAGTAAGTCCCTCCTGGACTCCTTATCTGTACACTTTCTAAAGTGCTTTGTACAACTTACAGGGGGAAGGGGTAGAGACATGGGGGACCCCTTCCCTGAATGCAGTAGACACGCTGCATTCAGGGGTGCTTTCAGTTTGGAAAGCGCCAGGGGGTGACAGGTCCTCTTTAAAGTTCTTCTCAAAGGGGTTGCCCACAACTGACAACTCCTCAATCAGTTTTCGTCTTGTAAAATACCTTCTATACCGAGCTCTCTGGCGCTGTTCTAGTGTTGCCTGTGCTGGCTCTCCCGGGGCTCCTGTGAAATAATTAGCGGCCACTTCACTGTCTGGTTCTTCACAAAATCAGACGACATGAGGAAGTGAGAGAGCAGCTACAGCTCTGACCTCCTCCAGATGTCAATTATTTTCGAAGGAGGGGAGAGTGAAGTGGCCTGTAATTGGCCGTAGGGATCGGTCACGTGAGGGACACACAGGTTTTAAAGGGGTTATCCACTACTCTTGACAACCTTTTTTCAATTACCAAGATTTTAAATAAGCTGCAAGGTGAAGTTTGCTAGTAAAAATTTTATTTCTCCTTCGCCTCATTGGGGGACACAGGACTGTGGGTGTTATGCTGCTGTCCTCTAGGAGGTGACACTAAGCAGAATCTGCAAAAGAGTTACAGTGGCTCCTCCTCTGCAGTATACACCCCTGAAGCAGGCACTGCCTCACCAGTTTTTGCTTAGTGGTGTTAGGAGGCACACCAACTTTTTTAATTCTGTCAATTTTTTTTTTTTTCTTCTTCCTGTCTCCTTTTAAGATCTGATATTTTGTTTTTGTCTAATAGCTTCTTACATTTTATTGCTTTGAAGATCAACCATACGATGGGTACATATTAGAATACAGCCTTGTAAAGATTAGATTACTTATAGCTGAGCTTTTACATCATTTAATCAATGTGTTTTACTTTTCACCTCTGAGATGGTCTTTGTGATTGTTTTGAATTAAAAATGTACTTTTATTTTTTCCAACAGAATTTGTTCGCTTTGGCCACCGATGAAGAACCAGAAGTTCGTAAAAATGTCTGCAGGGCTCTTGTCATGCTGCTTGAAGTCCGAATGGACCGACTGCTTCCCCACATGCACAATATTGTAGAGGTCAGCGTCTTTCTGTTTAGCATCTCTATATTCTACTTAACTAACATACAGAGTGTAAAGGGGAAAAAAGGCCCCGTTTCACCAAAATGTGAGTTCTTATTTAGTTTTCTTCGCTGGTCTTGAGGGTGTGTGGTAGTCAGACGCTCTGGATTCATGAGGAGGTAACCACCGGTTCATGAGCATGTGACGAGCGGCGTGCACGCAAACCTTATCTAAATCTTTGAATGGTGGAAGATTTCTGGCTTCAACATCACCTCTCTTCATGAATGAATTAAACGTTCTAGAGCATCACGCCCCAGTTCCACCCTTGTTGGCGTAGCTTGGATAGAAGAAGCCGAAAGTTGCACTATTTCCCCTAATTCCCGAGTTGTTCCAATATTTGTGACTTTCATAGCTGCTCACGCTAGAATTCTGGCATCATTTCTTTGAATTAGGGCCATAATGTTTATAGCAAGGCAGCATGTAGTCAGATGTACCGCTGAGAATTGCTAAATTTTGTACCGCTGAGAATTGTGTGGTGCTGGCTTTTTCTACCTGGTTTCATTTTCACTTTTTCTTTACCAATCCCCATCTGCAGTACATGCTGCTAAGAACACAGGATCAAGATGAAAATGTTGCTTTGGAGGCATGCGAGTTTTGGCTGACTCTGGCAGAGCAACCGATTTGTAAAGAAGTTCTATGCAGACATCTTCCAAAGTAAGTTTGTTTGTTATCCGATTACATTTTAAGTGCAGACTAAACAACTTTCTCATATTCTCTGATACAGAAAGTGTTATGCTGAAGGGGATTAATACTGCTAATTGCAGAAGGCCTCTTCACCCTGTAGGTCTCTTATCAGTATTGGTAAACCAAACGCTGTCTTTGGTTTATACCTTCGTTTTGTAGCTTCCTCCTTTTTGCCATACAAATATTGATGCACAATACTCCCATGTGAATGTGGACTAAGTGAAAACATTGTTGTCTCCTAGGTTGATACCGGTGTTGGTAAACGGAATGAAATATTCAGAAATAGATATTATATTGCTCAAGGTGAGTGCATAGTTAAGGATTTCTATAAAATACACTACACTTACCTGTGTAGGTAATGTTCACTGTGTGCAATTGTCGTAATGCAGGGTGATGTGGAAGAGGATGAAGCTGTTCCTGACAGTGAGCAGGATATACGTCCTCGGTTTCACAGATCACGAACAGTGGCTCAGCCACACGAAGAGGATGGGATTGAAGAGGATGATGACGACGATGATGACCTTGATGATGATGATACGATATCGGATTGGAATATAAGTACGTAGTTTTGTATTTAATCTAACTATCCTTGTGAAAAACTTTTTATATACAGTATTAGATGCGTAGTTCTGATTTCCAGGGGATTGGAGGTTCCTACCGATAAGTCACACTTGGTAGTTTTTGGCTCCATACACAAGCAATTGCGCTCGTTCCGGGCTGCCCAATTAAAAGCAATGTTTGAGTAACTGGAGGTATCAGTACTTGGACCACAATTGAAAGGCAGCTCCTTATGATATATTGTACAGTGTGTCTACCTGGTATTTTCACTTTTTTTTTTTTTTTTTTCCCCCTTCTTTAGGGTTTGCATTAGTTAATGTAAAGAACATGTCTATAACTCAGCATTGGTTTTCTTTTTATTGTGAAGCAAACAACCAATGGAACAATTTAAAACTATTCACCCCCCGCCCCCCCTTTAAAAATCAGTACTTTATAGAACCTCCTTTTGTGGCAATTACAGCTACAATCCACTTTTGTTAAGTCTCTGTGCTTTCCACGACTTGCCACTAGGATTTGTGCCAATTCCTCAAGACAAAACTGCTCCGGCTCCTTCAAGTTAGAGGGTTTCCTCTGAACAGCAATCTTCAGGTCTGATCAAAGATTCTTAGCTGGCTTAAGGTCTGGACTTTAACAAGGCCACACATTTCTCCTTAAACAACTTGAGTGTTCCTGTAGCAGTGGGGGCCTTATGTTATCTTATTGAGAGGTGAACCTCCATCCCAGTCTCAAACTACTGACAGACTAAAACAGGTTTTGCTAAAGAATATCCCTGTATTTCACACCATCAATCTCCCCCCCCCTCGACTTGGAACACTTCTGCCCTTACTGCTGAGAAATATCCTCACAGCATGATGATGCCACCACCATGTTTCACTCTGGGGATGGTGTTCTTCGGCTGATGAGCTATTGGTTTGGCGGCCAGATACAGCATTTACTTTGGTGGCCAAAAAGTTCAATTTTGGTCTCATCTGACTCCAGCACCTTCTTCCATACATTTGGTGAGTCTCCCACATGTCTTTTGACAAACTCAAAACGAGCCTTTAATTTTTAGCTTTAAGTGAAGGCCACTCTTCCATAAGGGCATAAAGGTCAGTCCTATGGAGTGTACAGCTTATTGTGGTTGGATAGACCGATGCACCAGTCTCTCCCTGTGATCTCTGCATCTCCTTCATTCTCTCCTTGCCTGGTATGAGCATTTTGGTGGGCGTCCCTCTCTTGGCTTTGTTGTTGTGGTGCCATGTTCTTTCCATTTGATGATAATGGTGATCTGGGGGATCATCAGAGATGAGGATAATTAATTTTTTTTTTTTTTTTTTTTTTTTTTTTTGATCGCAACCCTGTACTTCTTAACAATTTTGTCTGATTATTTGGAGACCGCTTGGTCTTCTTGGTGATTTGTTAGTGATGCTTCTTGTATAATGGTGTTGCAGCCACTGTGGCCTTTCAGAAGAGATGCGTGTATATACTGACAGACCAAGTGACGCTTAGATTATGCATAGCTGATGTACTTTCGCTAAGCAGGTGACCTATGAAGGTAACTGCTGGCACCACAAAGTTTTAGAGGCTCCATAACAAAAGGGTGAATACATGTGCACATGGAATTTTTTTTATTTATTTTATTCCATAAATTAGTCAGTAAATCATGTTGTACACTGGAGCCAGCAAACCTATTTATATATGAGCCTGGGTGGTCCACCTATGTTCCACCTTTTTTTTTTTTTTTTTTTTTTTTTTTCTTTCAAATTATATAGAATATTACATAGTTAGGCTCAGCGCTAGACACCCATAACCAATGGCAGATACGCTCTACGATGTTTTATCCTAATTTTAACTTTAATTTTATGTAAACACTAGTGTTACTAGTAAATTTGTATATTTTGATCAATTGCAATTTCATATAATTATATTAACCACATCTTAGAGTATATCTGCCATTGATTGTCTAGTGCTAAGCCTAGCTATGTAACATTCCATAAATGTTTTGCCTTTTTCTTACTTCCACAACTAAAGGTGCTTTCACACTAGCGTTTATTTGAAATCGCGGCAGATGTGGTGAAAAAAAACGCATCTGCCGCGATTACCGCATACCGGCTGCACTTGCGGCACAGTTGCGGCAAGCCCCATACAATGTATAGGCGGGCTTGCGGCAAGTGCGGTTTTTCGCGACCGCACCTGCCGCAAGCCCGCCTATACATAGTATGGGGCTTGCCGCAAGTGCAGCCGGTATGCGGTAATCGCGGCAGATGCGTTTTTTTCACCGCATCTGCCGCGATTTCAAATAAACGCTAGTGTGAAAGTACCCTTAGGCTGATTATTGCTGATGCACACATTAGATTACAAAAATATTTCTAAATAGACAGGTTGTAATGAAACAAAATGGGTAAAAAGCCAAGGGGGAGGGGGGAATACTTTTGTAATACACTGCATTTATGTATGTGTGTGTATGTATAATGTATATTATGAATGAATTGTGCTAATCTTTTAGATTTTAAATAGAAAAAAAATATTTGTATCAATTCCATTTTGGTAACATGCATGACTTGGTTGTCTTTATCCAGGGAAGTGTTCTGCTGCTGCTCTCGATGTGCTTGCGAATGTGTTTCGGGATGATCTTTTGCCACATATTTTGCCTCTATTGAAAGAATTACTTTTCCATCCGGAATGGGTAGTAAAAGAATCTGGAATTTTGGTTCTTGGTGCAATTGCAGAAGGTTGGTGTTTCTACATCTTTAAGAACAATGTCCTATTTGTCCCACATTCTAAGGGAATTCGACATCAGAGAACAGTGTATGGTTTAAGTTTTCATGTTCAGTGTATTTCTGACCAGCTTTATTTCTTGATGGTTTTCATCTTCCAGTTTGTTTCACTCTGCCCACTAAGCCTTTAAATAGATGGACAGTAATAAGCCAATGTTTTGCAGAAACGAAGTACAGAAATGGGTATTTAATCCATTGATTCCTACAGACTTGCATGTTTGTTTGTTTTTTTGTTTTTTTTTTTTAGACTTTTGACATATGACTTGGGAATGCACATAAATAGTCAAGAAAAATGTCTTAAAGGGACACTTTCAAGTCATTTTTTAGTATGATACTATTACCCTTGAAATGTGCCTGGACAGACCTTTTAAAAACGTAAAATCATTATTCTACCCTTTGCAGTTTCCATGTTATCAGCAATGTCAGACCCTGCAGGGAGCTGCTGGATTAATCCTCTCCATTATAAGAAATCAGGAATAGTCCGGCTGCTGTATAACTGTTATTTAAACATCCACACCCATCTAAACGTGTGTTCACCCCCTCCCCTCTCTGCTCTGTGCTGGGAGGGGGAGGTGTTCTGTGCTGCAGCCTGTGTAGTCTGAGAGATTTCTGTGTATATATGGACTTTGGTTTTCCCGCAGACATATAATGTGTGTATCTGCTGAGTAAATGATCAAATGTTCTTATCACATAAAAATATCTCAGACTGCACACACAATGCAGGACCTGAAGCTGCAGCAAAGATCACTCCTTCCCCCTCTTCCTTCTGTCTGCATTGAATGGGTCACACAACAAACACATCACAGGACAGTGTAATGATTACATGAATATTCATTCCTTGAGGAGTGGGCAGCAGAGAGCTCACTGTGATTGACAGAGGGAATTTATCTGTTATTTTAAAGTTTACAGACAATAGAAGGGAAGCATAAATAATTAAAATACATGAATAGAGAGAGCTTAGAGAAAGGAATAAAAAATTATAGCAGTTACATATGAAGTTTTGCCCTGACTGTTTTCCTTTAAACGGTCAGTGCCCCATATTCCAGATGTCTTCCTATTTGGTGCTGTTAAAATGCATGTATGGCAACACCATTTGAAGATATTAATGTCCTCTCCATGTTAACCAATTGTCTACCCTATATATGCTTTGCGTCTCAGCAGAGGCTCACTGTGTCACCAGAATGTTTTGTATGCAGGTTGAACCACAAATCTTTTTCATAGGGAAGAGACTTCTATCACAGTTACTGATGATTCTATAGCTCCTGTCACAGTTATAACATCTGAGATCATAGCTCTACCTCCCTGACTGTATATACTATTTTTATCATCTGAGGCGAGATGGTACACGTTAATGCTTCTAGCTGCACTTATGTAATGGATGGTGGAATAATATGTAGGCTGAGTTCTAGAAATTGAGTTGGACGTTAATGGGATGAAAAGGCTGAAGAGCACAGAGGGGACTACTCAATGAGTGCAGAATATGATACGATTGGAAGGTGCAGTTTTAGAGGAGCGGGGGGGTGTATTAAAGTGCTATTTTAATTCTATAGACCTGTTTGATACCATGGTGTATAAATGCATTGGTTTTCCAGGTCATTTCCACAAGGTGTTGTGCTAGTCTTATGCCTGTGCCACTTATTCTTTAAAACCCCTTCTGTAATTTTCTCTGCCCATAACCATAACTTATTTTATAATTGAGACTTACTGATGGGGAATCCAAAATCTCCAAATAATATCTTACTATAGTATTGCTAGATTACTGTGATGATGAAAGAAACTAAAATGGTGATGTAACATGTAATCCATGATGCTGGATCATCTTTCTTTCTGGGAATTCTCTTCTTTTTAATTTAATAGTTAGCAAATATGGACCGTATTTATTTCGGGATCTTTTATTTCAAGGAAAAAAAAAGCTCTGATCTATTATCACTGAGATGACATGAATGAAGTAAAACGGGCGTGAGAGTGAACTGGTCCTTTTATGTGAATTATTTTTTTTTTTTTTTTTTTTTTTTTTTTTTTTACTATAGAACGGCTTTTTGCTTTAAAGGAAAGGTGCCATCAAAAAATAATTTTCTTCAAAAATTGCAAAAATGTAAAAGTTTTTACTTATTATTCCAATATTATATTTTACAGAGTAAAATATGAAAAATAATTTTAAGTTTGAGCTATTCCACTTTAAAACACTACGGGGGCAAGAGCTATTCCACTTAGAAACACTACGGGAGCAGCTGCTTTAAATCCTAGTGTACAGCTGGCATGCATTACGATTGCTGAAAATGTGGGCTGGAGCTGCTCCATGTGTGATTTCTCCTCCACCCCTCCCCTTCTGGGTGATTACAAATGGATAAGAGGGAAGCAGTTTAGAGTCATAAATTGGAGCCATTTTGTTGTAGACTCAAAACTATACATGCAGACCCATCCATCTACCCACGCAGGCAGGCTTTCTCTCCATCCACCACTCCTTGCCCTGTGTACTCTCCTCATCCCTGACATATCATCTTGTCAGCCCGGTGTCCGGCAGCTCCTACTGTCACAGTTCAGCTCACACTCAGCATAGGCGTAGCTGTTGGGAACGGAGGAGCCTGGGAGAGGTGGTGGCGGGGAACGGGGGTCGAAGGTATTTGGTAAATGGAGAACGGGAGCCACAGGGAGCGGAGGTGTGGGTGGGGGATCGGAGGAGCCCGGGAGAGGTGGAGGTGGGGAACGAAGTTTGGAGGTGTGTGTGGGGGGATTGAAGGAGCCCTAGAGGGGGGGGTGGGCACAGTATTGGAGGAGTGGGGGGGGGGGTGGAGGGATCGGAGGAGCCCAGAAGAGGAGGGATGGGGGCACAGGGATCAGAGGTGTGCGAGGGATCAGAGCAGCCCGGGAGAGGAGGGTGAGGGGCACGGGGATCAGAGGTGTGAGGGGAGGGGGGGGGAATGGGAGGAGCTCAGAAGAATAGGTAGGGGGCATGAGAATCGGAGGAGCCCGGAAGAGGAGGGAGGGGGCACGGGGATCAGAGGAGCCCGGAAGAGGAGGGAGGGGGCACGGGGATCAGAGGAGCCCGGAAGAGGAGGGAGGGGGCACGGGGATTGGAGGAGCCTGGGAGAGGAAAGAGGGGGGTGTCTGACTTAGCAGGTAGAAGTGACGATTGCACCCTGATTTCAGGGAGAAGGTGTAAGTGAAGCTAATAGCACACTCTATGGTCTCCACAAAGATGGCACCTATCTTCTCCCAGCGGTGATGTGGACAGCCCAGAGGGCATGTCCAGATCACAGCTATAGTGGAGCATATGGGGTCGGCGGTTGTCCACTGATTGCTATGTACATGGGTGCCGTAATTGGAGGGTGTAACCTCCACCTGCCAAGATGGCAGCCCCAGTGTCACAGAATAAATAAAATTAATAAATTGTTATATTCGTATTAATAGCTGTGTAATCGCGGCCCCTTCCCTTTAAGAATATTCACCATATTGATGGGTGATAAATGTACAATTAGGACCTCCTCTGATCACTAGAATGGAGATCCCCAGTGAAAAATACAATTTGTGATTAAGTCTTTTGTGTTAAAATCAGATTGCTGTTATTTAGTGAAATTAATGTATTGCTTAGTTGAAATGATACTGAATCTACAATAGTTAAACACTACACCATTACTAATTTTTCTGAAAATTTTAATAAAGCTAGAAAATTAATTTCTCCTTCGCCTTATTGGGGGTTACAGGAACATGGATGTTATGCTGCTGTCCACTAGGAGGCGACACTAGGCAGAATCTGCAAAAGATTAACAGTGGCTCCTCCTCTGCAGTATACACCCCTGGACAGGCACTATCCTAACCAGTTTTTGCTTAGTGTCATTAGGAGGCACACAAATTCTTAGTGCTCCTAAAATTTTTTCGCTTTTTGAATTTTTACTTCAAGAACAAAAGTGGGTCTCTGACGAAATTCCCGGCATGGTCCCTCCTCAGCCCCCCACTGTTGGGGGCGCCTGATTGAGGTCGACTTTTTTTTTTTTTTTTTTTCTCCCCTAACATGCCGCTCCCTCGTCGGCCCCCCAATTTTGGGGGCGCTGGGTTGAGGTTGAGACGACGATCCTCCTTCCCCATTTCTCCACAGTTGGGGTTACTGGGTTGAGGAAACGGACAAGGCCCCTGATGGTGGAGCAGCATCCCTCCCTAAATACCCCTTTTGGGGTTCATTTAGGTTGAGACACCACAGGTAGAGCCATCAGGTGCAGCACTATAGGCACTCCAGGAGTCTTCAGCCCTGCTGAGCCACTCCATACACTTCAGCGGCCCCGTGCTCGCCGCAGGACACACAGCTGTGTACTGCTAATGGGACCGGGGGACCAGCAAGGGGCTGCTAGCACAAGCAGGGACACAGCTTGCCTGTGCCCCTGCAGCAGCCAGCGCTAAGGCTGCACAGAAGTTGATTGAGGACCCAGTTATCTGGGTCCTCTGTGGGAGCCCATACTGGGTCACCGCTACCTGCCGAGGGGGTCCAGCAGGGTCCAGATTAGTTCCGGACCCAAACCACCCACCCCCCCCCAAATCTCCCCCTCCACCCCACCCGCACCTCCGCGCCGGCATGGAGCCTTTCGGCTACAGGGTTCTAATTTAGACCGCGGCTTCGTTCTACACCGCGGCCGCCACCTTTTCCACGCCCCTAAGATGACGCTGCCAGCGTCATAGCAGGGGGCGGACTGCATTAGAGCGCGCACTCCCCTGTATTATCGCGCTCTTTTCTCACCGCTCCGCCCCCCCCCCTCCTTCTTCCCCTCCCCCTCTCCGGCAGCCATTACAAGCCTCGTGGAAAGGAGGCAGCGCTCCTTCAGCCGGACAGGAGGACAGGAGAAGGGACGCTGGACACTGGCGGCACACATTGAGGTGGGTTAAGTTCCCAGCAGAGGTTTCTTTCTCCTCTGCAGGGGCTACTTCTCAGCAGGGCACCCCTACACAGGCACAGAAACAGTCTCCCATTATGCCGGCTCAAAGAGCAAGAGGATTAGGGCTCACACATCTTACTATGCTTTATACACCGCATCAGTCTATGGCACAATCCATAGAGAACCTGTCCTCTACATTACTCCAAGCTTTGCAGAGTCACCCTCTTTCCCTGGCCGCTGCCCAGCAGGATGAACGCTCGGACCGGGACCGTACTGACCCAGACCCATCCACTTCTAGGTCAAGACGTAAGCGACCCCCATAGGTCACGCTCTCCAGTGTCCTCTCACGATTCACGGGCACCCTTCCCCAGGGAGAGTCGCTGTGCCTCCAGGTCGCCAGAGTTGTCACCTACCAGGGAAGGTCACATGCGGTCCAGGTCATCCCCTACTAGGGAAGACTACAGTGATACGCAGGAGTCCGAAGGCCTCTGTGACTCCAGCTCAGATCTGGATCCAGACAGGTACTTAGACCTAGACCAGCCAGACGCCGATGCATTGGTTGAGGATGTAATCAACCAGGTGTTGAATATATCTGACCCACCTCCAGATGCCCCAGAGCACGCGATTGCTTTTCAAAGTGTTAAGAAGCCACCTAAATAGAAGAGGCGTGGCCTGCAGCTCCATGTAGCCACGCTTTGTAGGAGCTCAGGTGCTTTAGAAGAAAAGCGACGGATTTAGTGCCCACCGGGACACTAAACCCACCAAAGCAACTGGACCTCTAGAAGAAACCCCCCAAGACCACACGGGGTGACCCATCTGCATTATTCTAGCAGCTGATACCGAAGATAACGGCCAGCCTCATCCCTGCATTACCTCAGCCCAGCGCCATCTTGACACTGACGGAAGTGGAGAACCCAGCGCCACATAGCCGTGGGTGAGCTACTGGAGGACCGGGAGGCACTCGGAGGACTGCGGCGGGAGCCCCGAACACCGGGAGTGGCGACAGACCCGGAGCAGACCGGAGACCACAGGAAAATAGTACCTGTGCAGCTGCTGCAGCGTCGCCGTGGAGAGGTGGACGAGACCGGAGGACGGAGACCAGAGGAGCACCCGGTAGCAGGAGAAGCTCCAGGGGGTGAGTCCGAGCAATCCCGCTTCGGCGCTGAATGAGGGGCTCAGAATAACTGGCACTATATCCAGTGCGACGGCCGGCGGAGGGATACGCAGTAGGAAAGAAGTCCACGCCAGTTAGCCACGCCCCCTAAATGACGACATTCCCCACACTAAATCAAAGGCAGCACATTACAGGCGGCCAAGTGAGGGACAAATTAACTATTAAACTGCAGGAAGCTGAAGTGAATACATCACTAGACTCACACAGAATCTAGACTGTATGTATTGTACAGATAAAGATTCAGCTGATCTAAATTGATTTGCTTCAGTAATATACCACTAACTAGGACAGTGATGGCGAACTCCAGGCCTCGAAACAGTGCAGGTTTTCAGGATTTCCTTACATTGCACAGGTGATAATATAATCACCTGCTCTGATAATGATTCCAACCTCTGTGCAATGCTGAGGAAATCCTGAAAACCTGACCTGTTGGTGGCACTCGAGGCCTGGAGTTCGCCATCACTGAACTAGGAGGACAACAATCCCCAAAAGTTAACACTAACCATACCAATAAAAAGAACCATCACTCAGCAGAAAGAGATTTACTAACAAGTGGGACTGCTGGAGCACCCCAGCTTCACAGAACAAGGCACAGGACACAACACCAATTTAAAGAGACACTTCTTTTTACCAGATTATAGAGTTATACTAAGATACTTATTCATACCATTCAGACAAGATTGACTACAAGACCTCCTTCCACAGAAGGTCATGCCTACAAAAATTAAAGGAAATCTAAATCAGAATATAACAGAACAAAAAATGGAATCTAACAACACAAACCATAAGAGCAAAATTCCGGCTCTTGCACACAGCCCAAACAAAACTACAAAAAACAAAGACAAACCCAATCAAGATTTTAAAAAATCTGAAAAGGAGGATTTCTTAGGAGACTTGATTGTTTTCGAACCTACGGTCACTAGCTTAAAAAGAAAAGAAATGAGCTCTCCATCTCACAATAGAACCAAACAAAATGAGAACGAAAGGAACCAACCGCAAATAAGGAGCCCAGTCAGACAAAAAATAAAGGTTACACAAGAAGAGACAGGCCAGATGCCCGACCCTCCATCCGGTCATCCTCCAGACAGAGACTTCTTCCTCAATCTTTTTTCCTCATTAAGAGTAGAAATTAAAGAACAGTTCTCAGAAATTAAGACCTCTATTAACGCAATTAACTCCAGAATGGATATGAATGAACAAAAAGTTGAAGAACTCAAACTAGAAATAGAAGCCCAACACACAGAACTAACAAAAGCGAAAAATGAAATTAAATCTCTAAAAGACAGGATAATTGACAGGGAAGATCGTGACCGTAGATCGAACCTGAAAATAAGAGGCATACCGGAGTCGGTTAAACCTCAGGAACTGACTACTTACATCAAGTCTCTCACAAAAAAATTATACCCTTCCCTACCAGAAATTGAAACCTCCATACAAAGAGCACATAGATTACCCAAACCACAACGCCTATCAGACGACATACCACGAGACGTTATAGCCAGATTTACCTTTTACCAGACCAAAGAAAAGATTAACAACTATACCAGACAAAATAACCAACTACCATCTCCTTACGACAAACTTAGGATCTTCTCAGACTTCTCGAAAGATACCATGCAAAAAAGAAAATCTCTGAAGCCCATCACAGAAATCTTGCAGAAAAACCAGATTACCTATAGATGGGGAAGACCCTCCAACTGCATCATATTTATGCACAAAATGAAAAGCGTTACAATAGAAGACACAGAGACGGGACTCCAGACACTAAAGAACCTACATATTAATGGCTAAATCACCCCTCAAGAATATGAAAGGTCTAAAAATTTAAGGCACCTAAGGCCCGAACACGAGCCCATTAAGGAAGTTTCACAACTGTTCATACTGAACACTTCCTTCCTAAAAGACTTAAACTTAACAGGTTTGAATTAATCTTTTTCCTTTTCTTTTCCCTACCTTCCCCTTTCTATCCTAACCTAAAGTTTTCTTTCCACAACAACTATAACCACCTACCATGATGAACATCAAGTTCATTACTGTAAATGCTAATGGATTAAACTCTCCACAAAAACGTTTCCACGTGTGGAAAGAACTAAACTCGAACCATGTAGATGTGGCAGGAATACAGGAAACCAGGTTTGCAGAAGAAAAACAACCAAAATTCAGCAATAAAAAATACCCACACATTTTTCTCTCGTCAAACATCAAGAAAAGAGCAGGGGTCGCAATAATCATCAAAGACTCATTAAAATTTGAGGAGCTCAATGTTATAAAAGATTGTGAAGGCAGATTTATAATAATTATTTGTAAACTGAATGATACAATTTACACACTAGCAAACATTTACGCCCCCAACAGAGGTCAAACTACATTTATAAAGCGTTTCTTTAAAACAGTCCAGGAAAATCAGAAAGGCACCCTTCTAATTTTTGGCGATTTTAACGCGGTACCTAACCCTCTTCTAGATTCATCAAATAAATCCAGAAACATTAATACACAGATAGAGACGGCCTTATCAAAAACGAAGAGTTCTTTGACGTATTTAGATGCCTACACACATCCTCAATAGAATTCACCCACTACTCAAATGTTCATAGAACTTTCTCAAGAATCGATCTAGTACTGACAAATATTTACTCGCTACATAAAATTAAATCAATTAACATACTACAAAGAACGTGGTCAGACCACTCACCCATAACTTTCGAAATGTCTACTAACCCACCTTTCAATAACAACTCACCATGGAGAGCAAACTCACACCCCCAGTATAAAAAAAAAATTCAAGAAGAATTACAAAACTACTTTAAAATAAACGACACCAAAGAAATATCTATCACAACCTTATGGACGGCACATAAAGCTGTAATTAGAGGCATACTGATCCAACTTAATGCACAACACAAGAAGTCACTTCAAGACCAAACAAAAAAAATTACCCAAGAAATCAAGCTACTGGAGGAAGATATCATCGCAAACCCCACGGATGTAAAACACCAGAACTTGTTGAAACTTAGAACTGAACTCAGATCCTTATTAACACACGAATATGACAAAATTGTTAGACTAACTAAATCCAGCTTCTACTCGAATATTAATAAACCAACCAAAACATTTGCAAACCTTATTAAAATTCACAGATCTAGAACCAATATACATCAAGTGAAAAATAAAGATGGTCAAATTAAGAAGACCCCACTAGAAATTTCAAAAACCTTTTGCGGAATTTTACCGGAACCTATACAACTTAAAAGATGACACCTTTGAAACTAGACCCTTACTATCAAATATTAAAAAATTCCTGGATGAGATTACACTTCCATCTATCTCCAATGAAGATTTAACTATGCTTAACAAACCTTATACAGAAAATGAAATCTCACAAACAATAAACTCACTAAGCAAATGTAAATCACCGGGACCAGATGGGATACAAAACGAATATTACATGAATAATGAAGCTATACTCACACCCTACTTAACAAAATTAATAAACTGCTTAACAGGCAAAGAGCATAGGATACCCCAAGAAATGCTACAAGCCATTATCTCAGTCATTCCTAAGAACAAAGGAGACAAAGATTTAGTATCCAACTTCAGACCCATATCTTTATTAAACACTGATCTAAAAATAATCACAAAAACCATCAATTCAAGAATACAGCACATTTTGCCAAACTTAATTACGAATGATCAAGTAGGATTCACCCAAAATAGAAATTCGACAGACGCAACTAGAAGAATACTAAACTTAATTTCAAATTCAGAAATCACAAACAACCAGTTGGTAATAGTTTGTCGATGCCGAAAAGGCATTCGATAGGGTCCAATGGGACTACCTATTTGAAGTACTCCAAAAGTTCGGTTTTCAAGGAAATATGTTAAACACTATTAAAGCCCTCTATGCAAACCCATCAGCTAGAATACTCACCAATAATCATCTCTCCGATCCGATCCCATTGTCAAACGGAACGAGACAAGGATACCCCCTTTCCCCATCACTATTTAATTTGTTCATTGAACCACTAGCACAGAAAATTAGGACAAACCCAGATATAACTGGTTTAAACATTAACCAAATTGATTATAAAATATGCTTATTTGCGGATGATATTATTTTAACTGTCACCAATCCAATTTCCTCCATTCCCAACCTCTTAGCAACTATCCAAGAATTTGCAAGCATATCTTGGTATAAATTAAATGTCGAAAAAACGCAGTTGCTAAGCTTTAACCTGAACAAACAAACAATCAACACCCTACAACAAAATACACCCTTTAATTGGAAAGCTGACAATTTAAACTACTTAGGTATAACCATAACAAAATCAATAAATACTACCTACGAAATGAACCTACAGTCATTATACAAAAAAATTCAGAATGACATCATACACATTTCCAAAACTGAACTCTCCTGGATAGGGAAAATTGAAGCCTACAAGCTATTCATCCTTCCGAAAATACTTTATGTTTTTAGATCGATACCGCTACACCTTACACAATCTGGGTGCAAGAAACTACAATCTCAGCTCACTAAATTCATTTGGGGAGGAAAAAAACCAAGAGTCTCTCTAACAACAATTCAAAAGAGCAGAAATAAAGGAGGACTGGCAGTCCCAAACATCTCTGCCTACTACAACTCCACAATGGTTAAACTTAGCCAAAAATGGTGGGACAACACTAACAAACCAAAATGGGTGGAGCTGGAAAATATTAACCGACAAATAAAAGAACTCAGATGGATTCTCCTTGCTTACCTTTGTGATAAGAACAAAAAGCTACCAAAGAACCAACACTCAAAGCTACTATTTGCGCATGGAGATCACTAGTAGCAACTACTTCAACTACCCAACCAAAGATGCCTCTGAGATGGATCCCGATCAACGCGCTTACAGCATTTACTACAAATATCAAGACTCAAACATGGACAGATAAAGGGATCAAAACTTTGGCTGATATACTGGACAACGAAAACCATCTATTACCCTTTCTACAGCTTCAACATAGATTTGAATTACCCAAGGAAGAATTACCAAACTGGAACAAGATAAATCTACTTCTTGACAAACTCAACAAAAAACTCTATCTACCACACATCGTAACTCAATTAATACGATTCGGACAAACAAAAATTTTCTGGACTCTAAAAAACATATATTCGGAGTTCAACCAGGACTCAAAAATGATACTACTACCGGCCATGGAAATTTGGGCTAAGGAACTACACACACCAATACTGTTGGAAACTTGGGAACTGACCTACAAAACTGTATACAAGAATATAACTAACGCATCTCTTATCGAGAACTTTTATAAAACTGCCACAAGATGGTATTATACCCCAACAAGAATCAGCAAGTTCGACGTCGGACAATCCTCTAACTGCTGGAGGAATTGTGGTAACTTGGGAACTATGAAACACATGTTCTGGGAGTGTCCTTTGCTACAAGACTATTGGGGAAAAATTCAAATTTTTATTAGCGAATTCGCTGAAACTGAAATAAATCTGACACCGGAATTAGCTCTACTATTGATAGACATTAACGAGGTCCCCATACACTCGAGAGCATTGGTGATACACATCCTCCTAACCGCTAAGACTCTAATAACAACAAAAAAATGGAAGGAAACCATTCCACCAACATTTATTTCTTTGACACCATAGCGGCACACAACGCCTACGAATGGACACACGCCACAAGAAACAATCTACAGAAAAAATATACAAGAAAATGGAAACTTTGGAACAAATATTTTACTCCTGTTGTGGAACACGAACTGAACTAACGCTTAAGTGGAAGTTATTTCATCCCTTCCTCCCTCCTTACCTTCCTTCCTCCCCCCCTTCTTCCCTTCCCTTCTTTTCTTATTCTTCATTCTATCTGTTTAATGAGAGTTAACTATTGTTAGTTAAAAATGATTATTAACATTGATCTTGAAATGTTTAAATTTTATGCATAAGAATATGTTTGTTAGTTATGATAATACGAAAATCAATAAAATTCTTGAACAAGAAGCCACCTAAATATTTCTGATCACCCAGAGTTCAGGGCGATTCTTAAAAATCATCACTCACACCCGGTGTAAAGATTCGGCAATCGTAAGGCACTGGAGAGGCGTTATCCCTTTCTGCAAGAGGTGACACAGACCTGGGCAGATACACCCGTAGTGGACCCTCCAGTCTCTAGGCTCGCTGCAGACACTTCTCTCCCTGCCAGGTAGCTCCTCCATCAAGGACGCGACAGACCGTCAGGTTTAACACCTGGCCCGATCAATTTTTGAGGCCGCAGGGTCCTCTGTAGCAACGGCATTCGCTTCGGTCTGGGTAGCCAAGGCCATCATGGCCTGGGCAACTAACTTACATACGGGCCTCCGTTCAACTGACTCTGAGCTAGCAGATCAGGCCGTTCAAGTTTCTGTCATGGTGGACTATATTCTACATGCAGCTATCGATTCCGCAAATTGTGCGGCAGTGGCTGCATCAAACGCCATCATAATCAGGCGTGCCCTCTGGCTACGGGAATGGAAAGCTAATGCAGTCACTAAGAACTCGCTTACACACCTTCCATATCTTGACGGATGTCTTTTCTGAAAAGAGTTGGATAAATTAATATCTAATGCAACAGGGGGAAAGAGTACTTCCCTACCTCAACAACAGCCGAAACGCACCTACAACCGCTGTAACCAAGCACGATTCCGTTCCTTTCGGAATTCGTCCGGCTGGTCCGTCTCCCGCCCAGCGCAGACCCGTAATCGTTTGCCGCGCAGGGAGGGTCCGAGGTCTTTGCAAAGATCAAACAAGAACTGGCATTCAAAATCTGGCCAGTCCAAGTCTAAGGGATCCAAATCCCACAAATTCTCTACCTCATGACTCCTTATCCCCGGGCGACACTCCGCCAGTAGGCGGCCGACTTTTCCACTTTCGTCAAGTCTGGCTGCCTATTATAGAAGACAGGTGGATCAGGGAACTGGTGTCGTCCGGTTACAAAATAGTTAATTTCCCTTCCCCCAAATCGATTCTTTCTCTCAGTACCTCCAAGAGCGCCATGCAAGGCTCATGCCTTCTCCAAGGCGGTCAGTTCACTTCAAGCAGGAGTAATCGTGCCGGTCCCTCTAGCCGAACGCTTCCACGGGTTCTATTCCAACCTGTTTGTGGTTCCCAAAAAGGGAGGAAGTGTAAGACCCATACTGGACCTCAAACAACTAAACAAATACGTAAAAGTAGGACAATTTTGCATGGAGTCTCTCCGATCCATCATCTCATCCATGGAAGGAGTTTATTGCCTCCATAGTTATTCAAGATGCTTACCTGCATATCCCAATCGCCTCTGGCTATCAAAGGTTTCTCCAATTCGCAATCGGTCAGACCCATTACCAGTTTGTGGCTCTCCCGTTCGGACATGCCATGGCTCCCAGTGTTTACCAAGGTCATGGCGGCCGCCATGACTATCTTACACTCCAGAGGTGTAGTAATCATCCCGTACCTGGGCGATCTCCTTATCAAGGCTCCCGCCTTCAATTATTGTGAACTCAGTGTCACCATCACGGTAGACACACTAAATCGCCTGGGCTGGTTGGCCAACCTAAAAAAGTCGTCCCCAATCCCAAGTCAGTCCCTAATCTTTCTGGGCATGCAATTCCACACTTCCAGGGGTCTAGTGCTCCTTCCCAAGGAGAAGGCACACGCTCTCCAGCTGGGAGTTCGCGCCCTTCTTCAGCCATCACCTCTATCCTTCTGATTTGCCATGAAGTTTCTGGGCAGGATGGTCGCTGCGATAGAAGCAGTCCCCTTCGGCCAGCTTCACCTCAGGCCTCTCCAACTGGCCATACTCAAGTCCTGGGACAAGAGTCCCTTTAACCTGGATAAGATGTTTCGACTGTCCTCGAAGGTCAAGCAATCTCTACACTGGTGGCTCAAAACAATCTCTCTCCAAAGGGAGATCCTTTCTAACGGGTCACTGGGAGATTCTGACCACCAATGCCAGCCTGACAGGATGGGGCGCGGTGTACCGGCATCACAGAGCACAGGGGAAATGGTCTCCAGCGGAATCTACCATGCCCATCAATGTCCTGGAGATTCAAGCCATCTTCCTGGCATTGCGAGCCTTCCAGCACTTCCTGGCAGCTTCTCACATCAGGATACAATCAGACAATGCCACGGCCGAGGCATACGTCAATCACCAGGGCGGAACCTGCAATGCGAGAGGTAACACACATCCTTCACTATGCAGAATCAACGCAATCAACCTTGTCCGCAGTGCACATCCCGGGAGTAGACAGCTGGGAAGCAGACTTCCTCAGTCGCCTGGGCATAGACTCAGAGTGGTCCCTGCACCCCGAAGTCTTTCAGCAAATTTGTCATCGCTGGGGGACTCCGGATGTGGATCTAATGGCATCACACCTCAATGCCAAGATTCCCAACTTCATGGCCCGATCACACGACCCCCGGCCCATAGGAGCGAACGCCCTAGTTCAGGACTGTGTCAAATAAAAGGAGGGGGAATAAGAGTCGCAATAGTGCCCTATCACTATGGCACGAAGTACAAAGTGGTGAAAAAGGGGGTTCACACTCACCTGAGGCAGTTGTTCACCCACAACTGGCTTGAAGGCGTATTCAATGCTTATTACCAGATGGCTGCTGCAGGATTTCCACGTCCACTCCAGTGTGGAAACACATCAAGATGTAGGGAAAAAAATGGTGTCATCACAATCCGCGCTGCCAGAATCATCCGCTCCAAAAGTAATGCACATGAAGATGGAACTTCAACATAACTCCTTTATTTCCTCCTACGCGTTTCGGCGCCCTCCTGGCACCTTCCTCAGGGATACCAACACCTCACCAACCTCTCTTATTTATATCACATCTCATATCAATGTTTAAGTGGGAGTGAACATCAATAATGATGTCAAAATCGTCATCCAAGGGGGGAGGGTCTACTAGTTCAGGACTGGACTCAATTCCAACTCCAAATACATCTTCCCACCCCTGCCTCTAATACCCAGAGTGGTGCGGAAAATCAGACAGGAAGAGATCCCAGTCATCCTTATCGCCCCAGACTGGCCCAGACGCGCATGGTATGCCGACAACGTCCAGATCGTCCAGACCACCTGTCTCAGGGCCCGTTCTACCACCAGAATTCAGGACCTCTGAATTTGACGGCGTGACCCTTGAGACCTGGATTCTGACACAAGCGGGGCTTTCACAGGACGTCATTCACACCATGATCAGTACAAGAAAGCCAGCCTCTGCTAGGATTTATTACCGCACCTGGAAATTCTTTTTTGCCTGATGTGCATCTCGTGATCAGACTCCATTGCCCTATTCCCTGCCTGGGTACTTGGTTTTCTGCAATCTGGTCTGGAGACAAGACTGTCCCTTGGCTCTCTTAAGAGCCAAGTCTCAGCTCTCTGTTCTTTTTCAGCGACGATTCGCAACAAAACTGCAAGTCGACGTTTCTTTAAGGGGTTTCCCGCTTGGTTCCCTCATACAGGCGACCGCTGGAGGTGTGGCATCTCAACTTGGTGTTGACAGCATTACAAGAACCACCCGTTGAGCCCCTCAAGGAAATCTCACTACGCAGGGCATTGCATATCTATGTATCTAGAACGGCGCCTTTTTGGATAGCGGACTCTCTTCCTTCTTCTGAAAGGCAGCCAGTTTCTAAAGCTACGCTTGCTAGTTGGATCAGATCCACCATTCAAGATACCTATAGGCTCAAAAACTCGCCACTTCCAGCTGGTATCAGAGCGCACTCTACCCGTGCGGTAGGGGCATCCTGGGCCATTGGCACCAGGTGTCGGCACAACAAGTGTGTAAGGCAGCCACCTGGTCTAGGTTACACATGCTCACAAAACGTTAGAGTCCATACCCAGTCTTCAGCGGACGCGAGCCTTGGTAGACGCGTCCTGCAGGCGGCAGTAGCCCACCTGTAGGATACTGTCTTTACACTATTTGTTCCATTGCTTTTCCCACACAGGGACTGCTTTGGGATGTCCCATGGTCCTGTGTCCCCCAATGCGGTGAAGGAGAAAAGATTTTTGTGTTCACCGTAAAATCCTTTTCTCTTGGCCTCTAATTGGGGGACACAGCTCTCGCAATGTTGCCTGTTTCGGACCATTTTTTTGAGTTCATTGTTTTTTGAGCTCGTGCATAGTTGCCTTCTTACAGGCATGGTTATATGTTGTCACTGTTGTATTCCTCCTACTGCTTTAGCACAAAACTGGTTATGACCGTGCCTGTCCAGGGGTGTATACTGCAGAGGAGGAGCCACTGTTAATCTTTTGCAGATTTTGCCTAGTGTTGCCTCCTAGTGGACAGCAGCATTAACACCCATGGTCCTGTGTCCCCCAATTAGAGGCTAAGAGAAAAGGATTTTACGGTGAGTACACAATCTCCTTGTTTGTTCAGTTTTGATATTTGTGAATGTTTTCTCTTGTAGGTTGCATGCAGGGTATGATCCCGTACCTCCCCGAGCTTATCCCTCACCTTATTCAGTGCCTTGCTGATAAGAAGGCTCTTGTGCGCTCCATTACCTGTTGGACCCTTAGTCGCTATGCACACTGGGTAGTTAGCCAGCCCCCAGACATGTATTTAAAGCCATTAATGACAGAGCTGCTAAAAAGAATCCTCGACAGCAACAAGCGAGTACAGGAAGCTGCTTGCAGGTAAGGGTGTAAATTTATATTACGTTTTATGTTTAATAGATCACAAAAATCTTCCACGTCTGTCACTATAAAAGGGGTTGTCCACTACTTGCACAGCCCTACCTCATTCCCCATGTTTGACCCTATTGAAATGTATACTCCCCTTAGGTGCTGGCTCCATTCCTTTATTGTTGCTACTCTATCCTGGGGCTCACCTGATGTTGTGGCACAAGTGCTCTGCGCCCAATTATTGCTGGGATCCCTCTCCTTGGAATGTATAAGTAAGAGGAAGTGACCATCAGCCACAACTGTCACTTCTTGTTGATTACTTATACATCCAAAGGAAGGGAGAATGAAGACTGTGGTGATTGGTGCAGGGCTCGTGTGAAGTATCAACCTTACATGAGCCCCAGAAACGCAAGTACAGACACTGCTAGAATGGAGCCAGCAGGCGAGGGGAGTGTACATAATTTTTTTCTTTTAAGTCAGCCATGGGTAATGAGATATGGTTGTCAGAGTAGTGGACAATCCCTTTAACCTGCATGGAAAAAATCTGTAAATTGTTGTGTTCGTTTTTTTTTTTCTTTTTTTAATCTGTCAGCAGTTTGAGTCAGGCAGAGTTCACATGTCAAGTAATCATCAAGTAGAAAAGATACTGCAAAAACGTAGTGCAAATTCAACTTTTTTATTTTTAAAGATCTGATTTCTGCAGGATCTGTTTTGTTTTAACATTTGGGGTCTATGGTAGAATGGATCCATTACTTACTTGCTAATTGTCCTCCATTTAAAACTGATCCAGTAAGCATAAAATAAATCCTTTGCAAATAATGGAATAAAGGAGGCTAAATAGCAATCTGTTAACTTATCCGTCCCCATTGCCTCCAATGTTAAATAACCCATTCTGCATTTTTATTTTTTTTATAGCAAAAAGTAGTTTGCACAACTTTTTTGACATCAGGTCTCTGCAGGATCCTTTCTATCAGATGGATTGCTGGACATGTGAACTCAGTCTTTCTTTGACCGTTCATCTGCTGTTTTTAACTTCTGAATGCTCCTGTATTTGCTGCTGGACTTCCCTATAGCAACACTGCAAAGTACAACTGGGACAAAGCAAGTCTTTACTTATTTTTCTTGCATTAGTGTTACTATTGCTGATAAGTGTTTATCAGTTCTTGGTGTCGTTTTCCATTTTCTTCCACGTTTCCCTTTTTGTTTTGGAGAAAACAATCCAGTTTCATTGTGTGCGAATTATTCTGGAAACGGTAGATTGTCCAATACCAACGATTGAAGCGATTTCTCTTAGTCAGACTTGTATGTTCATTAAGAGTAATAATTCTGGACCTCTTTCGTGGAGTAACATCCATTTTTACAGGCACGAATCACACAGAGAAAAAGTACACTAAACCACTCCTCACAGAAACAAGCTCTCAACTGAAGCTGAGGGGGCAGCTAGCTGTTATGTTCTGACTAAAACCAGTCAACCCACATTTTGTTACTCAAGGTTGTACACGCACACCTGTTCAAACTGGTTTTAATCACTTACTGGTAACCCCAACTTACGATTTTACTTACAAAAATGCTTTATCCCAATTAATTTGCACAGCACTGTGTCAGGGTCTCCTGTTGAAATCTGTGGGGGGGGGACATACTTGCCATCACTACTTGCACATTTCCACTCTTTTGCGTGGCATTTTTTTCTCTTGAATGTTGTCTTAGTTGAAGGTTTCACACTAAAGTACAATAAATTTCAATGAATGTCTGATCGGTCAAGTTTCAGCAGCTGGAACCCCAGAGATGCCTAAAAATGCAGCCTATAGTGTTCCCATGTACTGAATTGACAAGTTTTATACCCTAGTGCCTTTGCTACCTTAGAAGAGGAGGCTTGTACTGAACTTGTCCCTTACTTGGCATATATTTTGGATACTCTGGTGTTCGCGTTCAGTAAATACCAGCATAAAAACCTGCTCATCCTTTATGACGCTATAGGAACGCTAGCAGATTCTGTTGGACACCACTTAAATAAGCCAGTGAGTATTGGATCCCTGAACACTGTTTATTGGGGTTTCATTTTTTAGCCTTTATTGTAGGTGTGAACATAACACTCCCTATGTTTTGTAGGAATATATCCAGATGCTGATGCCTCCCCTTATCCAGAAATGGAACGTACTAAAGGATGAAGACAAGGATCTCTTCCCTTTACTCGAGGTAAGGACTTGCTGTTTTGCGAGTGGGATAGGTAGGTAGGTGGATATGTGTACATTAATAGATGGTTAGATATACACACCATACAGGAAACCTCCCCATTTAATGATACAATATATCATTCTTTCAGAAGTCTAGGTATAATCAGGGGTCATCTGATAGCTGGAATGTTTTTCATTGACAGTTTACTTTTGTATGTGATATTTCAGGAGAGAGGTTATCCACTTTATATGGGCTGGTGCTTTGTATGGAGGATTATTATATTGCGATTATCATTATTGCACTTCTTGCTTTAGTCTATGTTAAAGGGAACCTAACCCACACAAACTGACCCCCCCCCCACATCTTTAGACCTGTCCCTGCACCCCCTCTTATCATTTCTAGCCATCCCTTTTGCAGAAAAAAAATCGATTTTGTAAAGTAGAGAAAAGGTTATATTCACGTCCGTCCTGTGTGAGTTCTCTGTTTCTATAATCATCTCAAAGGCAGGCCTGTCTCCTGCTCCCTTGTAATTATGCACGCTCCTCTCTGCTTGCTGCCTTTCTGAGTGTCTGGCTGCGTCATGAAAGGAGCGGGGCTAAATCGCATCATGCCGTTAGCCCCGCCCCCTTTCATGACGTGGCCAGGCTCTTAGTAAGCATAGAGGGGCGTGCATAATTACAAGACCGCAGCAGACAGGCCTGCCTTTGAGACTATTATAGAAACAGAGAACTCACACAGGACGGACGTGAATATAACCTTTTCTCTACTTTACAAAATCGATTTTTTTTTTTTTTTTTTTCTGCAAAAGGGCTGGCTAGAAATAAGAGGGGGTGCAGGGACAGGTCTGAAGATGTCGGGGGTCAGTTTGTGGGCTTAGGTTCCCTTTAAATAAAACCTGTCACTAGCTTTATGCTGCCCAAACCACAGGCAACAAGAATTCGAGCCTAGTTGCACAATTGCAGTCAGGCATGCTCTATTGAAACATTCAGAGAAAAAGTAGCTAAAAAAAAAAATCTATCCAGGTACCATATAAATAGACCTAACTAATCCGTGCCCGCCTCTGGCCAGCGTGTCCACTCACTGCTCCAGGTGATTGGCAGATCTGTCACTATGTACACACATGGGAGACACCTGACAATCATCATCATCTGGGTGGGGCCAGACCGGTATAGTCCCTCTTATATAAAAAATAATAAAATCACCTGCTGGAACTTTAAACTATGGGCAGATGCTTCAAAATTTACTACGCCAGTATTCCTTTGTAAAGAGCTTTGCAATGTTGCATAATTTTAGCTAATTAGAAACCACGCTAAAATGATGCGACTTTTGGCATTTTCACCCAGCACCTACAAATTGGGCAGAGCTCAGGTGGGATTTGAGCTTTGGTGACCACCGCTCATCAAATTCATGATATAAGACAGACAATGTTCGCTACACCACACATCTTTCTCTTACAGGGACTGGTTCTTATTAATGCTGCCGTGGTTTGGCCAGCATTAACTTCCCTTTAAACTTTCTTTAGCAGTACTTCTGTCTCATGTTTACCGACTCCCACCCCGTCTGTTTTTACCTGGATGTAATGTGATGTCCCTACACTGGTGGCAATAGTAGTCCTCTGTTCGGTCACCACGTCAGGCACTACATCACGTAACACATCATCCATAGTAACCTCTTAGCATTTGGATGCCATGGCCATTTGGTTTGTAATCCATATTGCCATTAAGCACAAATATACATTACCAGCCTACCATACCATGCCAAAGAAACATACGTATTGTTTTTAAATATCTTGTGGCATTTTTACAGCATTGTTCTCGATGTGTACCCTGGTGATTCTCTTCTCATTTCAGTGCCTATCTTCTGTTGCTACTGCACTTCAGTCTGGTTTCTTACCTTACTGTGAACCTGTATACCAGCGGTGTGTTAACTTGGTACAGAAGACTCTACAGCAAGAATTGGTAAGTTCACATTGACTTGACTTGTGAATAATACTAAAATTATATGTTTAAGTAGACTCAGAGAGGAACTGGGGATTGTAGTTGCATTTTATTTAATTGGGGGCAGCCCCAATTTATATGCCCTGATAGATTTAGAAACCGCGTATTGTTGAGCGCGGCAACCCACTTGTAGATGTAGTCCAGCCATGTATTACATGTACATTAGTGGGAAAGTGTTTGCCCCTTCGCAGTTTATTATTTCATATTTGTCACACTTAAATGTTTCTGAACACCAAACAAATACAAATATTAGACAAAGACTTCACAAGTAAGCACAAAATGCAATTTATAAATGATGGTCTTTATTATTAAGGGAAGAGGAAATCTAAGCCTACATGGTTCTGTGTGAAAGTGATTGACTCCCCCTCCTTCAAACACCCCACTGCCCATTCAAACCTAAATTAACTATGGTTTATCACATCTTTCGGAAGCTGAGTTAAATTTCCCTAGCCACACCCAGACCTGATTATTGCCACTCCTGTTTTCAATAAATCCCTTGAATAGGACCTGCCCGACAGTGAAGTAGATCAAAAGATCCTTAGATATACATCAAAATAAATTTTTGGAATATCTGAGAAACAAATGAGATCTTTCAGTCTGGATAAGGTGTAAAAGCCATTTCTAATGGTTTGGTACTCCAGCGAATCACAGAGCAATTATCCACAAATGGCGAAAACCTGGAACAGTGTGTGAACCTTCCCAGGAGTAATCGTCCAACCAAAATTACCCCAAGAGTGCAGTGAAGTCTCATCCAAGAGGTCGTAAGACCCCCATAGCAACATGCAAAGCCTCAATTGAGCTCAGTGTTCATGACTCCACCATCAGAAAGAGACTGGACAAAAATGGCTACGTAGCAGAGATCCAAGTCGAAAACCACTGCTGAGCAAAAAGAACATAAAGGCTCATCTCAGTTTTGCTAAAAAAAAAATTAAAAAAAATGTTGATCCCTAAGGCTTTTAAAAGAATACTGTGAATAATAAATATTTATATAGCGCTATTAATACCATAGCACAATTACATACATTTGCAACACTGTCCCAATTGGGGCTCACATTTCATGTGTAATTCATATCCTAGTTCTCCTGGCATTTCTGCATTGCCAGTAGCCTTATTCAGCATTCCTGATGCTTTGGTGTGAATGATGACCTTAATAAATATATTTTAATCATTGTTTCCTTCAAAAATTTCACTTAAAAATAGTGACTACAAATAAGTAACTGCAACCCAGTTGTTATACCTTGAGGCGTCACATAGATGGGTCAATTAGCAGCTAGGCATTGGGCAACAATAGTGTGCAAACATTCAACTACAGTACTGATTGCTCGGGTCTGAATCGTGTCACTCAGTGGAAGAACGGACCCCTTAGGAAAAGCAAACACCCATACCTTGGAACTGTCAATGTCTCCCGCCATCTTACCTGTGCATTCCCAGTGGTACGCAGGTACACGGTCTACATTCCACAGTACTGATGGGTGTTCTGCAAGGCATGGCTGACCTGGACTTGGAAGATATCCTCTACCTAACCACACCAGGGGCAGAAGACCCAGAGTGGCATCATGGAGAGGAGATGGAGACGTGAGCTGGAGCTCCACTGCACTTTCCACTTTGGGCCTCCTCTGCAATGAGGTACGGATCCAATCCTGGCATCTGATGCAAGCCATGAATCTGGGGAGCGTGTTCCAGCAGTCAGGTGACATACTATGACATTTGTGACCGGGAGTGCCACATACCAGACTGCAGATACATGTCTGGCTAGATTCCAGCTGCAGTCTGTGTTGCACTCGTGGTAACACCTACTGGATCCCATGCCCCAAAACCACCAGGACCGTTATGGGGAAACAGGAGCACCAGGCAATGTGTCCCAGCTTTGTACGTCACCCTTGCCACCTCCAGAGGCATTCAACAGGGGCAATGCCATGTGGGGACCCCTAACCCCTCCAAGCGACTATCAAAAAAGGCATTAACAACCCTGTCCTCCTGTGTCCTTTGTTAAGGAGATTTGACATGCAAAAGCCATCAACCAGGACTGGCTGCATGGGCCTAAGGCTAATGACTTCCTCAACCAATGCAGAAAAGGCAAGGTGATGGCATTCCAGAAGGATAAAGGATTTAGTGGTTTGAAGATCCTGATTTACGGCGGCCCAGTGGTACTAATATATATATATATATATATATTATATATATATATATATATATATATATATATATATATATATAATAATTTTACTAATGCCATTCAAATTTAGTTTTGTAGACCTCACTTTTCTCCTTACAGAATGTGTATGTGCCTAAAACTTTGCTTAGACTCAAGAGTATATTATGTGTATGTACTTTAAAAATCATTTCTTAATTATAAATATTTTTTTTTGCCTATTTGTAGATGCATAATGCTCAGCCAGACCAGTATGAGTCTCCAGATAAAGATTTTATGATTGTGGCCCTAGATTTACTCAGTGGATTGGCAGAAGGGCTTGGTGGCAATATAGAACAGCTTGTAGCCAGAAGCAACATTCTAACTTTAATGTACCAGTGCATGCAGGTAAGCTCACAAGTGCCAGTAATTTACAATTTTGGGTGTTTACACATGGATTGTTTCAGATGAGGTCTGCTCTAAAAACAATTTAAAAAATATTTGAAAGTCTCTTCATAGTTGTAAAACCACTGAACTTTTCATATATTCAGTCTTTTTAAACTTTTTCCATGACTGTTGTGGAGGGCCAAACCAATAGGTGGAAATTAATTTTGCTCAATAATAACACAATATAAAATATGTCACTTAATATTAAGCAGAAGTAAATGTGCAGACACCCTCCTACATTACGTATGAGCCCACCAATAACCCTTATATACTGTCCACACAAAGTTCTCCTATATACAGTGAGCACTCACATCCCCATATATAGTGAGCATCCCTCTATACAGTATGAGCCTACACACAGCACCCTTGTATAGTGAGCCTCCACATCAACCCTATATACAGTGAGCATCCCTCTATACCAGGGGTCTCAAACTCTGGTTGGTGGGCCGCACGTAGAAAAAAAAATTGATATCTGGTGACCGCATTGCTTGTAGGACTAAGGGTACCGTTACACGTGGCAACATTGCAGGCAATTTGCTGGTTGCAGTGAAATCATGGACACATTGTTCGATTTTGTGGCCGTGTACAAATGTAACAATGTGTCCATGATTTCACTGCAACCAGCAAATTGCCTGTGAAATTGCATGCAATGTTGCCACGTGTAACGGTACCCTGTGACATTTTAGCAATAGCAGAATTTTTTGCTCAATCTAGTAAAGTACAAATTCTGATCATCTTGTAGTAATGTCCCCACCCTAATCTCCTTTTATGTAGTAATGTCCCCATCCTGGTCCCCTTCTTGAAGTAATGTTCCTCCCTGGTCCCTACGTGTAGTAATGTTCCCATCCTATATCAATATCCCCTTCCTGATCCCCTTCTTCTAGTAATGTCCCCATACTGGTCCCCATTGTATATTAATGTCCCCCATACTGCTCCCCGTCTCGCACAAATGTCCCCTTCTTGAAGTAATGTGCCTCCATGATCCGTACGTGTAGTAATGCCCCATCCTGGTCCTCCTCTTGTAGTAATGTCTCCATCTTGTAGTAATGTTCCCCCCTGGTCCATATGTGTAGTAATGCCCCATCCTGGTCCTCATTTTGTAGTAATGTCCCCATCTTTTAGTAATGTTCCCTCCCTTGTCATCTTGTAGTAATGTCCTGGTCTCTGTTCTTTTTGTTCTCTCGCTCACGCACACACACATTGACACTTACATAGGGCCATATTTGGAGTTCCTGCCGCCCTAGGCACTTTCAGCGGTCACATTATCCCCCACCCCCCAGGCTGCTATCTTCGGCTGTAACAGCGCCATACCTGACTCCACTCTTCTCATCCCGGCAGCTTCTTCCTCTGTGGCTCCGTCTCCCGGCACCAGCTAGCACCCGGCAGCCAGCACGCGGCACCAGCCTGCACCTGGCAGCTGCCAGCATCCGGCGGCAGCTGCCAGCACCCATGTGGCACCTGGCAGCTGCCAGCATCCGGCGGCAGCCGCCAGCACCCAGGTGGCAGCTGCCAGCACCCGGGAGGCGGCACCAGGTGGCAGCTGCCAGCACCCGGCATTAGGTGGCACCCGGCAGCCGCCAGCACCCAGGAGGCGGCACCCGGCAGCTGCCAGCACTCGGCGTTAGGCGGCACCTGGGAGGCGGCACAAGGTGGCATCCGGCAGCTGCCAGCACCCAGTGGCCACTAGCACCAGGCGGCAGCTGCCAGCACCCGGCATTAGGCAGCACCAGGCAGCCGCCAGCGCTTGCCGCCGGCGATGTGCCGCCCAGGCAGTGTGGGAATACACTCACTCATATACTCACACGTACTCACACGTACTCACACGTACTCACATGTACTCACACATACATATACACACACATACACACTCTCTCTCTAACTCTAACTAATACACACCTGATGCCCCGGGCCATTATACATGGAGCCGCCGCAGTACCTGCTCTATTGTGACTTCCGGGTACCTCCGGCTCAAACAAGTGACTTCGCGCCTGTACATTCATGCAAGCATGGCCAGCAGACCAATCAGACGCCTGCAGCTGACATCACAGGAGGCTTCTGATTGTTCCACCGGCCGCCTGCTTGCGTGAATGTACAGGAGTGAAGGCGCT
The DNA here is from genome assembly GCA_033576535.1 of Allobates femoralis. Classification (NCBI taxonomy): domain Eukaryota; kingdom Metazoa; phylum Chordata; class Amphibia; order Anura; family Aromobatidae; genus Allobates; species Allobates femoralis. The sequence goes on from JARQOC010000003.1 coordinate 771,858,131, forward strand.
TGTTTGAGCCGGGGTACCCAGAAGGCACAATAAATCGGGTACCGCGGCAGCTTCATGTACAATGGCCCGGGGCATGCTAATCTTTTCATGGTGCCCCGGGCCGCGTGTTTGAGACCCCTGCTCTATACAGTATGAGCCTACACACAGCTCCCCTGTATAGTGAGCCTCCACATCAACCCTTATATTAAGTAGGAGCACCCATATAGCCACCAATATACAGTAGGAGGAGTCCCCATATAGACCACCTATTTACAGTAGGAGCCCCCATATTGCTCTTCTATATACAGTCACATACATAGAAAAACTAATCGTGCTCTGCTCTGGTCACTGACTCTGCACAGCAAATGAGAGGAAGTGGTGTCATCACGTCTGCTGGCTTATTGCACATTTGTGATTGGTGAGAGGAGCAGCAGTCTGCTTTGCCCTCCACTCTTTTAACCACAACTATCTGGTCCTAGGGATGTAGACAGCAGTGACATCTGGGTATGGGCAGCGAAGACCATTGTTCGGCCTGTAGCCACTGTTTTCAGCCCCTCAGTTGTCTGTCCACAGGCCACATTTGGCGGTTTCTAGCCGGGCCATGCTTTGCCCAGGTTTGGTATAAAGTGTTTCAGATAAATTTTCAGGATAATATGGCTTGTTTACATGAGGAACAGCAATTTCGCTAAACATTATATGACTTGTATCCTGCATTTTTCACCAGCTTTCTCTTCTACAGGCTTGATCTCTATTGTCCAGTTTTGAGTCAGGGGGTGAAAACTAGCTGCCATGATATCTACTATAAACAGTACACATAAGGATATGTGCTCTTCTTTCTCTGTAGCCAACAGCAGCAGCAGAATGAAGTACATCACATAGCAGAATTCAGCTGTGTAACTGCGAAACCAGCACTGAAGTGAATGTTAGCTTTTCGTGTTTGCCTTACTATGATGACAGTCCGACTTGCTTGGACCAAGCCTGATACAGTGCGTTGTGAAAGTATTCGGCCCCCTTGAACTTTTCAACCTTTTGCCACATTTCAGACTTCAATCATTAAAGATGGACATTCTAATTTTTTTTTGTGAAGAATCAACAAGTGGGACACAATTGTGAAGGGGAACAACATTTTTGGGATATTAAACTTTTTTAACAAAAAAAAACAAACTGAAAAGTGGGTCGTGCACTCTCAGTGAAGCAAACTCACTCCAGAAGTTTAGTGAGGATCTCTGAATGATCCAATGTTGTCCTAAATGACTGGTAATGATAAATCCACCTGTGTGTAATGAAGACTCATTATGTATAAATGCACCTGCTCTGTGGCTCTGTTACATGTAGCGATATAGCTAACGATATCGCCATACCGTCACCGGTTTTGTGACCTTGCGGCGAACTCGCCAGTGATATCGCTGTGTGACACGTAGCAGCAAGGGGCCCCTCCCGCTGTGAGATCGCTGAGCGTTCTGGAATGGCCCGGACCATTTTTTCATCTTCTGTCTCCTGCTGGGCATGCTTCATTGGTGTGTGTGAAAACGAGCAACGATCTCCATGCTACACCTGTGACAGTGACAGATCCCAACGACCATCGGTGGTCACTACATTGGTGAGTAGATCTGCCTGTGTGGCATCTCACCAGCAACAAATTAGCGACATTCCAGCAAATCCCTGCCAGGTCCTATCGTTGTCGGGATCGCTGGAATGTCGCTAGGTGTAATGGGGCCTTTAGGGTTCTGTTTCAATGCAGAGAGCATCATGAAGACCAAGGAACACACCAGGCAGGTCCAAGATACTGTTGTGGTGAAGTTTAAAGCCGGATTTGGATACAAAAAGATTTCCCAAGTTTTAAACATCTCAAGGAGCACTGTGCAAGCGATCATATTGAAATGGAAGGAGTATCAGACCACTGCAAATCTACCAAGACCCGGCTGTCCCTCTAAACTTTCATCTCGAACAAGAAGACTGATCAGAGATGCAGCCAAAAGGACCATGATCACTCTGGATGAACTGCAGAGATCTACAGCTGAAGTGGCCTTTATGGAAGAGTGGCAAGAAGAAAGCCATTTCTCAAAGATATCCATAAAAAGTCTCGTTTGAAGTTTGCCACAAGCCGCCTGGGAGACAGCAAACATGTGGAATAAGGTGCTCTGCTCAGATGAAACCAAAAATGAACTTTTTGGCCACAATGCAAAGAAATATGTTTAGCGTAAAAGCAACACCGCTCACCACCCTCAAAACACCATCCCCACTGTCAAACGTGGTGGCAGCATCATGGTTTGGGCCTGCTTTCCTTCAACAGGGAACAGGGACAGGAAGATGGTTAAAATTGATGGGAAGATGGATGGAGCCAAATACAGGACCTTTCTGGAAGAAAACCTGTTGAAGTCTGCAAAAGACCTGAGACTGTCTTGTTGGAAGATAAATCTCCGTCCCAATGATCCCCAACATAAAGGAAAATGAACAATGGAATGGTTCAAAAATAAACCTATACAGGTGTTAGAATGGCCAAGTCAAAGTCCGGACCTGAATCCAATCGAGAATCTGTGGAAAGAGCTGAAAACTGCTGTTCACAAACTCCTCCATCCAACCTCACTGAGCACGAGCTGTTTTGACGGAAGAATTTCAGTCATTTGATGTGCAAAACAGATGGACATACCCCAAGTGACTTGCAGCTGTAATCACAGCAAAAGGTGGCGCTATAAAGTATTAACTCAAGTGGGCCGAATAATATTGCACACCCCACTTCTCAGTTTATTTGTTAAAGTTTAAAATATCCAATAAATTTCATTCCACTTCACGATTGTGTGTCCCACTTGTTGATTCTTCACAAAAAAAATTAAATTTATATCTTTAATGCCTGAAATGTGGCAAAAGGCTGAAAAGTTCAAGGGGGTCAAATACTTTCACAAGGCACTGTATGTATAGGGATGGGGGGTTACTTATATGTGGAAAAAGAAGCTGATTGTTCTGATTTGTCTTGACAGTTTCTTGTATTCACTTTTATTGTTGATTTATGCAAGGTGGCCAGTATCTTTTGTAGCAACTTGGTAAAATGTTAATAATTTGCAGCATTTTTGGTGTGTAACCTCCAATAAAACAGTTTTAATACTTTTTTTTCCCCCTAGGATAAAATGCCAGAGGTACGACAGAGTTCTTTTGCTTTACTGGGGGATCTAACAAAGGCGTGTTTTCAGCATGTCAAAGCGTGCATTGGTACGTTTTACTCTGTTCACTTTTGCATTAATTGCATTTGATATGTTTTTGTTTTTTTATCTTTTTGCACTTTGTTCATTTATACCCCCCCCCCCCCACACCCATTTTTTCATTTTAGCGGATTTCATGCCGATTTTAGGAACAAATTTAAACCCTGAGTTAATTTCTGTGTGCAACAACGCTACTTGGGCAATAGGTGAAATATCTATACAGATGGGTATGTACGATTTCTTTTAGATATGAAGTTGAGTGGTATAGATTTTATCCAGGCTTTACTATGTTTTCTTACTATGTTTTCGACTATTCTTTATTATGTGTTGTCAGGTTAGTAAACATAAATAAAAATACATGTAAGGCTACATTCACACGGTGCATAATTGCATCGGTAATGTAGCGTTTCTTACAGGTTCGCTAATTGCCGTGAAATGCAGTGACATTGTGTGTTCCAGCCAAGTTAATGCTTTTCACTATTTGGCATTCACACGCTGTGCTTTTTACGGATCCACTTTTGGGCTCGAAAGCGAATCAGTAAAAAAATGAACATGTCAAAGCTTGGTGTTTGTCAGCTGTGCTGTTTGCTCACCTCACCGCGCTCCCCCGGTTATCTCCCCTCATACCGATGCCACATGACCTGCGGTAGTACCTGGCACTGTACCATGTGACCGTGTGACGTCACCCGATCAGGCGGCAGGGTCCTAGAGGCAGTGACACGGTGGCCTCCGGGGATGACAGGACACTGCAGGAGATCACTTGGGGAGCGCATAGAGATAAAAAAAACTGTTATGTTGGAAAGTGTGAAATATTCACTAGTTGCCTACTCCTGGCCTAATGGATATGGACGGGGTGCATGCACGAAAGAATAACACCGAACACAGTCTCCTCGGTCAGGTTATGGCACAGATCCAAGTGTCTTTATTTAACCATGCTTGGACTTGTATAAACTCGGTAAGGGGCTCAGCCAGCCCTACTCAGATGTATTCATAGTGGTTTGGGCAATGGGTTAGTCCATGGGTGGATCCATGAGGCCATCAGGATGGGTTGGTCTGTGAGGTCATTGGGGGATCTGGTCTTGATCTCCAAGCGACGTGTCATTCTGGAATTGGTTAGTCCTTCTATGCAAATTCAGCTTCCTCCCAGGACAGGGCATGATGTGATGAAACAGGAAATGGCTGTCATCTTTAGGTCTGTTACACTTTGATCTAAACAGGCTTATGTAAGGTGACATTATGGGTCATTTCTCTCAACCCCTTATATCTTAAGGTTAATTAAGTATTTGATCCTATGGCTCTCAACAAACGCAGCTGCATTCACACACAAGGCTGCTCTTCGTGAGGATCCGTTCTTGGTGCAGTTTTGCACCAAAAACTGATTCTCACAAAACGCAGTAATAACGCTGTGTGTGACTGTGACTAGCCTTAGTGTCCGCTCACTTATGTGCTGTGTTTAAACATCTGACTTTTTGGGGGACTTTTGGGGAGAAACATCAAATCAAAAGTAGTTGACTGATGACTGCTTTTATTTTCTGAAAGTCCTCTGAGCGATGAAAGGAGCAATCTGTTCTCTGTGGGCAGTAACTATTCCAAATTTTGCCTGGAGCTTGTGCTAATATACAGGTCAATATCGATCACGATATCACCTGCAAAGTCACGTGATCGAGATCATTAGAACAATTTTGCTTGTGCGGTGTCACAAGCATAGATCTCGTTAACGATTTTATATTTGGCGCCAGCGATCCAGCGCACAACCCAGCGATCGAGGCCAGCCAGTGTCAGGAATAGGCAAAATCGTCAATGAGATTGTTTGCACAGTGTCAAACACAACGATGCACAGGTTGAACGCTGGTTAATTGAACGACGCAGGACTGATTTGAGCTCAGGATCACAGATCTCCGAGCAATCGATTTTTCATCCAAAAATCGTTCAGTTACACGCAACGACGCACAAACTATATCGCTTAAGCGATTAAAAAATCGTCTTGTTTAAGCGATCTCTTTAACGATATTGAAGTGTGTGACGTGGCCTTAAAGGGATCCTGTCACCTCCAGAACGCCACATAAGCTTCAAAATCATGTCCCTGCAGCATCCTATCACTAATCTCACTCCTTTTGTCTCAGAATTCCTGTGATAGTGGAGAAAAACATTTTATAACTTGCTTATTAGTGATGTTAATTAGCAGGGGCGATATTCTTTAGCCCTTAGGGCGTGCCCTCTTAGTCATTAGATCACGCCCTAATAGGCATGATCATCTATTCATGTTGTATTCAGCGCCTCCCTGCTCTCCACAGCGCTGCCTGGGCTGTAATGACATGAATCACGTCATTTCTGGCATCGCCCTCCGCCTATGTTTCCAGGACGGCGGCCTTCAGGAAATTGGATTTTCTATTAATCTTTCCAGAGGGCCACCGAAAGGGCATGGCGGCATCCAAGGCTACCCAGCCAGATGGATCAGAACTATTATCCAGGAAGCTTATCAAATGCGCAATTTGCCCATTCCAGCTGGTTTGCGAGCGCACACTACCCGTGCGGTAGGGACATCCTGGGCATTCCGCACCAGGCTTTTGCAGAGCAAGTGTGTAAAGCTGCCACATGGTCCAACCTTCACACATTTGCGAAACATTACAATGTACATACTCAGCATAGACTAAGCAGATCTGCAAAAGAGTAACAGTGGCTCCTCCACTGAAGTATACACCCCTGGAGCAGGCGCTGCCTCCCCAGTTTTTTGCTTAGTGTCGTAGGAGGCACACGACCATTTTTACTCTGATTTTTCATCATTAAGTGAAGAAAAGTGGGTCCGGCGTGGCCCCCGGCATGCTCCTTCCTCAGCCACCCATTGTTGGGGCGCTGGGTGGAAGCGAGAATCCATACATATGCCGTACTCCTTTCTGGGCCTCCCACTGTTGGGTTGCTGGGTTAAAGTTGAGACATCCCAGCATAACACCCTCCTTCCTCATTCCCTTTGGGTCCTGAGGTGAAGTCGAAGCTGGACTACCTGCCAGATGACGTTCCCCCTAATCACCCTTTGGGTGTTTTAGGCTGAGGCACCACAGGTATCAGCAGCACAGGCTGCACTCTGGGCTGTGAAACTACAAGCTGCCTGAAGGAGCGCAGGCTTCCAAGCTGCATCCAAGGATCAGCTTATGGGGATGACACAGCCTGCAGGAGCGCAGGCTTACAGGCTGAAAACATAGCTCTGTCCCAGCTATCAGCCTATGGGATTTGGCCACAGTGGGGTACTGCCTATTAACTATACTGGCGGTTTCATACCGCCAGTGGAACAATAACAGCTTCTGGGTCCCCTCCAGCAAGCTTCTGGGCCCCTCCAGCCTTTCCTTACATCCCCTCCACTAAGGGCTCAGGCACCTAGCTGATTAGAGTGCCTGATTTATAGAAGGGACACCTTGGTTTGACTCCCAATTTTAACAAAAGGCTCATATCACAATGTCTGGCAATAGGAGGAGTAAGAGAACCTCCAAGGCAGCCAACCCTTACTATCTTACCTGCACTGCTTGTAAGGCTGACCTTCCTGCAGGATGCACCTCGCCACATTGTCAGACCTGCTGACAGGCTGCAGATACGGAGACCCCCCCACTACCCCTTTGTAGGCCACAGTTATGTCTCAGAATATGATGCTGTTGATTGACAGATTGTCTGCCACATTGCTTCAGTTTATGCAAGTCCGTTCGCCACTTGAGACCGCCGTTCCGGCATCTGTGTCTCAGACAGAAGTGTCGGACCCGCAACAGACTACTTACCCTGCTCCGTCAGTTTCTGATTCTGGGCGTAAGAGAACACTGAGGTCTCCATCTCCGGAATCCCCTGGTGGCTCTAGAGCTTCTCCATCTCGCAGACGTCAGGAAGACTCACAGAATTCCGAAGGTCTCTATACTTCGGACTCAGATGGTTGCATCTAGATCTAGAGACTCCTCTAAGTTACCGATACGTTGGCGCTGGTTGAGGATTTGATTACATCCATCAACCAAGTTCTTGATCTGTCAGAACCTCCGGCTGATGTTCTGGACCATAAGGTGTCCTTTTAAGAGGGCGAAAAGGCCACACAAATATTTCTCAGATCATCCAGAGTTTCAGGAAATTCTCAAGAAACATAGGTTACATCCTGACAAGAGGTTTGGTAACCGTAAGGCCCTGGAAACACGTTACCCATTCCTACCTAAGGTCACCCAAGATTGGACAGACCCTGCCACAGGTGGATCCCCCTATATCTCGTCTCGCTACCAAGACGCTTCTGTCCTTACCAGACAGTTTGTAAATTAAAGATGCCACTGATCGTCTGGTAGAGCAGATGGCGCAGTCAGTCTTTGAGGCCTCGGGCTCTTCTCTAGGTCTAGCCTTCGCTTCAGTTGGGCATCAAAGGCTATTATGTCAAGAGCAGGTTCCTTACACTCGTCTCTACGGTCTTCGCAGGCTGATCCAGCCTTGTTAGACCAGGTAGCTCAAATATCAGTTACCACTGAGTATTCAATGCATGCCGCTTTAGACTCCACTAACTGTGCTGCGGCTGCAGCTTCCAATGCCATAATGATCAGACGAGCCCTCTGGCTGAGAGTGGAAGGCAGATGCAGCGTCTAAAGTCACTCACGTCTTTCATACATTGGTGGGCGTATATTTGGAGAAATGCTGGATCAATTGATTTCAGACACCACGGGTGGTAAAAGTACCTCTCTTCAGCAATGAGAAATTAAACGGCCCTTCAATCGTCAACAGACCTGTTTTCTGATCATCATAATGGGAGACCCAGACAATGGGGTTTTAGGGCTCTGCCCTCCGGAGGCCACACTAGGTACTACAAGTTTGTAGACACCGCCCCCTCCGCTTATAAACCCCCACCGTAGGGAATATCCTCAGTTTTAAACTTAGTGTGCTCGGAGGATCACGCTTTGCTTGCACTTCACGGCATTCTCACAGCTTACGTGATGGCTTATGAAGACAAGGTAAAATGGTCCCGGTCGGGACCTTCGGCAGTCTCCCTGCTCACCCTTGTGGAACACGCAGGTGGAGGTACCGGAGGGCCTAGGGCCTGGACACTGCGTGTCCCCCCGGTACGCTGTCGCGCTCCTTTCCATCCCTCCCTGGGGGGCTCTGGAAGGTGGGAGATAGGAGCCTCGCACAGCTCCGCTCCGTCCGAGGCCTCCCTAAATGGTGCTTACAGACCGGACTGGAGCCAGCCCAGTCCGAGGCCTCCCTAAATGGTGCTTACAGACCGGACTGGTGCTGAAACCCCCGTCCGAGGCCTCCCTAAATGGTGCTTACAGACCGGACCGGCACTGAGGCACTGGGTGTCTCCGGTGTGCCTGGGGGTAGTGTCGGACACTTTATGTGTTCTGGCACTCAGACCGCGCGCTACCCTCGGGTCCGCGGTTCTGGCGGTGTACCCTGTGCTGGGGTCACCCTGGCTGACCGCCCTGTGTGTCACAGGGGCTGAGGCTGTAGATTGCAGGTGTTTTGTTTTACATGCAGTCTAAGTATTGTACTGTCACAATACTTCCCGCGCTGCGGGCTCCGGCGCCTACATTACTGCGGCTGCCTGAGGGGATGTGAAGCAGCCCTGGTGGTGATGTCATCGAGGGCGTGCGTGTGTGCTTCCCGCGTGTTTTTCGGCGCCGCCCACAGTTTCTCTGCCGGCGGCCATCTTTTCCCCTCGCTTCCCGGCTGGGATCTGACTGCAGCACAGGTCTGCACTCCAGGGGAGACCGGAAGCTTTCGTGGAGGCCACACACGCACACCGCTTCCTCCCACCGCTTTACAGCGGTCGGTAAGCCACCGGGATCCCCGGTTTGTGTCTGTATAGATTGGCTTATTTGCCCCTGCTGTGGGTATGTCCTCAGCTGGAAAACGTGCTGCTAAGGCGGCCAGCAACACCACTGCCTGTGCTACATGCAACGGGACGCTGGTTGGGGGGTCCTGCAATATCTGCGGACGCCCAGAGGCCCGGACTGATACTGCTGAGACAGTAGCTCCGGTGCTTTACCCTGAGGTTCAGGTGATCCCAGGGCCATGGGAAACGCAGAATAAGATTAATGAATCTCTGTTGTCCCAATTGTCCTCCATGTCGCAATCCCTGGAGGCACTTAATAGGAGACTGGAAAGCCCAGCTACTCCTTCCAGTTACCCCTGGGTGTCTCCTTCTGCTGTGAGACCCCTTAAGCAGACTCGTCGTGAGGATTCACCCGAGCTCCAGGCTCTCTCTGAGGAGGAGCGTCCCTCTGATGGTGATGAGGATGATGGGGGTTCAATACTCGGGTCTGTGTCAGAACCACCAGACGGGGTAGAGGATCTGGTGTCCTCCAACGAGACTTTACGTCTCGTGACACCCCCTGAGGAGGTGAACGTACACCCGAAGGAGGTCTATCAATGGCTACGGCCAGAGGCTAGACCAAGTGGTTCCTTTATGGACCACACTAACTTTGGAAGGGTGGTCAGAGCACCCAGGTTACACCCTGGGCGGCGTTATGTCCGCAAATCTAAAGACATTCGCTTCCCCTTTCCCCAGGAGGTGCTTCAGGAGTGGTCGCAGTCCCCGAAGGTGGACGCCTCCATGACCAGGATTGCTGCACGCTCCCTTTTCTCTGCCTCTGATAGCTCCTCGTTGAAGGATGCGACAGGTCGAACAACTCGCCAAGTCTTCTTATGAGGCTGTGGGGTCTTCATTTGCCCCTAATTTTGCCACGGTCTGGATCCTGCAAGCGATTACCTCCTGCTTGGATGGCATCACTGAGCTGGCAGGGTCCAGTTCTGAGGTCCTGGCGCTTACTGATAGGGCAAGGGCCTATGCAGATTACGCCAGGACGGCAACATTGGAAACTGCCACCCGCTCTGCTGTGGCTTCGGCCAACGCTATAGCGATCCGCATGTTGTTGTGGCTGCGTCTATGGGACTCAGATGCCACGTCTAAGAAGATTTTGCAAAATCTTCCGTTCTCTGGTGACAGGCTTTTTGGCACCGAGCTGGACAAGCTGATAAAGGATTCTGCTGAGTCTAAGATCCCGCAGAATAAACCTAAGCCACGGTATACCGTTAAAAGGAACCCAAAACAGTGGTCCTTTCGCTCCAGCTCACAGTCATCAGCAGCGTCTGCTCGCGCGGACCGAGGGGGCAAGCCCACTACTCAGTGGCGCCCCAAGGGTCGCCAAAAGAAGCCGACGGGGGCAGCAGCTGCCACCCCAAAACCCGCTTCCGCATGACTCGCTCTCTCGTCCTGCCTCCCCACAGGTGGGGGGTCGCCTGTTCCTTTTTCAGGACAGTTGGCTTCTCCACGTCCAAGACAAGTGGGTCCGAGACGTAGTCTCGCGAGGCTACAGGATAGAGCTGACGTCGCAGCCGGCACACCGATTCCATCGGTCTGTTCCTTCTCCAGACAAGGCTCAGGCTTTTCACCTGGTGTTGGAGGGGCTCCGCAGAGACGGAGTAGTGGTCCCAGTGCCTTCTGGGGAGAGGTTCCGGGTTTTTACTCCAACCTCTTTATCGTCCCAAAGAAGGACGGCTCTTTTCGTCCGGTTCTGGACCTCAAGTTGTTCAACCGTCATGTATTGGTTCGGAAGTTCCGCATGGAATCCCTGCGCTCCGTGATCGCGGCTGTGTCACAGGGAGACTTCCTGGCGTCCATAGATATCCGAGACTCTTACCTTCACGTGCCCATTGCACCGGCTCATCAGCGCTGGTTACGATTCGCAGTGGGGGACGAACACTTCCAGTTCGTGGCACTACCCTTCGGGTTGGCCTCAGCACCGCGGGTGTTCACGAAGGTGATGGCCTCTATGATGGCTCTCCTGCATGTGCAGGGACACGCCGTCATACCTTATCTAGACGACCTGCTGGTCAGGGCGCCATCGGAACACCTTTGTCGGGAGAGTTTGGAGGTAACCATGAAGTCTCTGGAACAGTTTGGGTGGCTTCTCAATGTCCAGAAATCAACCCTGGTTCCGACCCAGTCACTGACGTATCTGGGCATGGACTTCCACACGGACTCAGCCCTGGTGTCTCTGCCACGAGCCAAGCAGCTGGCTATCCAATCAGGAGTGCAGGATGTCCTCCGGTCACCACAATCATCCCTACGGGTATTGATGAAGCTGGTGGGCCGCATGGTAGCTGCGATGGAGGCGGTGCCTTTCGCACAATTTCGCCTCCGTCCTCTCCAGCTGGAGATTCTCCGCAGATGGGACAAGAGAACGTCCTCTCTGAATCGGCTGGTGGCCCTTTCACAACCGACCAGGGATTCCCTGCAGTGGTGGCTCCAGCCACGTCACTTGTCACGGGGCCGGTCTTTCCTCAAACCGTCATGGTTAGTGGTGACCACCGACGCCAGTCTGAAGGGCTGGGGAGCGGTGTTCTTACACCACAGGGCTCAAGGACTCTGGACTCAGTCGGAGTCGACGTTGCAGATCAACGTGCTGGAGATCAAGGCGGTCTATCTGGCGCTCCTGGCGTTTCAGAAGTTCCTGTCAGGACAGCCCATCCGGGTTCAGACCGACAATGCGACGGCCGTCGCGTATATAAACCATCAGGGAGGGAACAGAAGTGCTCAGGCCCTCACCGAAGTCCACCGCATTCTATCTTGGGTGGAGGACAACGACTGCCTGGTCTCCGCGGTTCACATCCCAGGGGTCGAGAACTGGGAGGCCGACTACCTGAGCCGGCAGGGGATGGACGCCGGAGAGTGGTCTCTTCATCCAGACGTCTTCCGGGACATCTGCAGCAAATGGGGCACTCCGGACGTGGATCTGATGGCCTCACGGCTGAATCATCAGGTGCCGCAATACATGGCAAGATCGTGGGATCCTCAGTCTCTGGGGGCGGATGCCCTGATCCTGAGTTGGTCCAGCTTCCATCTACCATATGTGTTCCCGCCTCTGGCTCTGATTCCCAGGGTCCTGTGGAAAATCAGGACGGAATGCAGAGTAGCCATTCTAGTGGCACCAGATTGGCCCAGGAGGTCCTGGTATCCGGACCTGTGGCGACTATCAGGCGGACGCAGGTGGGCTCTTCCAGAACGCGCAGATCTTCTCGCGCAAGGCCCATTCTTCCACCTCAATTCCAGGGCCCTCAGATTGACTGCATGGCTCTTGAGGCCTGGCTACTAACATCCAGAGGCTTCTCTCCTACGGTGGTTGCCACTATGAATCGGGCCAGGAAGCCCGTATCCAGGAAGATATACCACAGAACGTGGAAAATCTTTTTCACCTGGTCTGCCTCGGGTGACAGGTCCCCGTGGCCCTTGTCCATCCCGACGTTGTTGGCTTTTCTACAGTCGGGTTTGGAGTTGGGCTTATCCCTCAGCTCCCTGAAGGGTCAAGTATCAGCTCTTTCAGTGCTGTTTGACAGGCGCCTGGCGCTCCTCCCGAAGGTCCGTCAATTTCTGCAGGGGGTGTCTCGGGTGGTTCCGCCCTACAGGCGACCTCTGGACCCTTGGGACCTTAACGTGGTCCTGACGGCACTGCAGAAACCGCCGTTTGAGCCACTGAGAGACATTTCCCTCTCTCGTTTGTCCCAGAAGGTGGTCTTTCTGGTGGCGATTACGTCTCTGAGAAGGGTCTCAGAATTGGCTGCACTTTCGTGCAAGTCACCCTTTCTGGTGGTTCACCAAGACAAGGTGGTGTTGCGCCCGCGGTCAGAATTCTTGCCAAAGGTGGTTTCCACTTTCCACCTGAACCAGGAGATTATTCTCCCATCATTTTGTCCTGCTCCCGTTCATCAGGTTGAGCGTGACCTCCATACTCTGGATCTCGTGAGGGCTGTACGCATTTATGTGTCCAGGACTGCCTCCTTCCGGAGTTCGGATTCATTGTTTATCCTTACGGCGGGTCGCTGTAAGGGGTCCGCGGCGTCAAAGTCAACCTTGGCCAGATGGATCAAGGCTCCCATTCAAGAGGCTTACCAGTCTTCTGGTTTGTCTCTCCCGGTGGGATTGAAGGCGCATTCGACCAGAGCTGTCGGTGCCTCCTGGGCTTTGCGACATCGCGCTTCTGCTCTACAGGTGTGTCAGGCGGCCACTTGGTCCAGCCTGCACACTTTCTCTAAGCACTATATGGTGCATGCCCATGCCTCTGCGGATGCAAGTTTGGGCAGGCGGGTCCTCCAGGCGGCGGTTGCCCACCTTTGAGGGGGACCATGTGTTATCCGTCTTTTGAGGAACTCTTCCCGCCCTGGGATATTGCTTTAGGACATCCCCATTGTCTGGGTCTCCCATTATGATGATCAGAAAAAAGAGAATTTTGTTTACGTACCGTAAATTCTTTTTTCTTGAATCATCAATGGGAGACCCAGCACCCACCCAGTTGTTCCGTTGCATGTTTTGCATTTGATCTGTTCCCTGTTGGGACAGTTTCTTCCGGGTTGTTGGACCGTCTGTGCACGGTTTCTTTCCCGATGTTTCGGGTGTGGTTTATTTGTCTCCTCGCAGCTTATGGACCAAACTGAGGATATTCCCTACGGTGGGGGTTTATAAGCGGAGGGGGCGGTGTCTACAAACTTGTAGTACCTAGTGTGGCCTCCGGAGGGCAGAGCCCTAAAACCCCATTGTCTGGGTCTCCCATTGATGATTCAAGAAAAAAGAATTTACGGTACGTAAACAAAATTCTCTTTTTCTGGTCCATTCAGAAATCCTTTGGTTGGTCAGTCTCGAAACCCCCGCCGGCAGGCAACAGGCCCCCCCCCCCCCCCCCCCCCCCCCCACCCCTTCCCAGCCCCCGTAGGGAGTGCCCCCAGACAACACGGAAGGCCTGGTGCAAACTGGCAGTCTCGTTCTCGCCAGTCCAGATGTAATGGCTCAGTCCATCAGGTTCACTTCTTCTTGACTCATCCTTCGGAAGACACTATTCAGGTTGGCTGCCGACCTTCATGCTTTCGTCAGGTCTGGCTCTTTACTACCGACGACAATTGGGTAAAAGCCTTAGTGTCTTCTGGCTACGCTATAGAATTCAAACCCCAACCTTCAAATCGTTTTTTCCTGTCGATTCCACCCACTCATCCATCCAAGGCTCGCGCTTTATTTCAGGCGGTAGATTCCCTTTTGAAGACAGGTGTCATTATACCAGTGCTGCCAGCCGAATGCTTCCAGGGGTTCTACGCAAATCTTTTCGTAGTACCGAAGAAAGGAGGTGCAGTGCGACCCATTCTAGATCTAAAACAGTTAAACACATTCGTAATGGTTCGGCATTTCCGCATGGAGTCAGTGCGCTCCATCGTAGCGTCCATGGAGAATAACGAATTTTTCACGTCCATCGACATACAGGATGCCTACCTCCACATCCCAATCGCAACAATCCACCAGTGTTTTCTCCGATTCACTATTGACCAAAACCATTACCAGTTTGTGGCCCTCCCGTTCTGTCTAGCGATGGCTCCCAGGGTGTTTACCAAGGTCATGGCGGCTTTCATGACCATTCTGCACACGAGAGGATTGGTAGTCCTGCCATACCTGGAAAATTTGCTCGTCAAAGCCCCTACTTTCAGGGAGTGCCAGCAGAGTGTTTCCATCATGGTGGACACCCTGCGTCGTCTAGGCTGGTTGGTGAATCTTCAGAAGTTTTCTGCAGTCCTGTCACAATCTCTGACGTTCCTCCGGATGCAGTTCGACACCCCCAGGGGTCTGGTCCTTCTTCCTCAGGACAAGGTGAAGGCCCTATGTTGGGGTATCCAGAGTCTCCTGCGCCCATTTCCTCGATCGCTTTGACTCGCCATGAGAGTCTTGGGCAGGATGGTTGCCTCTATGGAGGTGGTGCCGTTCGTCCAACTTCACCTCAGGCCTCTCCAACTTGCAATTCTGACTCGTGGAACAGGAACCCTTCTGCCCTGAACAGACTATTTCAACTGTCACCTGCAGCGAGGAGTTCCCTCCATTGGTGGCTCAAACCATGTTCCCTCACACGGGGAAAGTCCTTCCTACCAGTTCACTGGAAGGTAGTCACCACCGACGCAAGTCTCAGTGGATGGGGATCGGTATACCGTCATCACACGGCGCAGGGAACATGGTCCCCAGCGGAGTCGTCCAAGCCCATCAACCCCGTGGAAATCCGAGCCATATTTCTAGCTCTGAAGGCCTTCCATTCTCTGCTAGCAGGGACACAAGTCCAAATTCAATCGGACAATGCCACGGCCATGGCATGTATTGACCATCAAGGCGGAACCCGCAGTCTCCAGGCGATGGACGAAGTGCAACACATTCTGCACTGGGCAGAATCGACTAACTCAACGTTGTCAGCTGTTCATATCCCGGGAATGGAGAACTGGGAAGTGGATTTTCTCAATCGTCAGGGCATGGACTCCGGAGAGTGGTCCCTACATCCCGACGTGTTCCAGCAAATATGCCGTCACTGGGGGACTCCGGATGTAGATCTGATGGCATCTCGGTTCAACATGAAGGTTCCAATGTTCATGGCCAGATCTCGCGACCCGCAAGCTCTCGGAGCGAATGCCTTAGTTCAAGCCTGGTCGCAATTCCAGCTGCCTTACATCTTCCCTCCTCTGCCCCTTTTATACCCAGAGTTGTGCAGAAGATTAAGTAAGAGGACATTCAAGTCATTCTCATAGCCCCAGACTGGCCCAGACGAGCATGGTGCTCCGATCTCGTCCAGCTCACGGCAGACGTTCCTTAGCGCCTCCCACATCGTCCCGATCTGTCTCAGGGCCACTTTTACCACCAGAATTAAGACACCCTGAATTTGACGGAGTGGCCCTTGAGACCTGGGTGTTAACCCAAGCAGGATTATCCCTGCCGTGATTCAGACCATGATCAGATCACGACAGTCAGCTTTTTTATCATTTTCGGGATGCAGCTGGGCCCCATGGGGTGCCGTTCATCTAGTGGTGCAGAAGCATCGTACTAGGCGGCCCATTGGTTAGGTGGCAGAGCCAGTGGGTAGCTTTCAGACACTCTGCATCATATGTATCAGTGTGAATGGTGTCTTATGCAGGCCCATTATGTGCATGGCAAGTCGCATCCCACACCTTGTTGTAGGTTGAGGTGATTTATTAGCCTATACCTGGTGCTTGCTTTACATAGTGGGGTCTGACTGCATCCTGCAAGTGCAGTGTTTTGTTTTTTATTTTTGGCATTGAGTTTTTGTGATGCTGCTTTTTCTCAGTAGATTTTGTACCCAAAGATCATTATCTCAGAAAATTAAAGTAGGGTGAATGAAGGGCCTATCTCAGTAGGCATCAGAGGCTTCTCCTTGTGTGGTTGAGAGTCACAACCACTATAAAAGCATATCATGGCTGCTGCAGTCCCCAGCGTGGTGCATATAGAGTAGAGAGGATGAAGAGTTAAAAACCGCCCTGCCGTATTCCATGAGACATCAAAGGGTGAATATAATATTGCTTTGTTAGTCCGCGCTTTTCAGGGCTAAAGCTTTAGCACCTGGAGAATATTTTTTTCACTATCTATTCAATGAAACCCACAGACCCGCTAGCAACAAAAATCAGTGGGGGGGGGGAAATGGGGAGATTTGAGATAAAGTTGACTCCATAGCACTTTGATTTAACTTGTATATAAACACACACCTCCACCTAGCCAAGGGCAACTTGTTGGCTTAGCCTTCATGTAATGAAGGCACCATCATTTCAGGGTTTAACTTCCTCCACTGCTAGGTAGGGATTGTCACATGAGGACATTGGATGAGTCCCACCGTATATGGTGGTCTGCTTTATTTTTTGTGCTTTCTTTTGACCGGTTTGTCTTAAATGTCAGTTCTTAAACTTTTATTGTACAAAAATGAAAAGGTCAATCTTATTTTTGAAAAAAGCATTTCTCTTTAGCCATATTTTTGATTTGATACCAAAACTATTTCCTTACTTGAGCAAGTCTGCTTTTATTTCACTCGTGATTTAGGAGTTGACAAATTTTACAGACTTTTTTCAAAAATGCAAAATCTAGTGTAAATGTCGCTTCCTCCAAGTTCTTAATATCCATCAGGGTATCATGCATGGCTGGAGAACAAATTTGTGCTCAACTTTGTGTTGATTTCTGAGGATTTGTTTGCTGTGTTAGATGGAAGAATTGTCTCTTTAGTTCACTGCAAGTTTTATTAGCCCGTACATAGGATATAGTGATCTTCTTACATGTGTATTATTACTGTGCTGTGGGATCCATTAAATATAAGGTTTGTCCTTGTTTTCTTTCTTTTTAGGAGCTGAAATGCAGCCTTATATTTCATTGGTGTTGCACCAACTTGTAGAAATCATTAACAGGCCCAACACACCAAAGACTCTCTTAGAAAATACAGGTACCATTCGCCAGGTGTTTGCAGGCGCAGACTTGGGTTCATTTGTCTTTTGATTGAGCTGATGTAATTTGTTTGCCATCAGATTTGTAGCCTTGACATATCCATTTTTTATTTTAGCATCTTTTACCCCTTCTTAATGTATTTGGAGTGTTTTTTTTTTTTTTTTTCTTTGTTCTCTGCAACATACCACCAGCAAACTAATAAGACAGAGCTTTACTTTAAGGATGTTAATAAAGTGCACCTCCAGTTATATATTGATTCTAGTGCAGGAGCACAGTAATTGGTGAGTTTGCGCTCAGTACGGATAGTGCTGCTTCATTTCCAGCGCTGTACAGTCACTACATGTTATACAGCGCTGGAAACAAACTTATTATATCAGGCCGTTCCAGTTATGACCACAAAATTGCTAATGAAAGGCACATGTAAAATAGGTTATTCTGCCCAAACTTGGAGGCACATTTTGAAAATCCTATAATTGTTATGGAAGCATAATTGGGTATAATTCCACGTTGGTGTATGGTTTTTTTTTTTTTTTTTTTTTTTTTTACCCGTACATCAAAGTTTTTTTCTCTTTTTTTTTTTTTTTATACCAGTACCAAGAACAAATATTACAGGGTTTTATATATTGTTAATGTATTTTAATTTTTTTTAGTTCTTGTATTTTCTTTTGTACATGTTGAGTGTGATGTACTTTTTGGCTAAAAGTTCATTGTGGGGCATAAAGTGTCAAGTAAATTTAGTCCTTTATCATACAAGTGTAATCTAACCTACGTTCTTCTGGCAGTTCCAAACTTAAGGAGTTTGTATTAGAAAAGAATTGTTCAATTCAAGAAGGTTAACCTATTGCCACATAATCAATTTGTCCTTCCCATGTCTGCATTGAAGTTTATTCCCCAGTCAATTAAAATATGTATCGATTTTTATTTTTTCAGAATTTAATAGTACATGTGGCTACAAAAAACTTTCTTCAGGAAAATCTGCTTCTTCTTTTTTTTTTTTTTTTCTTCTCCCCCTGGACTGATCCTTTACTCTCAAGTCATGGCTTCATGTATTCAGTGTTAACATTTTCCCCATTGCTAAGATAGGAGATGACAGTTGGTGATTTTAATATTCTATGGGGAGGAATTAGAGACTTGCCAGACATTCTGCTGTGAATTCTCCTGAATTTATAGTTTGTTCTCCTTAGATGTTTTACCCATGCACAACAGATGACTTATTAATCATCGGCTGTGACCCTGCCTTACAAATGTATGGAAATATTTTACCTAAAAAAAAAAAAAAACTATTTTATGCCATGTTCGGAACAACCCAAGCCATGCACCTGTACCATGACCCAAACACCGTAAAAATAAACACATGTCAAATGTAGAATTTGAATTATGCTGACACAAAAAACAAAATAAGTGATCAAAATGTTGTGTGGAAAGAAAAATGGTATCACTGAAAACATCAGAGGCTTTTTTTCTTTATTTTTAGTAAAGGCAAAACATTAACATTTGGGTTTCATCAAAAATGTTGCAGGTTTAATTGTAAGGCTGATTGTTTTCATGCACATTGCCAGCTGCCATACTGCATACATTTTAGACTTCATTGCTGAGATTCTTCTGACAGTTTAATGCTTTTACCTGTCTCTAAAGGTCCAGTCAGACACACAGATAATTGTGCAGAGATTGTTTGCAGATCTCTGGTTGCAGTGAAATCATGGACACATTGTTACATTTTGTGGCCATGTACAAATGTAACAATGTGTCCATGATTTCACTGCAACCAGAGATCTGCTAACAATCTCTGCACAATTATCTGTGTGTGTAACTGGGCATTTACTGAGATTTTCTTAGCTGATTTATGATCTCAAGTGACATCAAAGCTGAACTCTGGATCAAAACTCCACTGTGAGAAGCTCAGTAGGGCTACATGGCCACCTTGAGCTTTTGGCGAGTGCTCATGGCCCAAGGCTGCATTCACGAGTGGCGTATTTGCTGCATATTCCTGCATTTGAGCACTAGCTTTAATGCAGTGAAACGCAACACTGGAAAAGCATTCCAGCAAAAGCTATGAATTTCTATGTCGCCTCATTGGGGGTCACAGGACCATGGGTGTTATGCCGCTGTCCACTAAGAAGCGACACTAAGTGTATCTGAAAAAGATTAAAGTGTCTCCTCCTCTGCAGTATACACCCACAGTGCAGGCACTGCCTAACCAGTTTTTGCTTGGTGTCTTAGGAGGCACACATTTTTTTTTTATTCTCTACGATCATGAAGAAAAGTGGGTCTGGCGTGACCCCTGGCATCCTCTCTCCTCGCCACACACTGTGGGTAGCAGGGTTGAGGTTGAGATTCCCATATGTATATGCCGTCCTCCTTCCCCATTTCCCTCCGTGGACTTTGGGTTGAAGTGCAGGCACAGCGCAGCAGCTCGGACCACAGATTCCATTGGACTACCGGTGTCTGGGGAGCATAGGACTAGGGACACAGCTGTATTGTATCCACCACAGGCGGTAAGCCCCAGCAGTAATTTTACCATCTGCTGTGGATCTCCTCAAACTCTTGTCTATACAGCCCCGGGCAGGCATTTTTTCCCAACTAGGTGCAAAATTATCAGGCACACGTAGTAAAGCTGCAAAGGCTACCACTACCTTCTGTGCTACCTGCACTGCGTGCAAGGTGCCTTTACCTGGGGGATATACTTCTCCACATTGCACAGACTGTGTACAGGCAGTGACGTCAGAGCCCCCCATCTCCCTGGCAACCCCCACGACTTTGCCTGCCACGCCAGAATGGGTTATCATGTCAGTCTGTCGCAGTCTATTGAAAAGCTGTCCTTAACTCTGCTCCAGGTTATGCAGAGCCACTCGACCCCCGCCATTAAAGCCCAGTAAAAGAGCTCAGAGGTCCCAATCCGGCCTCTTACCATAGCTCCAAGAGGTCTTATAGCAGACATGCCCGCAGGGAGACTCATGATTCAGAGGATCTGTCTGACCATAGCTCAGACAAGGACCATGATACATCCCTGGACTTAGAGCCACCAGACACTGACACTCTGGTGGAAGAACTGGTCACATCAATTAGCCAGGTCTCGGAGTTCTCCGACTCGCCTGTTGAGACCCCGTCAAATAAGGTCTCATTCAAGCGTCCAAAAAGGACATGCACATATTTCGCACACCATCCTGAATTTCAGGACATCCTGTAAAAGCACCGCTGTAACCCTGACAAGCGGTTTCACAGCCATATACTACAGGAGTCACGTTGCCCATTCCCTCCAGAAGTTCTACGCAACTGGGCTGAGTCACCTAAAGTAGACTCCCCCCTCTCCCCCAGTATCTATTAAAGACGCCACTGATCGCCAGGTAGAACTATTGGCAAAGTAAGTCTTTGAAGCTACTGGAGCCTTTCTATCCTCCTACATTTGCTTCAGTTTTGGCAGCAAAAGCTATCACAGCATGGGCTGGCCAAATTCAGTGCCTCACACAAGCTACTCATCCTGCCATAGCGGGTCAAGCAGCACAGGCAGTATCTGCAGCTAACTTCATGATGCATGCCGCAGCCGCATTTGAATTGGCCGATCGAGTAGCTTTAGCTAACGCTAGCTCCATAAAGGTACCGTCACACGCGGCAATTTTGCAAGCAATTTCACTGGCAATTTGCTGGTTGCAGTGAAATCATGGATACATGGTTCTGTTTTGTTGCCGTGTAGAAATGGAACCATGTATCCATGATTTCACTGCAACCAGCAAATTGCCAGTGAAATTGCTTGCAAAATTGCCGCGTGTGACGGTACCTTTAGAGAAGCTCTTTGGTTACGTGAATGTAAGGCAAACTCTGCTTCCAGGAAATCTCTCATAGGCCTACCATACCTCGGTGAATGCTTGTTTGGAAAACAGCTTGACAAACTCACCTCTGACGCAATGGCTGGGAAACGAACTTCCCTCCCTCAGCATAAGGCCAGGAAACAATTCAACCGGCGCCAACAAACCAGATTCTGATCCTTTCGGAATTCTTTCGGCCGTTCGTCCTCCAGGCCATCAACTACTGGCAATAAGTCGTCACACAAGGTCCCAGACTTCCCAAAAGAGTGGCTCATCATGGCAACACCAGCCTCGCTAATCTAAACCCAAGGGATCACGATCCCACAGGTTTTCTTCCTCTTGACTCCCCCCACTTGTAGGTGGCCGACTGCTTCATTTCTACCTCTCATTCAAGACAAGTAGATACAAGAACTGGTGTCCTCCGGCTACAAAATAGAGCTAAAGTCTCTACCTCCCGTTTCTTCATGTCAGCTCCCCCAACATCTGGGAAGGCCCAAGCTTTCTCCCAGACAGTCAAGTCTCTCCTAGACTCAGTGGTCATAGTACCAGTACCACAAGAAGAGCATTTTTCAAGGATTTTACTCCAACCTCTTCTTAGTCCCCAAGAAAGAGGGTACTATTCGGCCAGTACTAGACCTAAAGCTTCTAAACAAATATGTCCGAGTAAGACATTTCCGCATGGAGCACTCTGCTCCATCATTGTATCCATGGAACAAGGGGAATACCTTGCATCCATAGACATAAGGAACACCTGCATGTTCCAATAGCAATGTCACACGAAAGCTTCTTCAGGTTCGCAATCGACCAAGATAATTACCAATTTGTGGCACTTCCATTCGGTCTAGCCACAGCTCCCAGAGTATTCACAAAGGTCATGGCGGATGTCATGACTGTCCTACATTCCAGAGGGGTCGTTTTACTCCCATACCTGGACGACCTACTCATCAAGGCTCCTACCTTCGCAGACTACGAGCAAAAAGTCTCCATCACAATAGACCTTTTGAGACTGCTAGGTTGGCTGGCCAACTTTCAAGTCGACGCCAGTACCAACACAGTCCCTAGTCTTTTTAGGCATGCAGTTCAATACCTCAACGGCTCTAATCAAGCTTCCCAAGAACAAGTCACGAGCCCTCTGGTCAGGAGTCCGCTCACTTCTCCGTCCACTGGCTGTCATTCAGGAAGGCCATGAAAGTCCTCGGCAGAATGGTGGCTGCGATGGAAGCAGTCCCATTTGCCCAATTGCACCTCAGGCCTCTGCAATTGGCAATCCTCAAGTCTTAAAACCAAAATCCCAGGTCACTGACAGACTGTTTCTTCTGCCCCCATCAGCCAGGCATTCCCTACACTGGTGGCTCAAGCCCATATCCCTCTCACGAGGCAAATCCTTCCTTACTCCACGCTGGAAGGTTCTGACCACAGATGCCAGCCTCACAGGATGGAATGCGTTGCATCTCCATCACAGGGCACAAGGCACATAGTCCTGAGCGGAATCGAAGATGTTCCTCCTTCAATCTGTTGGAGATTCGGGTGATCTTTCTGGCTCTACAATCCTTCAACCATATACTAGCAGGATGTCATGTCAGGATACAGTCGGACAATGCCACGGCTGTGGCATATGTCAACCACTAAGGAGGAAGTCACAGCCTACAGGCTATGAAGGAGGTTCACCACATACTTCAGTAGGCGAAATCCACCAACTCAGTCCTCTCAGCTGTACACATCCCAGGAGTGGTCAGTTAGGAAGCAGACTTCTTAAGTTGCCAGAGGATGGACTCGGGGGAGTGGTCCCTGCATCCAGATGTCTTCCAACTCATTTGCCAACGTTGGGGAACCCCGGATGTGGACCTCATGGCATCTCTACTGACTGTCAAGGTCCCGTCATTTATGGCCAGGTCCCACGACCCAAAGTAGTTGGGAGCAGACGCACTGGTTCAGGACTGGACCCAGTTTCCCTTACATCTTTCCTCCACTACCCCTCATTCCCAAGGTAGTGAGGAAGATCAAGAATGAGCGCCACCACGCCATCCTGGTGGCTCCAGATTGGCCCTGGTACGCAGACATCGTACGCCTCACAGAGGACGTGCTCTGGCGGCTTCCAGACTTTCTCGGGGTCCGTTTTTCCATGTCAATTCCTCAACTCTCAATTTGACGGTTTGGCCCTGGAAACCTGGATTCTGACTCGGGACAGGTTCTCCAAAGAGGTCGTGACAAGGGTGCTGCGCGCTAGGGAACCAGCGTCGGTGAAGATTTACCATCGGACGTGGAAGATCTTCTTGGCCTGGTGTACCGCTCATGGTCATCCCTCGTGGCCCTATTCTCTTCCAAGAATTCAGTTTTTTACAGTCGGGACTGGACTCTGGCATGTCCTTAAGTTCTCTAAAAGGACAAGTCTCAGCTCTTTCTGTGTTCTTCCAGAAGCATATAGCTACTATACTCCAAATGAAGACTTTTCTTCAAGGGGTTTGTCACATCGTTCCTCCAAACATGAAGCCGCTAGACCCGTGGGACCTAAACCTGGTCCTCTCAGCTCTTCAAGAACCCGAGGGAAATACCACTTGGCTTGCTCACTCAGGTGGTATTCCTCATCGCAATCTCCTTGCTCCGAAGGGTATCGGAACTAGCAGCACTTTTCTGTAAGCTGCCATTTCTGGTTTTTTCCACCAGGATAAAAGGGTTTTACGTCCAGTGCCAACATTTCTCCCGAAAGTGGTGTCTTCCTGCCATCTGAATGAAGATATCTCTCTGCCGTCCCTGTGTCCGGGCCCTGTTCATCGGGTCGAGAAGGCTCTACATACGCTGGACCTCGTCAGGGCCCTGCGTGTCTGTGTCCAGAACGTCATCATTCAGAAAGTCTGATTGTCTTTTTTCCTTCTTTCAACTGGGAAAAAGAGGGTAAACCAGTGTCCAAGGCTACGCTCGCTAGATGGATTAGATCCACCATCCATGACGCTTATGCCCTCAAGAACTCGCCCCCTCCGGCTGGTCTTAAAGCACATTCTACCAGGGCCGTGGGGGCCTCCTGGGCCATTAGGCACCAGGCGTCAGCTCAGCAAGTGTAAGGCAACGACATGGTCCAGCCTGCACACTTTCACAAAACACTACCAGGGGCACACTCAGTCCTCAGTGGATGCAGGCCTGGGTAGATGTATCCTCCAGGCAGCCGTTGACCACCTGTAGGTGTATAGTATTTCCAGCTGATCACATTCAGCGGTGATCGTTCCATTGCTTTTCCCACCCAGGGACTGCTTTGGGACGTCCCACGATCCTGTGTTCCCCAATGAGGCGACAGAGAAAAGGAGGTTTTTGTGTACTCACCATAAAATCCTTTTCTCTTAGCCTCTAATTGGGGACACAGCGCCCACCCTGTTGCCCTTTCGGGCCTTTACTTCTGTGTTCATATGCAATATGTTATGGTTGCCTGTGAGTTCTCAGGCCCTGTTTTATCGTTGTTGCCTTGTTAACGCTCCTACTGCTTTTGCACTAAACTGGTTAGGCAGTGCCTGCCCTGTGGGTGTATACTGCAGAGGAGGAGCAACTTTAATCTTTTTCAGATACACTTAGTGTCGCCTCCTAGTGGACAGCAACATAACACCCACGGTCCTGTATCCCCCAATCAGAGGCTAAGAGAAGGATTTTACGGTGTTCAGACGCCACGTATTCTAACGTCTTGTTGCGGACGTGCTTTCACTACAAAGTGCGTCCGCAAAAAGAATGACCATTTCAACTATCTACGCCTTTTCCTATAGGCCACATTATAAAATGGGCTCTGTAAAAGAGCGCCGGAAAAAATGCAGCGTCTGAATGCAGTGTTGCTTTTTGTGCAAAAAAGCTCCACTGCACAAATATGCGACGTGTGAACCCGGACTAAAGGCCCTGTTACACGCTTCAATGTCTCAGCAATCCGACCTGGCCGAGATCGCTGGGACATCTTGTAATGATCGCTGCTGAGGTGTCACACACACAGATATCGTGAACAATGCAGCAATGATTCCGCAACAAGTGAACGATACTTGCTGTCGTTTGGTCGCCTACGTGCTTCAGTTCTGAGTAGGCGAAGTCGTAAACTATATCGTTGGAAAGGTGTTACACGCCAATGCTGCAGGTTGAACGGACGACAGGTTTTTGAACATGTTCATAAATCTACGATCAAAGACTTATCTTTGTTCATATCTAGGTGTCACACACAACGATGTCGCTTCACAGCCCCAAAAGCCGTGACGTACCAACAATATCGTTAAAGGGATCCTGTCACCCCCAAAACACCTGTAAACCTATTAAAAGCTGTCCCTACAGCATAGTAACACTTTCCCTACACTCCTTTTACCTCCTAAATGCAGCAAGTGACATTGAAGAAAAACGTTATAATAGTACCTCATTAGTGATGATAATGAGTGACTATGCTATTCATAGTCACTCATCCAGGCTGCCCCTCTTCTTCATATCACGCCTGAATAGGCGTGATCTTCCTCATGGATTCAAATTGCCGCCTCCCTGCGCGCCTCCGATCTCTCCCATTGCTGGCGGGCTTCAGTGTGGGGCTCTATGACGCGATCCACGTCATACCCGGCGCCGGGTGACGTATTTACACCGGCGCCGCGCTGTCAGCTTCAAAATGCGTACTGCGCATGCGCATGGGCATGCGCAGTGCGCATTTTGAAGCTGACAGCGCGGCGCCGGTGTAAATACGTCACCCGGCGACGGGTATGACGCGGATCGCGTCATAGAGCCCCACACTGAAGCCCGCACGCAATGGGAGAGATCGGAGGCGCGCAGGGAGGCGGCAATTTGAATATGAAGAAGAGGGGCAGCCTGGATGAGTGACTATGAATAGCATAGTCACTCATTATCATCACTAATGAGGTACTATTATAACGTTTTTCTTCAATGTCACTTGCTGCATTTAGGAGGTAAAAGGAGTGTAGGGAAAGTGTTGCTATGCTGTAGGGACAGCTTTTAATAGGTTTACAGGTGTTTTGGGGGTGACAGGATCCCTTTAAGGATATCGTTCTGTGTAACGGGGCCTTTAGAGTTTTAAGGTAGTTACACGGGGAAACATCTCAGGCAACATCGCCAGCAACACATGGGACTGTGCACGTTTTTGGGTTAAATTCAACCCTGGCAGCAATCATTAACATTGGACTCAATGGGGGAAGTTGCTTTCAACATCGCAGTTGCGATGTCAGACTGGGAGAGTCTGCCAGATCGCCTGAGCAACATCGCCAGGTTTCAGGACATTCCTGAAACCAGGCGATGTTGCTCAAGCAACTATTGTCGTTGATATCACCCTGTTACACAGGGCTACGCACTGGCTATGTTGCTGCAACTTCGCCAAGCCCCTTAGTTGCCGGAGATGTTTCCCCGTGTAACGGTACCTTTTAAACACTGTCAGAATGAGCCCACTAATGGACTTCGTGAACTAATTAACCCAGAAGACAAAATGTTTAATGAAACCCAAATGCATTTATACAAAATTACATTAATTTTAGTTTAGATAAAATAAATTGACAATAAGATTGAGAGATACTATAATGTAGGTAGATTTATTAAATTTTCTTATCCTGGACAACCCCCTTCAATCTGATGTGCATTGGAAGAGGCCCTATTTCATCATATTGGTCAGATAAGCAGCTGTCTGAGGTGTCTGGCAGCGATTTTCTCTCCCCTTCCTAGTGAGAACACATGGTACTTGGTTAAGCTGAACCAGCTTGACCAGGGCGGTCAGAGGATTCTTGGCCAAATGAACGATTAACAAGCAGTGGGTTTGAGCTGTCCTCACGAATTTTAGAAGACAGGCTGGTTCTGACAATTTCCAGCTTATGAATATAAGCAGTTTTTGGAGGCCCTTTTACCACTACTTTTATAGAGAAGGTTATACGGTGCACACTCCAAATATATGATATATATGCTGCCATAAGGAACCTGTTCAATTAAGCAATAAAGCAACATCCTAAACTCTCCTTTTTTTTATGTATGAGTAAAGGTCCCACACTGAGCTCTTACACTGGAAGCACATCCCTTGCTTTAAATGCATGCTGTCATTAGACTGTTCACAAATGCCTGTTCAATGGGAATGTTGCATAGTTTGTCACCTGGACATAGGTTTTGTTTTATTCTGCATCTATACAAATCTGCTGACTTCTAGTATCTGTTTAGTTTGCTTAGACTTTTTTTATACAATTCTTCTGACATCTTCCTCCTCCCATTTCTCTTGTCTTTCGCATTAACCATCTGTCTCTGTATAAGAGAACACATCTAAAACACAAATCATGTTGCTAAAAGATCTGGGGACAATGCATCATATCTGCACATTTCTATTGTCCTTCAAGACTTAGGACATCAGAGATTCAGACAATATTGCTCATATTTGACAGGATCTTTTACAATGCTAAAGCCTGTTTATTTACTGCAGGTGTGTTTTTAAAAAAAAACATGCTATCAGACCTGTTCTGTGTATTATTGTCCTTCAGTCTAAAATGGCTACATACAGATAACTGCAGCATTCTGCACATCACATGGTACATTTTGGTCCATCTAACAGTGTACATACAGGCGAAGGTCAGAAACTGCGCTCATGTAAGAGGAGTCCGAGTTGTCTGTAGAGAGTTACTTTTAACCATCATAAGCTTTTTGCTGCATAATTACAATAACTAGCTCACTGTTAATGGCAATGCTGTTTCTGCAAAATTGCGCAGCCATTCGCATTACCAAACCATTTGCAATTATGCGGCCTGAAGCCACGTTAATATTTTGGAAGCGGCTGCTCGGTAGACACACCTCAGTTACCTACTCGCCAAGTGCTGTATGTCTCTGGCCCCAAGGTGTACCAGGTAGTGATGGTCTATTTTCCCATCTTGAAGTGTGTTCTTTGCTTTGTCTTTTTGCTGTAAAAATTCAGGAAGAGCAAGAAAGCAAACACTTAGTGCATTTCCCCTGGGCATAGGGAAAACCAAACGTAAATGGATATATACTACTGAGCTGGCGTTATGAGTAACGTCCATAGCAAAGAATGTGATCAGATTCAACTATTGTCCATCACAGAAACAACTGCTATTCTGAAAATGGTTTTCTCAGAGATGGAACATTTAAAATTTTAGCTTTAGCCCAGATTGATTGAGAATGATTTACCGTTCATCAGAAAGGCTTCATGCCTATATCGGGACCGTAGTAAGAGGGAGAGATGACACCACGCACGAGGGAGCAACACCAAAAATCATAATTACTTTATAACAAATCTCTATTCGTATACAAATACAAGGACCGTTAAAAACACTTAAAACTATAGGAGGCCCCCAGGCTTTTCCACAGCAAAATAGTTATAGGGTGACAGTGGCAATCGCATAATAGACCTGTGTATGGTGCATTGGCTACAGTGTATACCAATGATATGGCACCATCAAGGGTATGAACACTGTATGGCAAGAGGACAAGAACGATGTAGTTTATAAAAAGACCAGTCAATTATGAACCAAAAAACACAATCAATATGGTACAATGTATGATAATACATAGCACAGTTAAATGAAATATGAAAATATATCAATCCAATGAAAAATGGGTACTGCTGGCCGTGCAGAAACTTGTAAGGATATGATCAGTTTTTAATAAATATTCCCGTAGGGGTGTAAGGCTGTAAGAATACTTCTAAACATACTGAGGTGAAGATATATTTTCACTATAAACCTTAAACATGTGAATGCCAGGTGTTAGCAGATAAGGAAACACAAGATCTAAATACAGCAATGAAAGTGCACACGACAGGTGTCACTGCAGTTGCACCTGTAATGTAGCTGGAAATCACAGATCAATAGTCCTGGGCAAGAAAACCCCAGATTTGTACCTCCAGAAATGGTACACGTGCTCTTATGAAGAATGTTCAATAGAAGATATACCGACACATGTAACATTTGTCCAGGTCAAAGCTAGACAGTGGTCACTGGACAGCATTCTATCTCTGTGGTGGGCTCTATAATCTATCCTGACCCTACATTGTGA
This sequence comes from Allobates femoralis, assembly GCA_033576535.1. Lineage (NCBI taxonomy): Eukaryota > Metazoa > Chordata > Amphibia > Anura > Aromobatidae > Allobates > Allobates femoralis. The sequence continues at coordinate 771,887,350 of JARQOC010000003.1, forward strand.
TGACTATTAACACTCTACCAGTGACCTGGGGGCCCCTATGGTTTTAAAGAGGACCTGTCACCAACCATGCATGGAGGTCTAATTACAGCACTGAATGCAGCAGTTTCACACCCCCTGTATGTTTAATCCGCCCACCGCCGCCTCCCTGATGCCAATCATGGTCTCCCTCGCCTGCTGCATAGTACACACAGCAAGGAATGCGGTGCTGGCTGCATTGCCCTGCCTCCTGCGGTGACGTCACTGCTTATACCCCACCCTGCTCACATGTTAACCATGAAGCATGGGTGGGGAAAGGCGGTGACGTCACCGCAGGAGGCAGGGCAATGCAGCCAGCACCGCATTCCTCGCTGTGTGTACTATGCAGCAGGCGAGGGAGACAATGATTGGCATCAGGGAGGCGGCGTGGGCGAATTAAACATACAGGGGTGTGAAACTGCCCTTTGGCTCCAGCCACAAGCCACCTCCTATTTGGCTCCACAATGTAATCAGTGTATTATCTCGGGTACAGAGGGGGTCAAGGCTGGGGGACCCCTTGCCTGAATTCAGCAGACTTGCTGTAATTAGATCACCATGCATGGTTGGTGACAAGTCCTCTTTAACTGTTTTTAACTGTCCTTGTATTTGTATTAGTACACTAATAAATGTATTATGATTTTTGGTGTTGCTCCCTCATGTGCCGTGTATTCTCTCCCTGTTGGGATTGTCCCCCACCCAGCACGGTGAGTAACACACACCCCCACCCCCCCCCTCCATACTTGTTTCAGATTTTTCAGTGGTCCGCCCGTATTCTCCCCATATATCACGACTGTGTGCACAGAGCCTGTATCAATTCACATGAAGTCCTTAAAGGCCCTTTAAAATTGGTCAGTTTTGTCTTATGAAGTCGATTGGTGTTTAGTAAAAGTCAATCAGGCTTTATTCAGTATTCAGGGGCCCATTCACACAACCAACTGTTAAGTATGATACTTCCCATACAGGCCAATATACTGCCGAGAGTCATGGCATAAATTATGAATACCCAACAGCACATTCTTATGAATGTGTGCAGAATATCGGACAGTGTAAATGGGCCTGTGACCTTCATTCTCAAGAGACAATGGCTCTCCTTGGGCTGCTGTTTTTTTGGGGTTTTTTTGGCAGGCTACAAGTCTTAATATGGAAGTGTGCATGATGCCTAACTATATGTTCACATAGCAGATTTACAATAGGCTTTTTAAGGTTTGTGTAAAAATCTGTTTGATTTCTACCTTCTACTGATATCTAATAGGAAAAAAATTATATTGCTGTTTAGCATAAAATTGAAATCCACATTGCAGAAAAAATTGTTTCCGTTCAGATACTCCATCCATATTGTCCTTAGTTCAGATCTGGATAGCTCTGCTGAACATCATCTTTAACTGAATTTCTAACGGTCTGGCTCCTATTTTCACGAAGATCCTCGCCAATCACCATCTTATTTGTCCATCTCCCTAATCGCCTGTGCACATACCCTTAGTGTTTACACATACTGAAAAGAAAAAAAAAGACCTAGAATAAGCACCACGATACAAAACAAGTTCAGAGGGACATACTGTAATACTGGATCTTTGCTGTGCCAAAAGCGGAAGAACCGACGTGCTCTGCTGAATATCCCAGAAGTGAGCAATCCAGGCATCAGTGTAACATTAGAAGGAGATGGAGCGAGGGGATACAACAGAGATGACGACACTTTTGACTACGGCCTTGGACCGTGTACTGAAACTGTTGTGGTCCCGTTTTATCCCCTATCCATCTCCCCCTAATTATTACGCTGACGCAGTTTGCCTTTTTTTGATAATTTAATAAAGAAGTTTTATACGAACGGGTGCCGCTGAGCCTATCTGTTCTGTGATAGACTGTTTCTCTCTTGGTCTCCTGAGTTTAATATGGGTCTACATAATAGTTCTGTGCGCTAAATGATGCCTTATCGTGGCCACAAACCTTAGCTACCTGGTTGTGGATTCCACCAAAACTGCCCACTATTGTCCATTTTGAAATTTCTCATTTTCTTTACAAATTATCCAAATTTGACATTTTTACAAACACAAAAATTGTTTCCAAAAAATAAGAGCTGCATTCCTTCAATTTTCCCAGAGTGAAGGCTTTGAGTTTTAGATGTTCTCTTGTTTTTCTTTCCTTTTTTCTCCCAGCCCTCCTTTCTCCACCCTCCACTCCTCCTCCTCCTCGCCCTTTTCCCCTTTCTGACAGTTATGCCATATGTCACTCCCTCTACGGAGGCGGTGCTCATAGACGACACTAGTGATATCTTATGTTTATTATCATACACAGATTCTGTTTTCTGTTTCTGAGTTATTTGTTGTTTTTTTTCTTTATTTTTTCTCCTCCCCCCTCATTTGCTCATGTCTTGGTTGGCGTTTGGTGGTGTATAACCGTGATTGCGTTGCCTTAGCAATAACAATTGGTCGTCTTGGTTACGTTTGTCCTCAAGAGGTGGCCCCCATGCTACAGCAGTTTATAAGACCCTGGTGTGTATTCTTCAATCTTTTTTTACATTCATTTCTCCATGTTTTCTTTACAGTTCACATTTTTAGACTTTTGTTTTTATTTTTTGGTTTTCTTTTTTGTCAGTTATTACACAATCCTTAAGTCATTGTCAAACATGTGACTAATCTTGTCCTATATTTTGTCACTTATTTTTTTTTTTATTTTTTATTTTTTCCTTAATTTCTTCCAAGCATTGTCCTATACAAGTCTTATCATTTCTGTTGTGGCTAACGACTAATTGATGCATGGGAGCATGGGATAAGATTGTCACATGCTTGCTGTGGTTTTAAGCTTGTTTATACAGTTTACCCATTGCCATTGCAGATCGGAGGCAGCCACTTTTTTAGCTTATATTTCCCAGTGACTATGCTGAGACATGATTAACATTGTGCCTCAGTAATGCCACCAATTCCTAGATACCCATAGAATCATCCACAAATGGCCGCCTCCACTGTGTGTGAGCTATAGGTACATGTAAAGGGCATTCATTAAGGTCTTCAGACATGCTGCATGTACATACATCACACGGTGTTGCGTCCTACACTAGACTAGAAACACTGGCACCAATGTCTCAATAATTGTCACACTATAAGTATTAGCTTCTGAAAGGCTTCTTAATTTTTTATTTTTTTTAAAGCCATGGTTGAAATTAGATTTGCAACAAATTACAAGTGTTAGGTCAGGAACCTCAAACTTCGGGCCTCAAGGGCCGCAGACAGTGCAGGTTTTCCAGATTTTCTTAGCATTTGACTAATTCAATCTCCTATACAGGTGATGATTCCAACTGGAATGCTAAGGAAATCCTGAAAACATGCAGTGTTTGCAGCCCTCGAGGTCTGGAGTTTGATACCCTTACATTAGATGTTTCCATTTTCTCCAGTAATGTTAGATGTTACATTGGTAGCGCTGATTCAGGTCTTATAGTGCAGCACTAAACACAATGTTAGGTGATACCTCTGTACTGCCCAGTTCAATTCAGTGACCTCTTGAGCTTCAGTAGAATAAATAAGGTGTGCTGTTATTTGTAGGTGTACTTCATTACGGAACATCCGAGACAACGAGGAGAAAGATTCTGCTTTCCGTGGAATTTGTACAATGATCACTGTAAATCCTGGAGGTGTAGTTCAGGTAAGAATATTTACTAGACCTACAGGGGTATCTGGATCCATTGACTGCATTGAAGATGAGGTATAAAGACTGATCGGCTCACCATTATCCATTCCACGCCCCACGTTTGGCAATTCAGTATGATGCACAGGAACAAGAATCAGCCCCAGCTCCTGTGGCTTAATAAAGCCATGATTCAGCACTCCATGAAAAACTTTCTATTTTTTCAGAATAACTTGCTCATGACACCATGAAACAGTATTAAAAATAATGCAAAGTTTCAAGCGACTAAAGGCTCTTACTCGGGTGTGGTCTTATAGTTTCCCATTCTGATGTTCTCTGCACCACAGATAATTAACATTTTATAACACACAATCACTTTCCCGTTGAGGCCAATATCTCTCCTCTGCTTTTTGCTCACTTTCATAGAACCATGTTTTTTTTTTTTCTTTTTTTCAAGTCCACAGACGTACGAGGGCTTGTTTTATGCGCTGTGAGTTGACGTTTTTAATGAGTAGATATATTTTGATCACTCTACTGCATTTTGTTGCAGTCCCAGTGATGGCAAAAGACGTTGCTCTTTCAATTTTTTTACTCATTGTCATTTACCAATTAGGTAAATTTTTATATTTTTTTAGTAGATTGGGCTATTTCCGAAAAAGCCCAATCAAATATTTGGGTTTTTGTTATTTAATGGGGGAAAAGGGATAATGATTACAACTTAATATATTTTCAAATGTTTTCATATTTTAAAACCTTTTATTTTTACTGTATTTATTTTTTAGTCCCTTTAGGCAATCTGCCTTGCCATCATCTGCAATTATATAGTGTTGATGTGTATTACGAAAATCAGTCTCTTATGGGCACCAGCTATTTTGGTTGGCTTTCACGGGAGTACTGTCATGACTGATATGTACAAAGATTAACAGTTGCGTTTACAGGCAGTGTAGATTGACAGCGATATTCACTGGGTTAACAGCCATTGGCTGTTAGAGACAGATGATGGCAGTGTGATTGCTGAAAATCACAGCCATCTTCTGCCAGGGGAGATTTAAGCTTGCAAGCCAGGCCCACATCGAAGTTGGGGAGTGGGCATAAAACATAAAATGTGCGTCATCTCAGATTAAAACCATTAACAAATAAAGCACAACCTGCTAATCATACACTTGACTGTGAGGTATGTTATCTATTATATAATCACGAATGGGTTTTTTGCCCCTTTTGAGTCCGCTCACGCTGCGAGTCAGCGTGGTCATGTGGATACGCCCGAAGCATTGGTTGCGCAGCGGCCATTGCGAGCAGTTCTAAGGCGACTCGCTATGCCCGCGCAGCGGGCATGGCGAGTCGCCTTAGCAGCGCGAAGCATTGGCCGCAAAGCGGCCATTGCGAGTCAGAGACTCGCTCTGCTAGAATCCCGATGCATGTGCATCGGGCACACAGCTAGTTGGTAATAAACACCTGCGATGTGGTATTGAGCGTTGCTTGTCAACCTGATTAGTTTAATCCGAAAATATAACGTAGTATATCATGGGGTTTGTATGTAAGTATGCAAAGTTGTTAACTTGGAGTGAACTTTAGAAAGGCGGCCATTCATCTGAATAGTGACCAGATGTTGCTGCTTTCCTCCTGTTGAAAGCTGCTCTGCAAGGGAAGCGCCTAGTTCTTTGCAAAATTGTCTGTAAGCCTAATAGAGGGAAACGTATTTCTAATTCATCCATGGTTACATCTGTGATATGGCGTTCTTGTAGGAATAATGTGTTGCTATTGCTTAGTGATGAGTGGTCTGTTCATTGAATGCTTTTTTTTATTTTCAGGATTTTATTTTTTTCTGTGATGCTGTTGCATCTTGGATTAATCCAAAGGAAGACCTCCGGGACATGTTTTGTAAGGTAGAGTAATGTATTTTTTACACAGCCCCTAGAAAGATACATTGCACACTCCCTGTTATTGCACCACCGGGAGAGTAGAATCGCACTGACTGAGAGGCTGAGGCATTCACTTTTCCATAATCGTTCAGGTGTTGTGTCCTAGCTGGTTAAAGGTTTCCCTTTTAAAGGGAATCTGTTAGCAGGTTTTGCTATGTAAACTGAAGATGACATACTGTTAGGGGTGTGCCTGGCAGTCCAGCACACTTCCTCCTGTGATAAGCAGCTCCCTGTCTATAGACATTGTACACACAGCCTGGTGTTTGTGGTGGCCACTTTATCAGCATTCCTGCATTGTTAAATCTAAAAACTGTCAGAACTGCTGCATCCAGTAAACCAAGTGATACATCTTTGGATTAAGGGTTGCTGCCCCTATATCATTTTGCTTTCAAACAAATGGTATAAGCCTGCTGACAGATTCCAGTTAAGTGATTTATTGTTCAACCCCCTTTTTATCAGCTGAACTGGCTATCGTAAATATATACACTGTCAACAGCTATGTTCTCCATCAACCCAAAAGACTTGGAGTGGGGGTTTTTAGATTTGGATCTGTTTGTGCAGGTAACTATTAAAGGGAACCAACCACCCCCAATGACCCCCCCGGACTATTAATATGGCTCCCTACACCCAGCACATACATGTGCTGCAATGTTTTTTGCTAAAAAAAAAACTGCTTTTTAAAAGTAAAGATAATGCTTTATAAAGTTTCTACCGAAGGGACGGGTGGGCGTTACTTACATGGGGCTAAAGCCGAGATTCTGCTGCCACTCATCCTCCTCTCTCCCCTCGCAGCAGTAACGGCCAGCCCTTTGTTCAGCGTCACAGCCTGGTGCACGGGATCGCATGCCCGTGCACACGTCATCAGCTACAGCCGGGTAGCGAGCGCGCGCTCTGACTTCCATAGCTGAGCGCAGGAAGTCAGAGCGCGCGCTCGCTACCCGGCTGTAGCTGATGACGTGTGCACAGGCATGCGATCCCGTGCACTAGGCTGTGACGCTGAACAAAGGGCTGGCCGTTACTGCTGCGAGGGGAGAGAGGAGGATGAGTGGCAGCAGAATCTCGGCTTTAGCCCCATGTAAGTAACGCCCACCCGTCCCTTCGGTAGAAACTTTATAAAGCATTATCTTTACTTTTAAAAAGCAGTTTTTTTAGCAAAAAACATTGCAGCACATGTATGTGCTGGGTGTAGGGAGCCATATTAATAGTCCGGGGGGGTCATTGGGGGTGGTTGGTTCCCTTTAAGTTAAGTTGATCTCTGGTTGCAGTGAAATCATGGACATCTTGTTCCATTTTGTAAGTGTTCACTGCAACCAGAGATCTGCGAACAATCTCTGCACAATTATGTGTGTAACTGGGCCTTTACTGTGCAGAATTATTAGGCAACTTAATATCCAAATATATTCCCATCTCACTTGTTTATTTTCACCAGGTAAACCAATATAACTGCATAAAATTTAGAAATAAACATTTCTGACATGCAAAAACAAAACACACAAAATTAGTGACCAATATAGCCACCTTTCTTTATGATGACACTCAACAGCCTTCCATCCATAGATTCTGTCAGTTGCTTGATCTGTTTACGATCAACATTGCGTGCAGCAGCCACCACAGCCTCCCAGTCACTGTTCCGAGAGGTGTACTGTTTTCCCTCCCTGTAGATCTCACATTTTAGGAGGGACCACAGGTTCTCTATGGGGGTTCAGATCAGGTGAACAAGGGGGCCATGTCATTATTTCGTCTTTTTTTTAGACCTTTACTGGCCAGCCACGCTGTGCAGTAGTCGAATGCATGTGATGGAGCATTGTCCTGCATGAAAATCATGTTTTTCTTGAACGATACCGACTTCTTCCTGTACCACTGCTTGAAGTTGTCTTCCAGAAACTGGCATTAGGTCCGGAAGTTGAGCTTCACTCCATCCTCAACCTGAAAAGTTCCCATAAGTTCATCTTTGATTATACCAGCCCATACCAGTACCCCACCTCCACCTTGCTGGCGTCTGAGTCGGAGTGGAGCTCTCTGCTCTTTACTGATCCAGCCTCTGTCCAATCCATCTGGCCCATCAAGAGTCACTCTCATTTCATCAGTCCATAAAGGTACCTTCACACATGGCAATATTGCTAGGCAATTTTCTGGTTGCAGTGAAATCATGGACACATTGTTCTATTTTGTTGCCATGTACAAATGTAACTGTGTCCATGATTTCACTGCAACCAGCAAATTGCCAGTGAAATTGCCTAGCAATATTGCCATGTGTGAAGGTACATTAAAACCTTTGAAAAATCAGTCTTAAGATACTTCTTGGCCCAGTCTCAACATCTTATCTTATGTTTCTTGTTCAAAGGTGATCGTGTTTCAGCCTTCCTCACCTTGGTCATGTTCCTGAGTATAGCACACCTTGTGCTTTTTGATACTCCAGTAACGTTGCAGCTCTGAAATATGGCAAAACTGGTGGCAAATGGTATCTTGGCAGCTTCACGCTTGATTTTACTCAATTCATGAGCAGTTATTTTGCGCCTTTTTTGCCCCACACGCTTCTTGCGACCTTGTTGGCTATTTGCCATGAAACGCTTGATTGTTTGGTGATCACGCTTCAAAAGTTTGGCAATTTCAAGACTCTGCAAGACATCTCACAATTTTGGACTTTTCAGAGCCCGTCAAATCTCTCTTCTGACCCATTTTGCCTAAGAAAATGCATTTGCCTAATTAAGCACACCTTTATATAGGGTATTGATGTCATTACACCTCACCCCTCCTCATTACAGAGATGCACCTCGCCTGATTTACTTAATTGGTAGTTGGCTCTCAAGCCTATACAGCTTTGGAGTAGGACAACATGTATAAAAGGTATCGTGATCAAAATACTCATTTGCCTAATAATTCTGCACACAGTGTATGCCCCTAACAATGTCACATGGCCCTCAGAAATAAATGTGATTTTTATGATTACTTTTTAGCACAACTGAACAACCCTTTTAATAAGGATAAATTATATTTTGCTACGTCGTCTGTCCAGGAAGCTTTAAGTGACTTTTTGAATTTAAAAAGGTTTCTACTCAAACAAATGTAATTGTAATTAATAGATACAGGCGTAATATATTTCACAGTTTGATGTGATTTTATATACCGTATATACTCGTGTATAAGCCGACTTTTTCAGCCCAAAAATTGGGCTGAAAAGTCCCCCCCTTGGCTTATACACGAGTATATACTTGTGTGAAGTGGGGGCTGTGTCCGGGAGCAAGGAGGAGGCTGGAGGAGGTGGGGGAAGTCTATAATATGAGCGGCTCGTGACGTGGAGCCGCTCATAACTTATTCATGATATGCACTGCATCCCCCGCCCATCCGTGGGGGGAGCAGTGCATATCTCATTACAGGCCCCCCATAACAGTATGGTGCCCCCGCCACAATAAAGCCCCCCCCATGCTGCCGCTGCTCAGTGTAGAATAAATAATGTTATTAGCTCTCACACGGCCGGCAGATCACTCCTGGCTTGCATCCTCCCTCCTCCCTGCGTGTCATGTGACCGGCCGGTGACGTCATCGAGGTGAGCCCCGGTCACATGACACGCAGGGAGGACGGAGGATGCAAGCCAGGAGCGATCTGCCGGCCGTGTGAGGGCTAATAACATTATTTATTCTACACTGAGCAGCGGCAGCATGGGGACAGGGAGCCCCTGTATACACTGTGCTGCTGGGGAGCCCCTGTATACACTATACTGCTGGGGAGCCCCTGTATACACTGTTCTGCTGGGGAGCTTCTGTATACACTGTGCTGCTGGGGAGCCCCTGTATACACTGTGCTGCTGGGGAGCCCCTGTATACACTGTGCTGCTGGGAGCCCCTGTATACACTGTGCTGCTGGGGAGCCCCTGTATACACTGTGCTGCTGGGGAGCCCCTGTATACACTGTGCTGCTGGGGAGCCCCTGTATACACTGTGCTGCTGGGGAGCCCCTGTATACACTGTGCTGCTGGGGAGCCCCTGTATACACTGTGCTGCTGGGGAGCCCCTGTATACACTGTGCTGATGGGGAGCCCCTGTATACACTGTGCTGCTGGGGAGCCCCTGTATACACTGTGCTGCTGGGGAGCCCCTGTATACACTGTGCTGCTGGGGAGCCCCTGTATACAATGTTCTGCTGGGGAGCCCCTGTATACAATGTTCTGCTGGGGAGCCCCTGTATACACTGTGCTGGGGGAGCCCCTGTATACACTGTGCTGGGGAGCCGTATACCACACTGCTGAGGACTGTATACTTGTGCTGGAGTCCACTCTCGGCTTATACGCGAGTCAATAGGTTTTCCCAGTTTTTGGGGGCAAAAGTAGGGGGTCGGCTTATACACGGGTCGGCTTATACACGAGTATATACGGTATATATGTGTGTATGTGTATATATATATATATATATATATATATATATATATATATATATATATTATATATATATATATATATATATATATATATATATATATATATATATATAGTGTGTATATGTATATATATATATATATATATATATATATATATATAGATAGTGTGTATATGTATGTATATATATATATATATATATATATATATATATATATAATATATATATATATATATATATATATACACATACACATATATATATACACATACACACATTATTTATATATATATATATGTGTGTATGTGTATATATATGTGTGTATGTGTATATATATGTGTGTATGTGTATATATGTGTGTGTATGTGTATATATGTGTGTGTGTGTGTGTATATATATGTGTGTGTGTGTGTGTGTGTGTATGTATGTATGTGTATGTATAGATTTTTTTTTCTGATCATCATAATGGGAGACCCAGACAATGGGGTTTAGGGCACTGCCCTCCGGAGGCCACACTAGGTACTACAAGTTTGTAGTCACCGCCCACTCCGCTTATAAACCCCTACCGCAGGAGATATCCTCAGTTTTAAACTTAGTGTGCTCTGAGGATCACACGCTTTGCTTGCACTTCACAGCATTCTCACAGCTTACGTGATGGCGTCTGAAGACCAGGTAAAAAGGTCCCGGTCGGGGACCTCCGGCAGTCTCCCTGCTCACCTTTAAGGAACACGCAGGTCGAGGTACCGGAGGGCCTAGAGCCTGGGCACATGGTGTTCTCCCGGTACGCTGCCGCACTCCTTCCCATCCCCCCTGGGGGCTCTGGAAAGTGGGAGACAGGAGCCTCGCACAGCTCCGCTCCGTCCGAGGCCTCCCTAAATGGTGCTCACAGACCGGACTGGAGCCAGCCCAGTCCGAGGCCTCCCTAAATGGTGCTCACAGACCGGACCGGCACTGAGATGCCCTGTGTGTCTCCGGTGTGCCTGGGGGTAGTGTCTGGACCTGATGTGTCCTGACACTCAGACCGTGCGCGCTACCCTCGGGTCCGCGGTTCTGGCGGTGTGCCCTGTGCTGGGGTCACCCTGGCTGACCGCCCTGTGGTTTTCATAGGGGCTGCGGCTGTGGGCTTCAGACTTTTGTCTGCGGCCCGGGTATTGTGTTTATACCTCCCGCGCTGCGGGCTCCGGCACTGGCGTTACTGTCATGGCTGCCTGGAGAGATGGAGAGCCCATGTGATGAGGTCATCGATGGGCGTGTGTGTGTGCTTCCCGCGTGTTTTGGCTCCGCCCTCAGCTTGTCCGGCGGCGGCCATCTTTCTCCCACTTCCCGGCTGGGATCTGATGATAGTGCACTGCTGCACTCACGGAGAGTCATTACCCTCGCGGAGGCCACACACACATCGCTCCGTTCCCAACCGCATTACCGCGGTCGGTAAGCCACCGGTGTTCCGGTGTTTTTTCCTGTTTGGCTTATTTTCCCCTACTGTGGGGATGTCCTCAGGAAGGAAAAGCGCTGCTAAGGCGGCCAGTACCATCCCTGTCTGTGCTACATGCAACGGGACACTGGTTGGGGGGTCCTGCAATAATTGCGGACGCCCAGAAGCCCGGACTGACACTGCTGAGTCATCAGCTCCGGTGCTGTACCCTGAGGTCCAGGTGATCCCAGGGCCATGGGAAAAACAGAATAAGATCAATGAATCTATGTTGTCCCAATTGTCCTCCATGTCGCAATCCCTGGAGGCACTAACTAGGAGACTGGACCATCCAGCGGCTCCTTCAAGCTACCTCCGGGTGTCTCCTTCTTCCTCTGTGAGACCCCTTAAGCGGGCTCGCCGGGACGATTCACCCGAACTCCAGACCCTCTCTGAGGAGGAGCGTCACTCTGAGGGTGACGAGGATGATGGGGGTTCATTCCTCGGGTCTGTGTCAGAACCACCAGAAGGGGTGGAGGATCTGGTGTCCTCCATCAACGAGACTTTACGTCTCGTGGCACCCCCTGAGGAGGTTGAGGTTCACCCGAAGGAGGTCTATCAATGGTTACAACCGGAGGCTAGACCATGTGGCTCCTTTATGGACCACACTAATTTTGGAAGGGTGGTTAGAGCACCCAGGGTTCATCCTGGGCGGCGTTATGTCCGCAAAACTAAGGACACTCGCTTCCCCTTCCCCCAGGAGGTGCTTCAGGAGTGGTCGCAGTCCCCGAAGGTGGATGCTTCCATGACCAGGATTGCTGCACGCTCCCTTTTCTCTGCCTCTGATAGCTCCTCATTGAAGGACGCGACAGACAGACAGGTCGAACAACTCGCCAAGTCGTCTTATGAGGCTGTCGGGTCTTCATTCGCCCCTAATTTTGCTGCGGTCTGGACCTTGCAGGCGATCTCCACCTGCTTGGATGGTATCGCTGAACTGGCGGGGTCCAGTGCGGAGGTCCTGGCACTTACCGATAGGGCGAGAGCCTATGCGGATTACGCCAGGACGGCAACCTTGGAGACTGCCACTCGCTCTGCTGTGGCCTCTGCCAATGCTATTGCGATCCGCAGATTGTTGTGGCTGCGTCTATGGGACTCAGATGCCACGTCTAAGAATATTTTGCAAAATCTTCCATTCTCTGGTGACAGGCTTTTTGGTACCGAGCTGGACAAACTGATCAAGGATTCTGCGGAGTCTAAGATACCACAGAACAAACCTAAGCCACGGTATACTGTGAAAAGGAACCCTAAACAGTGGTCCTTTCGTTCCAACTCCCAGTCATCAACGTTGTCTGCTCGCACGGACCGAGGGGGCAAGCCCTCTACTCAGTGGCGCCCCAAGGGTCGTCAAAAGAAGCCGATGGGGGCAGCAGCTGCCACCCCCAAACCCGCTTCCACATGACTCGCTCTCTCGTCCTGCCTCCCCACAGGTGGGGGGCCGCCTGTCCCGATTTCAGGACAGATGGCTGCTCCACGTTCGAAATCAGTGGGTCAGAGACGTTGTCTCGCGAGGTTACAGGATAGAGTTGACGTCGCGGCCGACACACCGATTCCATCGGTCTGTTCCATCTCCAGACAAGACTCAGGCCTTTTATCTGGTGTTGGAGGGACTCCGCAGAGACGGAGTAGTAGTTCCAGTGCCTTCGGGGGAGAGTTCAGGGGTTTTTACTCCAACCTCTTTATCGTCCCGAAGAAGGACGGCTCCTTCCGCCCGGTTCTGGACCTCAAGTTATTCAACCGTCACGTGTTGGTTCGGAAGTTCCGCATGGAATCCCTGCGCTCCGTGATCGCGGCTGTGTCGCAGGGAGACTTCCTGGCGTCCATAGACATACGAGACGCTTACCTTCACGTCCCCATTGCACCGGCTCATCAACGCTGGTTACGCTTCGCAGTGGGCAACGAACATTTCCAGTTCGTGGCGCTGCCCTTCGGGTTAGCCTCGGCACCACGGGTGTTTACGAAAGTGATGGCTTCTATGATGGCACTCCTGCATGCGCAGGGACACGCCGTCATACCCTATCTAGACGACCTGCTGGTCAGGGCGCCATCGGAACACCTTTGTCGGAAAAGCCTGGAGGTAACCATACAGTCTCTGGAAAGGTTTGGGTGGCTTCTCAATATCCAGAAATCCACGCTGATACCGACCCAGTCACTGACGTATCTGGGCATGGACTTCCACACGGACTCTGCTCTGGTGTCCCTGCCGCGAGCCAAACAGCTGGCCATCCAATCAGGAGTACGCGATCTTCTCCTGTCACCGCACTCATCCCTGCGGGTTTTGATGAAGCTGGTGGGGCGCATGGTGGCAGCAATAGAGGCGGTGCCGTTCGCACAGTTTCGCCTCCGTCCCTGCAGCTGGAAATTCTCCACAGGTGGGACAATAGGACGTCCTCTCTGAATCGGCTGGTGGTTCTTTCCCAACCGACCAGGGATTCCCTGCAGTGGTGGCTCCAGCCAAGTCACCTGTCGCGGGGCCGGTCCTTCCTCAAACCGTCATGGTTAGTGGTGACCACCGACGCCAGTCTGAAGGGCTGGGGTGCGGTGTTCTTACACCACAGGCTCAAGGCCTCTGGACACAGTCGGAGTCGACGTTGCAAATCAACGTGCTGGAGATCAGGGCGGTCTATCTAGCACTCCTGGCTTTTCAGGTGTTCCTGTCAGGACAACCCATTCGGGTTCAGTCCGACAATGCGACGGCCGTCGCCTATGTAAACCATCAGGGAGGAACCAGGAGTGCACAGGCCTTAGCAGAAGTCCACCGCATTCTATCCTGGGTGGAAGACAACAACTGCCTGATATCCGCAGTTTACATCCCAGGTGTCGAGAATTGGGAGGCCGATTACCTGAGCCGACAGGGGATGGACGCCGGAGAGTGGTCTCTTCATCCGGACGTCTTCCGGGACATCTGCTGCAGATGGGGCACCCCGGACGTGGATCTGATGGCCTCGCGGCTGAATCATCAGGTGCCACAATACATGGCGAGATCGTGGGACCCTCAGTCTCTGGGGGCAGATGCCCTGATCCTGCGTTGGTCCAGTTTCCAGCTACCATATGTGTTCCCGCCTCTAGCTCTGATTCCCAAGGTTCTGTGGAAAATCAAGACGGAATGCCGCGCAGCCATTCTAGTGGCTCCGGATTGGCCCAGGAGGTCCTGGTACCCGGATCTGTGGCAACTGTCAGGCGGGAACCGGTGGGCTCTTCCGGAACGCGCAGATCTTCTCGCGCAAGGCCCCTTCTTCCACCTCAATTCCAGGGCCCTCAGGTTGACTGCATGGCTCTTGAGGCCTGGCTTCTGACGTCCAGGGGGTTCTCTCCTACTGTGGTTGCCACTATGAATCGAGCTAGAAAACCCGTATCAAGAAAGATATACCACAGAACGTGGAAAATCTTTTTCACATGGTGCGCCTCTAGTGGACGGTCACCTTGGCCCTGGTCGATCCAGACTCTGTTGGCTTTTTTGCAATCGGGTTTGGAGTTGGGCCTATCCCTCAGTTCCCTGAAGGGTCAGGTATCAGCGCTGTCTGTACTGTTTGACAGACGCTTGGCACTCCTCCCAAAGGTACGTCAATTTCTGCAGGGGGTGTCTCGGGTGGTTCCGCCGTATCGGCGACCGCTGGACCCTTGGGACCTCAACATGGTTCTGGCGGCTTTACAGAAACCGCCTTTTGAGCCACTGAGAGAAGTTTCTCTCTCATCTGTCGCAGAAAGTAGTCTTTCTGGTGGCAATAACGTCTCTAAGACGGGTCTCAGAATTGGCTGCACTATCGTGTAAGTCACCCTTCCTGGTGGTTCACCAAGACAAGGTGGTTTTACGCCCGCGGGCAGAATTCTTGCCAAAGGTGGTTTCCACTTTTCACTTGAACCAAGAGATTGTTCTCCCATCATTTTGTCCCGCTCCTGTTCACCAGGTTGAGCGCGACCTCCACACTCTGGATCTCGTGAGGGCTGTACGCATTTGTGTCCAGGACTGCCTCCTTCCGGAGTTCGGACTCCTTGTTCGTACTTACGGCAGGTCGCTGTAAGGGGTCCGCGGCGTCAAAATCAACCTTGGCCAGATGGATCAAGGCACCCATTCAAGAGGCCTACCGTTCTTCTGGTTTGCCTCTCCCGGTGGGTTTGAAGGCGCACTCGACCAGAGCCGTCGGTGCCTCCTGGGCTTTGCGACATCGCGCTTCTGCTCTGCAGGTGTGTCAGGCGGCCACCTGGTCCAGCCTGCACACTTTCTCTAAGCACTATATGGTGCATGCCCATGCCTCTGCGGATGCAAGTTTGGGCAGGCGGGTCCTACAGGCGGCGGTTGCCCACCTTTGAGGGGACCGTATATCTCAACGTCTTTTGAGGAACTCTTCCCGCCCTGGGGTTTGCTTTAGGACATCCCCATTGTCTGGGTCTCCCATTATGATGATCAGAAAAAAGAGAATTTTGTTTACGTACCGTAAATTCTTTTTTCTTGAATCATCAATGGTAGACCCAGCACCCACCCAGTTGTTCCGTTGGATGTTATTTCTTTGGGACTGTTCCCTGTTGGGACAGCATGTTGGTTTCGGGTTGTTGCACCGTCTGTGCACGGTCTTCCCGAATTGTTCGGGTGTGGTTTGCCTCCTCGCAGCTTATGGACCAAACTGAGGATATCTCCTGCGGTAGGGGTTTATAAGCGGAGTGGGCGGTGACTACAAACTTGTAGTACCTAGTGTGGCCTCCGGAGGGCAGTGCCCTAAACCCCATTGTCTGGGTCTCCCATTGATGATTCAAGAAAAAAGAATTTACGGTACGTAAACAAAATTCTCTTTTTTTTTTTTTTTTATTTATTTTTTTTTCTGTGTGAGATAATCTTATGTATCCCTGCTATGGTGTACTGTGTAATGGCAATGTCTAACCATGATCGGACTATGTTCCTGTACGGTCAGACATGACCATTACACAGTAGGGACACAAGTTTCTCGGCACAGGAACATCCTTTTTTTTTTTTTTCTTTTTTTTTTTTTTTTTTTTTTTTTACCACATCCAATTGTGGAATAGTTTTCATCATCTTTTCATTAAAATAAACGTTATTGAGAAAACACCCTTAAGTGAATTCGACTGCAGAATTTCATGTCAACATATTGTAATATCAAGATGATTTCCATCAGCCTAATTGCTTATCTTTGTAGATCCTTCATGGATTTAAAAACCAAGTAGGGGAAGAAAATTGGAGACGTTTCTCAGACCAGTTTCCGCCTCCCCTTAA
Organism: Allobates femoralis; assembly: GCA_033576535.1. NCBI lineage: Eukaryota > Metazoa > Chordata > Amphibia > Anura > Aromobatidae > Allobates > Allobates femoralis. Next base: position 771,903,970 of record JARQOC010000003.1, read on the forward strand.
AGAACGTCTTGCAGCTTACTATGGAGTTTAACCTAGATGTGTTCTAGCTGCAGTCTCAACATTAGGGGTAAGTAGCCGAGTAAGCCTTGTATAAGTGCAGCTTGTTCTCTGCTTCTGCTGGTGTAGTCCAGGCTGTAAGCTGTGAAGTTTTTCTGCACGTTTCTTTCATCCTGTCATTTCCTGGGTTGGTAATGTTTTTCACTAATGGTGTGCTTACGCAAGTAGAAATTCAACAAACGTGTTTTGTAGAGACAGTTGTGTATTTGGGATTACTCATCTGTTTTAACAAGATTGTGAGCAACTGAACATGCTCATTTGTTGTGATCAGAATACTTTCTATTGGTAACATATCACTGTGTAAATAGAGAGTGTTCTGCACATGGCATGTTGATGAGGACAGAACCAGGTCTGTGGAGTCTGAGTCATGCAGTGTCCGTTTTGGTGGAGTCTGATTCAGGGAAATTGAGGAGTGAGTCTGTTTGGCTTTCTGACTCCACAGCCCTGGTTCTGGAGTCTTAAGTCGTGAAGTCTGAGTCTGTGTCCATTTTGGTGGAGTTGGAGTCTGATTTGGGGAAATTGAAGCGTCTGAGTCGGATGTTTGACTTGCCAACTCCACAGCCCTGTACAGAACATTCTTGTCTGATTGTTTGGGCCTCCTCATTGCTAATTGGGCTAGTAAAGGAGTGGCGAGTGACTTAGTTAAAAGAGAGTAGTTAAAAGAAAAGAGCGCACCAACCCAATGTTTGAGATGCTCCGGAAAGTTGATGAATGGGAGCCAATACCTGTTGGTGAAGCTTGGCTAATATAGAACCATTGAAGGAAAAAGTATTTTCTGTTACTTTCATGCATAAAATTAATATTTTTATTACAAATTAATTTAAAGACCATAGGATCCATTGAGGGTAAAACCTTGCGTGTTTCTGGTTTGCACTACGCCCTTCTTCATAGGAATGTGACTCTTAGCTGTCTATGCTTGCTAAGATGTATTGATTGGCTGAATACTGTGCTAAATGTACCATAAGAATTTGCTGAAAGTGATGGTAACATGATGTTTCTTTGCTTCCCATAGGTCCTTCAGTCTGGGAGACAGCGGGGGAGCCTCTACACCCAGGGAAAAGCTACCCTATTGTAGGGGGGAAGGGCAAACCAGTAGGGGAACACAGTACAATCCCAAAGCCTACTGGGAGGGGCGGGAGGGAGGTGTTGCCGTCACTGTATTAAGTCGATGTCGGGAAACGTTTAAACGTCTGGAGCCTATGTGGGTGGAAACATGTCTCCTTAACAATTCTGCACTGGATGTGAAGAAGCAAATTCTAATCGCCAAACAGCACATTCTGGTACACGGGGAATAGTACTCCAAACGAGTACCTTAAAATTGGACTCTAAAGGGGGTGGAGGAAGAGGAAAATAATTTTTGCACATTTGAGGGAATCTTCAGAATGGGGTTATAGCAGTAAATTGCGTATATTTTAAAGCAAAGGGTTGCCTAACTATCCCACTAATTGGGAGTTCTGTGTTTGCATGTTAATGAAGACTTAACTAGATGAAGTTGGCGAAGTTACACAGCTTGCTACGTGTGTTAAGTGCAGGTGATTGCAATCGCACTTCAGATGCCTGTGACATAAATTTAAGATCTGCATAAAATTGACATCCACCAAAATGCCAAATTTAGTATTTTTTTTTTTTCTTAAGGATTATTTATTTTTTTTCTTTTTAGGAGGGTGGAGTAACTAGTAAAAAAGAAACTCCTTATTTTTAGTTTACTATAAATCTTTTTAATATAAGTATATATTTTTTTAAGAGTCACTCCTTTGCTGAATGTTTAATTTGCAGGGTTTATTTGGCAGCAAAAACAAAAATATGAAACCAAGGCATTCTGTCCGGAAATCGAGATCGCAAAGTGCTTTGCACCTTAGTGCAGTGTCATAAGGAATCTCCTCGTTTAGGGGTCTGCAGTCCAGGATTCGTTAGTGGTTAAAATAATCCATTTTAGTGAGTTAAGTAGCATGCTTGTATCACACATTAAGATAGGCCAACACGTAACCCATATGCGCCAGGACATTTTTTTTTTTGTTTACAAATAAAATATGCATTAATTGTCTGTTTTTAGGTTTCTTAGGTATAATTTAAGGATATCTACATTAAGTGCTGCAGAGTACGGTTAGACCTTAGCCCTTAACCTGTCAATGGGGCCTGCCACACTGTATTGCAAGCCTGTCTGATGGAAAGAGGTCTAAATAAAATAGTGATATCTCCAGCATCTGACAATTTTGAGAAACAAAGATGTATTGTATCACAATGTGGAAAGTGATCTACATGTGGAGAACCTTGTTGCCTCCGTGCTGTCAGTGTGGTGTGCTTTTTGCATGGTTAAATACTAGTGATTACTACAAGTTCTGTGGAGTAAGATCAGTTTGAGGGATAATTATATGTTAGGTGGTGCATTTTGAAAACTAGACATCGAGGTAATTGCTATTTCCACTAGTGATTTTTCACTTCAATGTATTACCCCCCTTTTTTTTTTTTTTCTTTAATGCATGATCATATGCCATTGAGTTCATAGAAGCAGGGTGTCTGCTCTCTATTGGCGCATGTTGGTGGCCCTTTGTACCCTAAGCAGATACATTGGGGTGCAAAATAAATAGCATCAGAATGAAAGATTGGTTTTGTTTCCCCCTTTAATTTCTCCCCATTTCATTTTGTTCAGCTTTTTTTGTTGCTTTTCTTCACTTGTATTCCTGTGAATAAACCCTTATTAATTTAACCTTTTATTTTTCTTTCCATGTGTATTTTCTTATGTACTGTGAATGTGAACATTTTAACTGGCACTCTTAATGAAGGTGTCCATGTACAAGTGCAAGTCTTTATTAATTCAAATTGCCTCAATGGTATCCCATGATGATAGAGAAATCTCCTTTTTAAAGACTAATTATAATTTTTTTTTTTTAGCTCTGCGGGTCGGAGTTAAAACTACCACACCCTCCATTTTCTTAGAGCAGAATCTAGACACTTGCAAGCAATGTTAAGCCATAACCATTTTTACTATATTTGTTCTATTCGTTTTGCGAATGAAACATTTGTAATCGATTTTTGTAAAGCAAAAAAAAACCCTAATTTGCATGGTTTTATTTTATTTGATAGTTGATAACTATTGCACTAAATTTTACATGGTAACAGGAGACGAAAAGGATTTCATTCTAAAAAGCACTGTAAACGAACAATGCAAGGAAGTGTATAATGCTGCTACAAAAGTTTAGATGACCCCATTATTTTTTTTTTTCCTTACACTCCTTTTAAGCAACATGATAGTGTTTTTCCACTAATTTATCTTAATTTGTAAGTTTTTGCTTCATTTTATCTCCAATACCGTTAGAATATCCAAAATAATGATTTTGAGTTGGCACATAATCTAAGTTACTACTTCACCTGATTTTAAAGTGAAACTTTCAACACCATCTCACAGTGACATTTTCCACATCACTTGAGCATTCAAGGGGAACTAAGTTTGCATGGTCCTTTCTTATTTTTTGTAGAGATTCCAGATCCTTTTTAAAACCATATAAAACTTAAATAGCTATGTTTTAAGGTAAATGTCATTTCTGCACAAAAATTCAGGTGAGCAAGCAAATAGTGAAATCTCCCGACTGGATCATCTCCTGGAAGTCTGAGAATAATGAAAGAATAATAATAAAACCATTCAAATTGTAACATGAATTTTGTAAGGGGAAAAACGGGTTATGTCATATATTTTTGACACTTTTTTTTTTTTTTTGTTTCAAATTTCTTTTGCAAAAAGCCATTTTTTTGACACTGTAATATCAATCTATCCGCTTTAATGGTCACAGGAGACAGGGTTGCCTTTATTTTTTATTTTTTTCTAGTTAATCATCCATAGTTCCTTGATTCTTGCATCATGGGATATATAAAACGTCTTACTATTGTGGTCTCGTCTTGACAGTTTTTGAATGTCAATGGAATGTTTATAGAATTGTGGGTCTTTGTCTTGTTACATTCCAGTGTTTCTGCCTCTTGGCATGCTAAAAGCACGGCTTACAATGTCTGTCTCTCACACTGAATAAAGTGCTGTTAGAGTGCTAAACTACAGAAATAGCCGCTGCTATGTGATGTAGATTCTCTACTTGAATATTTTTATGTTGTAGGAACCTCAGGAGGTCTGTGTTTACTGTTTTTATATCTCCCTTCTTTCCTGTTTGAGCTTCCCTATGTAGAAGGACTCTAACCATGATCAAAAAATAAACTGCTCATCAACCTAAGTTGGTAACAGAAAGCAAACTCTATCCAGTAAAATGATATGGTCACTCTATAAACAGCTTGGTTCACTTAGAAGTTAGTCAGGGAACATTTACAGATGGGTTTCATCAACTCCATTTTTTTTTTGGTGACACTTTTTTCCCCTTAAGTTTCATGGGTACAATACTTCAACTGCACTACTATATTACTAGCCAACACATTTGTCCTCTTGCAAGATATTTAAGGTAGCTGTTGGGATGGGACTTCTGAATGATGGGATGACAGAGGGCATTGGTTTGTTGTGAATAACTCCCAGAAGTATGCACGACAGTAGGACACTGCTACATACAGAGAGCTAGAAGAAGGGACGGTAAGTGTTGTCAAGCTGTATCCAAAGTGAGAATTAATGTCAACCCAAGAAACCTCACGCGGCTACCTTTTGTGGACACATTTTCCCATATACTCTTAAAATTCAATTTTTTGTTTTTTCACCCAAAGAGCTTTCAAACAATGTTAAGAGGGATGGCTGTAAATGGAGACCGCATGAAACGCGCATGTTCATTTGTGTTGTGCTCTTCAACAGTCACCGTGTTCTTTCAATGCTTTATTTCCATGAAAAGTATTTTTTTTTCTGTCATTTCCAAACGTCTTGCGAAAAATGCCAGTACATGGTGCAAGTTTGACTAACTACATGTGCTTCTTTGACTGCCCGTCCTTAAACAATCCGTCTGTATTCTGGGTGTCCAGGCTTGTCTGTTGTCACGCTTCTGATGGGGAATCGCCAAGTGACAGATTGAAAGTAGTAAGACAACGCCTTTTCGCTTTCTCAAGAACACTATTGTAACTCTTCTTAATACTTTTTGTAATTGTCCCCGGTGGTAAGGTCAAAGGGCCGTACTACTACTAGCTTTAAGAGTAGCCATTAATCTTCAATATATATTTGATTCTTAAACGGAGAACAGGTGGTTCTAAAGCATTGTCCAGGTGCCGTTTTAATGAATGTGACTGATCTCTAAATCGAAAGAATGTTTTATTGTCCTCTATAGAAATCTAGTCTTTCTCAGGAGCCTGAGGGCAAATTTGAGGACCACTCTCTTAAGGGGCTACTTTTTAAAGCACTATGTTTGGAATAGATAGCCATTAATAATCTAATCGTAACACTGTGACTAAAACAGTTCAAACAGCCATGTGATAAAACAATCATAGTTATATTTTTCTAAAGCAATATGCACATGCATAAAAAGGGAATGGCACTTCTCATTAGCACTTCCACAATCTTTTTGATATGGGCACATAACATAGTTGCATCTTTCTGCTGGCAACTTAGGTTGAGTGCATTACTGAATAAAAGCTTTATATCTGATTGTTTCCTTACCCTGAAAGTTAACTTTTACACTTCTATGCTCTTGCAATTTAACAGTCTAATACAGGCTTGTGCAACCGTGGCTCTTCAGCATTGGGTTTGACAAGTTCATCAGCTGAACAGTCCAGTGTTGCCAGGCCATACTTAAGAGATGAAGTTCAGTTTTCGGAGAGCCACACGTTTCTTACCTCCAGTCTAATAAATTAAGCGATATTTCTCAAGTTTGCCTCTGCTTATTGAACTACACTTTAAATAGAAGAAAATGTATGGTTTTAGTTTTTGATAAGCTGCTGAATTTTAAACGTTTTTGGGGCCACCAAATATTTTGGATCATGCAGAGAATATATATATTGTACTGTAGTAATTTTGTATTTACATTTGTATGATGTGATAGATGTGAATGTTAATCACTGCTTGGCTGTGTTAATAAAGTTGTTTAAGTACATTGTGTTGTATTCTTAATTTTTAACGAGATGCCAGGGTACTGATAAGTACTTGTGATATCAGCTAGTCTCACTTTGTGAAAAGCATGACTTTGAAGCCTAGATTTGGGACTCATTTACTCTTCTAGAAGCATCAGCTGAAGAGGAAATGTGGGAGGTTGGCCCATACTAGTTACTCTGAAGTATGTAAACTCAATCCTGTGTCAGTATTGCTCATTCAATTGGTAATGGGTTGATAGAAGTCCTGGTAACCACTTCAGCTAACATTTTGTTTATTTTTAATAAAAGTAAAATAATAAGTAGGCATTATATTCTTTTGCTTCTGGCCGTTAGGTTTGTCTAATTGGAGTAAAAAAAAAAATGTATATAAACAGTTGTTCAAAAAAAAAAAAACCTTTACAATAGTACAGCAAGGAGATAGATGACTTTAAAATTATGACCTTTTTGATGGATTGATAGTCCCTGTTATATCCCAGCTTTCACAGAGAAACTAAGACGTTGCTGACCACACATAGAACATCGTGAGAGTCACTGGTGGACCTCAAAGTGCTAATGTGACATTTTGTGGATAAAAGGGTCTCGAGAAGCAATTTTTCACAGTTTAGATATAGAATCCACTGCTTTCAAGTACTACTTTTTCTCATGGTTGTCTGAACCAATGGTAAAGCACAAGTCTTCATTGGTCGATAAATTAGAGATGCTGAAGTGCTATAGTTAAAAATGCAACAGCTGTTACATTGGCTTGGGGCCTAATAAGCAATGAAAAGGTTGAAAATCTGTTCAGTAAAGACCTACAGAACTAGGGGCTACAGGATGGCCTACATAGTTCACCTTTTGTTTATCTTGATAAGGTTCATGCACCCATCTACTAGCATTTAACCAAGAGCTACAGTGAATGCTTCAAGCAGGATCTACTGAACTTTAAAGACTTTCAAGATATCATTTTCCTTTCCCAAATGCAAGGTTTTTGTGGCTTTACGACAATTTCCCTGTCTCTTCATTGGGGGACACTGGATCATGGGTGTATGCTGCCGTCCCTAGGAGGCTGACACTAGGCGATGGGGAAAAAAAAAGTTGGCTCCTCAGCAGTGTACATCTGGAGCCTGATCAAAAACCAAGCCAGTTTATTTGTTGCCTAAGGAGGCGGACCTGGGCCCCCTCTATTTTTTTTTTTTTTTTTCATGGCCTGGTCTTTTATATCCCTCTTTTTAACCGTGCTTTTCGGGCATTTTTACTCCTTTTTTATTTTCTATTTGTTGCTGCAGCTCCCAGGGCGACGATGTCTCGCACCTCTGATATCCGTCCGGAAGCAGTTTATTTTTTTATTTTTTCAGGGTGACTGTTTCACATTTTCTTTTCCCAGACGCTGTACTTGGGGTGACAGGGTATTTTTACATCTGCTGTTCCTTCGGCATGTTACCCTTTGCACATAACCGATCTATGGCATGTCCCACTCCTGCCCAAACTCACTGGTCTGTGTCACTCCCTGTGGCCAGTCTCTCCCAGGTCCACACCAGCCCTCCCCTCATCGCACTAGCTTTAAGCTGCGCTGAATGTTTGTAGACTCAGTTCCCTGTACCAGGATCCCTGATGGCACATATCACATTGACTGCTAGTTCTTTGCAACACAGGGCGGAATCTCCGGCACCATCTAGGTCTTCCCAACGGCCGATGCAGCTTCCTCTCCGCTGGTCCGGAGGATGTCATAGAACCGGGAGGTGGTAAATAGAATCCCCAGCTTCGGCCTATGCCCCGGTTCGCCCACCCATTCCCGCCTCTAGTCCATTAGGAGATTTCCTGCATGTGCGTTCCGCCCCCTCCATTACCGCATAATCGTGGGATCTTGTGCACCTCTTCAGTGCTTGGATCTGCCCCCTCTTTCACAGCAGCGTCATCTTGCGCCACTTTTTCTTGGACTGGCATGGGAAATAAGCTGAAGTTTCTGCAGAGCGCTTTTACACAGTATAGGATCCCAGGCTGGGAAATATGTGGTCTCTGCCTATCTAGATTTGGCCAATAGTGCCACAGTAATTTTCAAGTGTGTTATGGCTTAAGGCTTGGACCGCAGACTCTGCGTCCAAGAAATCCCTCAGGCTTCCCTTTCCATGGCTTCCCGATTTATTGTCAAGGCCCTGGATAAGATCTCTGATCGACCGGGGGTAAGAGCGCCTCTCTTCCCCAGCAGTGCCCTAAGCGGCACATCTTGCGTGCTTCTGGGGGCACTTTTACTCCTTTCAGAACATTACGCAGTCTACCCAGGAGGGACCTCTCTCCCCCTTGCAGAGCCTACTCAGATCACATCAGACTAAGAGCTCACAGATGACGCCTGGGTTCAAGAAAAATAGAATTTTCCTCTCGTTTTCCCCTCGTCCTAGGCGCATGCTCGTGCCTTTTTTTTTTTTTTTTTTTTTGCTATAGACGTTTTAAAACCTGTTCATAGATCGAAAGAAAGACTTATCCGTTTGCCGATCTTGGATCTCAAGTGTTTAATCGCTCCGTTTGCGTTCGGCTGTTCCACACGGAATCCCTGCGGTTGGCCATCACATCCATGGAGCAAGGAGAGAGTTCCTTGAGTCCATAGATATTCAATGCGCATACCTTCACATCCCCATTTGCGAGGTTCATCAGCATTTTCTAGGTTTCGCCATTCACGATCAACATTACCAATTCATCCCTCTCCCCTTTGGCTTGGCCACAGTGCTCCGTGTGTTCACAAAGGTCATGGCAGCTGTCATCACCATTATTTGACCCATGGGGTAAATGTTCATTCCCTATTTGGATGACTTCATAAAGTGGACTTCCTTTTCGGACTGTCACAGGAGTCTTCAGATGTTTTCATACCTAAATCACCTCGGTTGCTTGACAGAATCAGTCTGATCTGATCCAACGTCTCACCTTTCTAGAATGCTTTTCGACACGTGTCACAATCGCATGTTCCTGCCAGAGAAAAAAAGGATTGCTATTGTCCAGGTGCTGAGTGACCTGTGCTGCCCTGTCCCTCATTCACTTTGCTTTGGGATGCAGATGGAGAATGCTTGTGGCCATGGAAGCCGAACCCTTCGCACAGATCTATCTTCAGCCCCAGCAGCTGGCTCTACTCGCAACTTGGGACAAGCACCCCTTGTCTCTGAACGTCCCCAGCGGCTTCCCTGGCAGTTGACTTAATCCCTCCTCTGGTGGTTCCATCCTTCCTCTTAAGGGAAGATCCTTCCACCCTCTTTATTGACGCATAGTCTCTACCGATGCCAGCCTCCTCGGCTGAGGGGCGGTGTGTTTCCACCATACTGCATATTGGCCGATGGTCAAGCAATGAAACTTTTCTCCCAATCAACATCTTGGAGATAAGGGCCGGTTTCCTAGCCCTCAGCAATTCCAACACTTTGCTGGTCTACCCATCAGAATTCAGTTTGACAACACCATAGCAGTGACTTACATCAACCTCCAGGGCAGAGCTCCCAACAGGGCTGCAATGAGGAGGGGGGTTGCACAGATTCTTCTATGGGCAGTGGCTCACTATTCAATTATCTCCGCAATCGACATCCCATAGTTGAGAATTGTTCTGCCGATTTCCTCAGTTGCCAGGGCCTGGCTGCAGGTGAATGGTCTCTCAGCAAGGAGGTATTTAATTTGATTTGCCTCAGAGGGGATCCCCAAATGTAGATTTAATGGCTTTTTACCGCAACTTCAAGTTCCCCAATTCATATCAAGGGCTTCAACCACTTCGCTCTCTACTTGAATGTAATTCCCTGGGCTCAGTTGTCTCCTGTACATATTTCCTCTACCACTCATCCCAAGGGTGCTCATGAAGTCCAAATTGGAGAGCTTTCCGGATTGGCCCAGGAGGGCTTGGTACTCAGAGCTCATCCAACTCCTCGGAGACATCTGCCGGCTGCCAGATCGTCCCCATCTCCCATGCCAGGACCCATTATTCCACTAGAACTGTGCTCTCCTACATTTGACAACATGGCACTTGAAGCCTGGATCTTTAAAGTGAACCTGCCACGTAGATAAAGCCCCCCAGGCTATCACTACCTGTCCCTGCACCTTCCTATTACTATTCTAAATATCCCTCTCTGTCCTAAATGTGTGGTGTGACTGTTTTATAACTTACTGGCTCGTATGTTAATGAAGCAGGGGCTACTGTTACTAGTCCCCCTGTGCATCCTTTTTCTCTCCCTCTCGCAACCTCCTCCAGCTCATGAGCTGACGTAATGTGCTCCACAGAGCATGCACAATGCACAGCTTGAAGTCGGCGATACACGTAAAAGGTGTATCGACTCCCGCATGTTCTGGAAATTACACGTTCGGCATCATACCTGGAACGCTACAGCGCGCTCCGAGGCAGGCTGGGGGCGCTCATTGAAATTCTTGTATGTCCTCTTATATGGTTTTCTCCATGCCTAATATCTTCACCTTCCTCGAGTCAGGACTCTACTCTGGTATTTTCCTCAGTACCCTCAAGGGTCAGGTTCCTGCCCTCTTTTTTTTTTTTTTTTTTCTTTTTCTCAAAGGAATCTCATGTAACGGTCAAAGATCAAAACATCAGTGTGGCCTACGTAGTGCTGCTCTACAATCATCCCCTGGGACCTCCACTTTGGTGCTTGGACTTCTGCATAGGCCCCCATTTGAACCCACGTGTGACATCTCTGGTCTTTTTGTCCCTGAAGGTAGTGTTTCTAGTGGCTCTTCTGACGCATCTCAGAACTGGCTGCTGTCTTGCTATTCCCCGTCCTAGTTTTTCACCAGTACAAGGTGGTGCTCTACCCTTCTATCTTCCTACCCAAGATAGTCTCTTCCTTACATCTTAACAAAGTCATTGTTCTCCCGTCCCTTTGCCCTGCCCCTTCCCACGCTTATGAGAAGTTCTGCATAATATCTACCTTGTCATGGCATTGTGAATGTACATGTCTAGGACTGCTTCTTTCTGTATGTCCGATTCCTCCTTCATTCGTACAAGGGTCGCAAGAAGGGCACGGCTGAGTCAAAGAACACCATCGCCCACTGGATCAAGACATCCATTTCTGAGACTTACCGGGTGAGAGGTAAGCCTGCTTCCAGGGGCCTCAAAGTGCATTCCACTCATGCAGTCTGGACTTCCTGGGCAGTTCATCACCAGGCGTCTGGCCTCACATGTTTGCAAGACTGCCACATGGTCCAGTGTCCCTACATTCACAAGTTTCTACAATGTGTACACGCAGGCCCAGCGGATGTAGAAAGATTCTCCATGCAGCTGCGGCCTACCTCTAATCGAGGTGAAAGTAACAGAATCAATGCTTCTTTAGCAGGGTGAATCAATGATGTTGGATTGGTTCCCATTTGGTTTAATCCCCACCCAGGGGCTGCTTTTAGACATTCCATGGTCATGAGTTTCCCAAAGAAGCCACAGAGAAAAGATTTTTGTGTACTCTCCATAAAATCTTTTTCTTGGAGCCTTCATTGGGGTACACGACACTAACACTTCTTTTTAGATCCGTGAATCCTTATTGAGATTAGGTTTGGGTTTTTTATGGTTATCAGATTCTATCTATTACTACTAGTACACTAAACTGGCTTGGTTTCTGATCAGGGTCTATACTGCTGAGGAGGATCCATCTTTGTTTCCTTTGCCGATTGTCAGCCTCCTAAGGACAGCAGCATAAACCCATGGTCCTGTGTCCCCTATTTAAGGTCTAAGAGAGTTTACAATGAGTACACAATCTCCTTTTGTCTATATTTGTGAGATAAATTCAATTCTGGAACACCACTTGCTAGCCAGGAACAAAAACTTGTGTACAGAATTTGCTCTCATCCACTCTGTATTTTGGTATGTCCATTGTCTGAGTTTTTATAGAAAAAGAAGGGAATCTGATGCCACAAACGATAAATCCTTTATTCTTGAGATAAAATCACAGTCAAGGAGACCCTGGACGCGTTTCGGCGAACACGTCCCCTTATTCGTCAGAAATAACACAATTAAAAAGAAAGAAACATACTTATATACATGAGTTTTCATACCTGAGTTGAACAGAACTGCCACAGTTGTTCATCAGCCATAACTGAAGCAAAAAATACTGCATATACCCTTTCTCAGCAAAGTGTATGGGATCAGTTTCAAGTAAAATAGAGTATAGAATGGTGTATATGCTGCTCTGTCCAGAGGCAAAGCTCCAGATCCAGTAAAAATGAAAGTGATTTATGTTGCGTGTTTCAAGAGCTTAAACTCTCTCCTTCCTCAGACAAAATCCCAAACCAAAAGGACAGCGCGGTATATTCCATCCTCTATTTTAGTTTCATCTCGTGGTGGCTGCAGCAGTCTGGGATACACATGCTTCTATGGCTGGTTGTGGCTTTCATAACCCATACAAGTGAGCCTCTGGTCATCTATCCCACCATTTACTTGTCATGGATAAGACCCTATTGGCGCCTTTCCCTTCCAGCACATTTTCATATTGGGATCAGTTTCAGCAACAGCTAAGAATATTTATTCATTTATAGAGTGTTATTCCATAGCAGTCTACATACAATTGCAGATGACCTGATGGCGCTTATTTTCATTAAGCCGAATATTTTAGGATTCCAAAATCTGATGGTACAATATCAATTAAAGGGAAACTCAGCGCAGAATGACCATATACAAATGCTTGGAGCAGACCTCATTTGTGCACCTTCCCATATGCTTGTGTTCCCTTATCTCTAAACCTGCCCCCTGCTTCTTTAATTGACAGTTTTGACTTTATAGAGCCAGAGAAGGGTGGAGGTAGGTAGAAAACAAGCAAGGTAAGAGGGTGTGTTTAAATTGGTGCATCGGGCATCTGTACTTTTGACAGAAGAGAGTGACTGGTCAAAACAGTGTTTTATAGTATAAAATAAAAGCCCTAGCTCATCTGTATGTTTTCTCCGAAATGGCGCCACCTATACGTGGGAGAGGGCTCACACACTGTCTGGGACACTGGCCACAGTGCAGGCAGACCCTGGTGTGTGCAGTTTTGCCAGGTTGCAGGAAAAAGTCTTTCCAGGTTCATATGCAGTACTGCTGTAAACTAATGTGGCTGCCATAGTGGCACACCTGGTCGTGCTCTGGGTGTAGTGGTGGCCATATTAATCCCCCCCACCCCCACTCATTACAACAATAGGCTTTTATGGTTGAGCCTAGAATGTAAGAATGTATGGGATGCTTCCATGATAGTGGGTGTGACAAACTTCATTGGTGGGCATAGCTACATTTACTCACATCCACTATATTCATGCAAGGGGGGCTTTGACCCTCCCTGCAGCCGCAGACCTCCCCGCTATCTACTTCGAGATCTGACTATAGACTAAGAATACCGTACACAGTACGATATTGTGAACCATATTGCTGAAACTTCACAGTTTGGAGTCGTTCAAACGCCATTATTAGTACGTTGTTGCGTGTGACACCGAGATGCGACTGACGATAAATCGTTGGATTGCTGATTGCAGATTTGTGAACATCTCTCAAATCAGACGATCTTCATCGCCAACCTGCTGCATCGTTCTGTGTGACACCGCAATAATGATCTTGTTAACAACTTTGCCTATTCACCACAGTGAACAATTCGCTGGGTTGTGCGAACGATAGCTGCTCGCCGCATCGTTGGTGCGTCGTTATCTATACATGTGATATCTCACCAATGATCTCTAAATGATGTCCTAACTGGTCTCCCATGAAATTGTTGCTGAGATTGTTACAACATTGAAGCGTGTAACTGTACCTTAAGTTTACATTGGGCTGTGGCTGATTGCAAAATCTAAAGCCACAGTTATCAACACAGATAATTGTGCAGAGTTGTTCGCAGATCTCTGGTTGCAGTGAAATCATGAACATATTGTTCCATTTGTACACTGCCACAAAATGTAACAATGTGTCCATGATTTCACTGCAGAGATCTGCGAACAATCTCTGCACAATTATCTGTGTGTGTGTAACTGGGCCCTTAGGCTGAAGGCACACTGTCGTGCATCAAACACTGAGCGTGTTTGATGTGTGACAGTGATGAGTGTGATGCGTGTTGTTGGGTGAGTGTGGCTGGCTGTATTTAAGTATGCTGCGATTGTGAGGTGTGAGTGCGTGTGTGCTGCGTTATTGTGATGCTGTCCACGGTCCTGAAGGACCGCAGACAGAATTTGTTGGGGAATAGAAACTCTGCGGCTTTCAAAGCCACTTAGCTTTGTTAGTTCCCATATGGCAATACAAACTATCATCTTGTACTGCTGTGACAGCAGCGGTACAAGATGTTTAGCTAATACAATGATGATTGGTGTAAAATAATGTATTCCGGGGTTATTTTAGTGATGAACCCCATCAGCATAGTCTGCGCCACATGTGTGCGCATAGGTTGCTGATGCGGCTCAAGTCTCAGTGATGAAGGGGTTAATATGAAGCTGGTGTGAGTGGCACCATGTATGTTGAGCGTGTCCTCACTCTGCAAACATGGTGTCCTTACACCAGTGTGTGAAGGGGTTAATTGTTCTGTAAAATGGGTTAAGAGCTGTCTGCTTTTTATTTCCACTGTAAAAGCTGGCGCTCTGTTACTGTCTATGGTGAGCTGTCCACGCTGTGTGGTGTTGAAGCCCTGTCTCGCCTTCAGCACCTGCAGTGTTGAGCACTACACAGCGTGGACCGCTCCCCATAGGCAGTAACAGAGCCCCAGCTTTACAGTGGAAATATAAAGCAGAACTCTCTTAACCCATTTTACAGAACAATTAACCCCTTCACACACATGGTGTAATGACACCATGTCTTTCAGAGTGAGGACATCTCAACATACATGAGTTACTAGAAGCTTCATAGTACTCCATCACTGGGATTTGAGCCGCATTTGCACACATGCGGGCAGAGGATGCTGATGGGGTTAATCGTAAATAACCCCGGAATACATTATTTTACACCAATCATCATTGTATTAGCTAAACATCTTGTTCCGCTGCTGTCACAGTGGTACAAGATGATAGCTTACTGCACGCCACAGCGAGGGAAATTTAAACACGGGTGTAAGTATCGCACCTGTGTAGTGTATGGGTGCGAGATTTTCTTGCACCCGTAGACTTCTATTGCCCCCATGCATGTTAGAATCGTGTGCAGTCGCAGCATGCTGCAACTGCACTCGCTTCTGACTCACAATGCGAGTTAGGTGCGGGGCATGGCACCAGTGTGCCCTGTCTGATAGGAACACTCGATCAGTGTTGCCTAAGAGTTTCCCTCGCACCGTGTGCCTTCAGCCTTAACCTGAAAACAGCAGATTAAAATATGCCTATGAGGTTGTCAAGTTCTGGTCAAGAAACCTGCGCCTAGTCCATTCATCGTGCTCCATACTTGGACTGTAAAACATGGATGAATTAAAGTAGCGTTGGGGCAAGTATGTAGTCCTGAAAGGGTAGAGATACAGTTGTGGCCAAAAGGTATGACACCCATGCAATTCTGTCAGATAATACTAAGTTTCTTCCTGAAAATGATTGCAATCACAAATTCTTTGGTGGTATTATCTTCATTTAATTTGTCTTCAATGAAAAAACACAAAGCAAAACATTGATCATTTCGCACAAAACTCCAAAAATGGGCCAGACAAAAGTATTGGCACCCTCAGCCTAATACTTGGTTGCACAACCTTTAGCCAAAATAACTGATCAACCGCTTCCGGTAACCATCAATGAGTTTCTTACAATGCTCTGCTGGAATTTTAGACCATTCTTCTTTGGCAAACTGCTCCAGGTCCCTGATATTTGAAGAGTGCCTTCTCCAAACTGCCATTTTTAGATCTCTCCACAGGTGTTCTATGGGATTCAGGTCTGGACTTATTGCTGGCCACCTTAGAAGTCTCCAGTGCTTTCTCTCAAACCATTTTTTTAGTGCTTTTAATTTTCTGTTTAATTTCTTATACTTTATGTAGACATCATTTTCAATGCTCTGCATTTCAAATGGGAAACAATTTATTTTCTTGCTCCTTATATCTAATAAATGTATGTTTAAGGCGGCCGTCACACGGTTCAATACTGCGAACGATATCGTTTAAGCGATCTGCTTTTTGATCCCTTAAGTGATATCGTTTGTGCATCGCTGCGTGCAATCAAGCGATTTTACAATGTAAAATCGCTTGATCGTGACACCGCAGATATGAGAGCCGGAGCTCATACCAAGTGATAAACGCTTGTTCAACCTGCTTCATCGTGGTGTATGACACCACGATGAACGATCTCCCAACGGCAGAGCCTATGCTGGGAGATGGTATCTATGGTAAACGTCAGGTTACTAAGCGCCGCGCGGCGCCTAGTAACCCGATGTGTACCATAGTTACCAGCGATCTCGCTGGTCCACATCGCTGGTGAGTCTGTCTGTGTGACAGCTCACCAGCGATGTGAGCGATATCGTTAGCGATCGCGCGTGCATGTGATCGCTAACAATATCGCTCACGATATTGTAGCGTGTGACGGCCACCTTAGAAATATCTGCACTTAAACCACAACTTCCATCAGACCCTCTTGCTATTAAGGACAGCTGTACAGATCACACATCTTCGAACACTGGGATTGGGGCGTCTACTGACTACATTATGACATCTCTTCTCAGTTGAAATTGTATATGCAATATAATCATGCAAAACACTACCCCCTATTTAAATGCTATGGTTTTACCACATACCACCATATTAGTCACAAGGAGTCCTGCAGACGTTTGGCCGCGTCCTCCATCACATGACTCTGTGATGATAGCTGACCCAGAAAACTTTATGCATCCCTAGGTGCAGCAGTGAGAAGAGAAGCGGTTTTCACCTTTCTTGCTGTCCTCTTGGTTCCTGATTGCAACCTTTTTGGCTTTGCCCTTCTTGGTGCCCAGCACCTTCACTGTGGATTTAGGCAACTCCATAAAGCTGCTGTTGCAGTCCTCGTGTGTCGCCTTGGAGTTGCAATACATTTTTGATCTGAAAGTGCTCGCAGTGTCGTGAATGGAGTGACGTGAGGTGTTGAAGGCATGTACGGGGGAGGGGATGGGTGCTCCGCATCATTGCTGTGGGCTAGTGGAGATCTCATAATGGGAGGGGGCGGGTGATGAACATTAGCATGTGTTGTTGACTGGAGCGGGTCAGCTGTAGTAGACATTGGCTTTTTCGTTGCAGGCCAAAGTTTGACATTTATGCTCTCAAAACAATTAGGAACACATAGGTGATTCTAGCTAATGGTTTCTTGGTCTATGAGACTGAAGGCGTAACCGCCGTTTCAATTTTTATCTATTAATAAAGTAGAGCAAGAGTTTAAAACACTTTCAAATATACGTTATAAGTAAAATCTGGTGGAAAACCATTCATAAACCTCTCACAAGATGTCTCCACTTGACTGTGTCAGAAGCAGACATATGTTTATTCTTGGTCAGATCCAACTTCAAACTGAATATGGGCATGTAACCATATAAGGGAGGGGCCGAGGCCTACACAGTGTGCGAGCTCCTGACTGCAGTTGGCGAGTTGACAACATATCAGATTACCATAGGCTACAGCACAGTGCTGAGCAATGTCAGGATCAGTGCAAACTCTTCTGCCCTTTGATTGGCACAAGCTTCTGATCTGTCAGCTGCCTCCCCACTTAGCTGACCATCTCTGATCTTGCCCTTTCTCTGCTATTACATTGTACTTCTCCCCATCAGCTACTGGCCACTCCCACACAGCCTTAAAATGCAATTTTTAAAATCACACAAAAATGTTGAGAAAATAAGTAATAAGACACAAAAAAAGCATTCTTTTCTGATCATCATAATGGGAGACCCAGACAATGGGGTTTAGGGCACTGCCCTCCGGAGGCCACACTAGGTACTACAAGTTTGTAGACACCGCCCCCTCCGCTTATAAACCCCTACCGCAGGGAATATCCTCAGTTTTAAGCTTAGTGTACTCGGAGGAATCACACGCTTTGCTTGCACATCACAGCATTCTCACAGCTTACGTGATGGCGTCTGAAGACAAGGTAGGTCCCGGTCGGGGACCTCCGGCAGTCTCCCTGTTCACCCTTGGGGAACACACAGGTTGAGGTACCGGAGGGCCCAGAGCCTGGACACATTGTGTCCTCCCGGTACGCTGCCGTGCTCCTTCCCATCCCTCCTTGGGGGGCTCTGGGAAGTGGGAGACAGGAGCCTTGCACAGCTCCGCTCCGTCCGAGGCCTCCCTAAATGGTGCTTACAGACCGGACTGGAGCCAGCCCAGTCCGAGGCCTCCCTAAAGGTGCTTACAGACCGGACTGGTGCTGAAACCCCTGTCCGAGGCCTCCCATATATGGTGCTTACAGACCGGACCGGCACTGAGGCGCCCTGTGTGTCTCCGGTGTGCCTGGGGGTAGTGTCTGACACTATGTGTTTTGACACTCAGACCGCGCGCAGCCTTTGGGTCCGCGGTTCTGGCGGTGTACCCTGTGCTGGGGTCACTATAGCTGACCGCCCTGTGTGTCACAGGGGCTGCGGCTGCGGGCTACAGATTTTGTCTGCAGCCCTGGGTATAGTGTGATGCTATATCTCCCGCGCTGCGGGCTCCAGCACCAGATTACTAAGATGGCTGCTTGGAGAGATGTGGAGCAGCCCATGGGATGACATCATCACTGGGCGTGTGTGTGTGTGCTTCCCGCGTGTTTTCGGCACCGCCCACGACTTGTCTGGCGGCGGCCATCTTCTCCTCACTTCCCTGTTGGGACTGAATGAGTGCACTGCTGCGCTCCCGGGAGAATCCGATCCTTACCCTCGCGGAGGCCACACACACACCGCTCCCCTCCACCGCATTGAAGCGGTCGGTAAGCCGCCGGTGTTCCGGTTTCCTACTTGGCTTATTTTTCTCTTCTGCTGTCGGCATGTCCCCAGCAAAGAAGAGCGCTGCTAAGGCAGACAACTCTACCACTACCTGTGCTACATGCAACGGGACGCTGGTTGGGGGGTCCTGCAATAACTGCGGACGCCCAGAGGCCCGGACTGATGCTGCAGAGGCTGCAGCTCCGGTGCTGTACCCTGAGGTTCAGGTGATCCCAGGGCCATGGGAGACACAGAATAAAATAAATGAATCTGTGTTATCCAAGCTGTCCTCCATGTCGCAATCCCTGGAGGCACTGACTAGGAGACTGGAAAGTCCAGCTGCTCCCTCAAGTTACCCCCGGGTGTCACCCCTTGTTGCCGCGAGATCCCTTAAGCGGGCTCGCCGGGATGAATCACCCGAGATCCAGAACCTCTCTGAGGAGGAGCGTCACTCTGATGGTGACGAGGATGATGGGGGTTCAATACTTGAGTCTATGTCAGAACCACCTGACGGGGTGGAGGATTTGGTATCCTCCATAAACGAGACTCTTCATCTCGTGGCACCCCCTGAGGAGGTGGACCTCCATCCGAAGGAGGCTTATCAATGGCTGCAGCCAGAGGCTCGCTCATGTGGCTCCTTTATGGACCACACTAACTTTGGAAGGGTGGTTAGAGCACCCAGGGTTCACCCTGGGCGGCGTTATGTCCGCAAATCTAGGGACACTCGCTTCCCCTTCCCCCAGGAGGTGCTTCAGGAGTGGTCGCAGTCCCCGAAGGTGGACGCTTCCATGACCAGGATTGCTGCACGCTCCCTATTCTCTGCCTCTGATAGCTCCTCATTGAAGGACGCGACGGATAGACAGGTCGAACAACTCGCCAAGTCTTCCTATGAGGCTGTGGGGTCTTCATTTGCCCCTAATTTTGCCACGGTCTGGACCTTGCAGGCGATCACCGCCTGCTTGGATGGTATAACTGACCTGGCGGGGTCCAATTCAGAGGTCCTAGCGCTTACTGATAGGGCAAAGGCCTATGCAGATTACGCCAGGACTGCGACCCTATAAACTGCCACCCGCTCTGCTGTGGCTTCGGCCAATGCTATAGCGATCCGCCGGTTATTGTGGCTGCGTCTATGGGACTCAGATGCCACGTCAAAGAAGATTCTGCAGAATCTTCCGTTTTCTGGTGACAGACTGTTTGGTACTGAGCTGGATAAGCTGATAAAGGATTCTGCGGAGTCTAAGATCCCACAGAATAAACCCAAGCCACGGTATATCGTTAAAAGGAACCCTAAACAGTGGTCCTTTCGCTCCAGCTCACAGTCATCAGCCTCGTCCGTTCGCGCGGACAGAGGGGGTAAGCCCTCTACTCAGTGGCGCCCCAAGGGTCGCCAGAAGAAGTCAACGGGGGCGGCGGCTGCCACTCCCAAACCCACTTCCGCATGACTCGCTCTCCAGTCCTGCCGCCCCACAGGTGGGGGGCCGCCTGTCCCGATTTCAGGACAGATGGTTAC
Source organism: Allobates femoralis (assembly GCA_033576535.1). Lineage (NCBI taxonomy): Eukaryota > Metazoa > Chordata > Amphibia > Anura > Aromobatidae > Allobates > Allobates femoralis. The sequence continues at coordinate 771,924,297 of JARQOC010000003.1, forward strand.
TCCTCGTTCAAGATCAGTGGGTCCGAGACGTAGTCTCGCGCGGCTACAGGATAGAGCTGACGTCGCGGCCGGCACACCGATTCCTTCGGTCTGTTCCATCCCCGGAAAAGGCTCAGGCTTTTCATCTGGTGTTGGAGGGGCTCCGCAGAGACGGAGTAGTGATCCCAGTGCCTTCCGGAGAGAGGTTCAGGGGTTTTTACTCCAACCTCTTTATCGTTCCGAAGAAGGACGGCTCCTTTCGCCCGGTTCTGGACCTCAAGTTGTTCAACCGTCACGTGTTGGTTCGGAAGTTCCGCATGGAATCCCTGCGCTCCGTGATCGCGGCTGTGTCGCAGGGAGACTTCTTAGCGTCCATAGATATCCGAGACGCTTACCTTCACGTGCCCATTGCACCAGCTCATCAGCGCTGGTTGAGATTTGCAGTGGGGGACGAACACTACCAGTTCGTGGCGCTGCCCTTCGGGTTGGCCTCGGCTACGCGGGTGTTCACGAAAGTGATGGCCTCTATGATGGCTCTCCTACATATGCAGGGACATGCCGTCATACCCTATTTAGACGACCTGCTGGTCAGGGCGCCATCAGAACATCTTTGCCGGAAGAGCCTAGAGGTGACCATGAAGTCTCTGGAACAGTTTGGGTGGCTTCTCAATGTCCAGAAATCAACCCTGGTTCCGACCCAGTCACTGACATAACTGGGCATGGACTTCCACACGGACTCAGCTCTGGTGTCCCTACCACGAGCCAAACAGCTGGCCATCCAATCGGGAGTCCAAGATATACTCCTGTCCCCACAATCATCCATACGGGTGTTGATGAAGCTGGTGGGACGCATGGTGGCAGCGATAGAGGCGGTGCCTTTTGCACAGTTTCACCTCCGTCCTCTTCAGCTGGAAATTCTCCGCAGATGGGACAAGAGGACGATCTCGCTGAATCGGCTGATGGCCCTTTCACGATCGACCAGGGATTCCCTGCTGTGGTGGCTTCAGCCACATCACTTGTCACGGGGCCGGTCTTTTCTCAAACCGTCATGGTTAGTGGTGACCACCGACGCCAGTCTGAAGGGCTGGGGGGCGGTGTTCTTACACCACAGGGCTCAAGGCCTCTGGACTCAGTCGGAGTCGGCGTTGCAGATCAACGTGCTGGAGATCAAGGCGGTCTATCTGGCGCTCCTGGCGTTTCAGAAGTTCCTGTCGGGACAGCCCATCCGGGTTCAGTCCGACAATGCGACGGCCGTCGCATATATAAATCATCAGGGAGGGACCAGAAGTGCTCAGGCCCTCGCCGAAGTCCACCGCATTCTATCCTGGGTGGAGGACAACAACTGTCTGATCTCCGCAGTTCACATCCCAGGAGTCGAAAACTGGGAGGCCGATTACCTGAGCCGACAGGGAATGGACGCCGGAGAGTGGTCTCTTCATCCGGACGTCTTCCGGGACATCTGCAGCAGATGGGGCACTCCGGACGTGGATCTGATGGCCTCACGGCTCAATCATCAGGTGCCGCAATACATGGCGAGATCATGGGATCCTCAGTCTCTGGGGGCGGACGCCCTGATCCTGAGTTGGTCCGGATTCCATCTACCATATGTGTTCCCTCCGCTGGCACTGATTCCCAAGGTTTTGTGGAAGATCAGGTTGGAGTGCAGCGTAGCCATTCTAGTGGCACCGGATTGGCCCAGGAGGTCCTGGTATCCGGACCTGTGGCAACTGTCCGGCGGACTCCGGTGGGCTCTTCCAGACCGCGCAGATCTACTCGCGCAGGGCCCCTTCTTCCACCTCAATTCCAAGGCCCTCAGATTGACTGCATGGCTCTTGAGGCCTGGCTTCTGACATCCAGGGGATTCTCTCCTACAGTGGTTGCCACTATGAATCGGGCTAGGAAGCCTGTATCACGGAGGATTTACCACAGGACGTGGAAAATCTTTTTCTCCTGGTGTGCCTCTGGTGGACGGTCTCCGTGGCCCTTGTCCGTTCCGACTTTGTTGGCTTTCTTGCAATCGGGTTTGGAAATGGGCTTATCCCTCAGCTCCCTGAAGGGTCAAGTATCAGCGCTTTCAGTGCTGTTTGACAGGCGTTTGGCGCTCCTTCCTAAGGTCCGTCAATTTCTGCAGGGGGTGTCTCGGGTGGTTCCGCCGTACCGGCGACCGCTGGACCCTTGGGACCTTAACATGGTCCTGGCGGCTCTGCAGAAACCGCCGTTCGAGCCACTGAGGGAAGTCTCCCTCTCTCATCTGTCACAGAAAGTGGTCTTTCTGGTGGCAATTACATCTCTGAGACGGGTTTCAGAATTGGCTGCACTGTCGTGCAAGTCACCCTTCCTGGTAGTCCACCAGGACAAGGTGGTGTTGCGTCCGCGGGCAGAATTTTTGCCAAAGGTGGTGTCCACTTTTCACTTGAACCATGAGATTTTGCTCCCATCATTTTGTCATGCTCCTGTTCATCAGGTTGAGCGCGACCTCCACACTCTGGATTTAGTGAGGGCTGTACGCATTTATGTGTCCAGGACGGCCTCTTTCCGGAGTTCGGACTCTTTATTCATCCTTACGGCGGGTCGCTGTAAGGGGTCCGCGGCATCCAAATCAACCTTGGCCAGATGGATCAAGGCTCCCATTCAAGAGGCTTACCGTTCGGCGGGTCTGCCTCTCCCGGTGGGCTTGAAGGCGCACTCGACCAGAGCCGTTGGTGCTTCCTGGGCTTTGCGACATCGCGCTTCAGCTCTGCAAGTGTGTCAGGCGGCAACCTGGTCCAGCCTGCATACATTCTCTAAGCACTATATGGTGCATGCCCATGCCTCTGCGGATGCAAGTTTGGGCCGGCGGGTCCTCCAGGCGGCGGTTGCCCACCTTTGAGGGGGACCGTGTATATCAACGTCTTTTGAGGAACTCTTCCCGCCCTGGGGTTTGCTTTAGGACATCCCCATTGTCTGGGTCTCCCATTATGATGATCAGAAAAAAGAGAATTTTGTTTACGTACCGTAAATTCTTTTTTCTTGAATCATCAATGGGAGACCCAGCACCCACCCAGTTGTTCCGTTGGATGTTTTGCATTTGCCTGTTCCCAGTTGGGACAGTTTATCCGGGTTGTTGGACCGTCTGTGCACGGTTTCTTTCCCGATGTTTCGGGTGTGGTTTATGTTGTCTCCTCGCAGCTTATGGACCAAACTGAGGATATTCCCTGCGGTAGGGGTTTATAAGCGGAGGGGGCGGTGTCTACAAACTTGTAGTACCTAGTGTGGCCTCCGGAGGGCAGTGCCCTAAACCCCATTGTCTGGGTCTCCCATTGATGATTCAAGAAAAAAGAATTTACGGTACGTAAACAAAATTCTCTTTTTAGCTACTATGTGACCCATCATTAACCAGTGCAGTATTGTTTTATTATTTTTTTTCAATGAAATGACATTTGCACTTTAAAAATAATTAGAGTTTCTACGACTTAAGCTTCTCATACTGTGAAAGTTGTTCCATTTGAAGTCCTGATGTTTACAGCTTGGATTCTCATCTCAACAATTGAAATCTAAATATAGGAAGAACTTGGGTTGGAAAAGTAAAAGGGGGAGGTAATAAGCAGACATTTATTTAGAATGATTAATTGCTGTTCTAGAAGTCATTGAATGTGTGATAAAGTTGTCTCACAAAAGCAGGTTTCATGTTACTTTGAAGTTTTCGGGTCAACTCTGAAAGCAGGGAAAGCTTGCATATGTTGATGCCTAGGGCGAGTAGGTGTGAAGATTTATTAAAGGCACCTGGTTAATCAAACAATGTTTGCCAAAGAACAAGTGCAGAGCCCTCTGCCACTTGCTTAACTCTGCCGCTTGCAGTCGGAAGAGCTGCCCGCTCAGCTACTCTACCTCCGCACTTAGGAGTCCCAGGTGGCAGTGGATCCGGTGAAATTCAGAGGCAGCCTGTAGAGACACCTCGGTGACCTCAGATATTGGTGGCTTCCATTGCTTAGTCACATGCTTTTTCAGCGTTCTCTACTATGTGCAGCTTCCTTCCTCTCTTTGTGTGTGTCACTTTGTTGTCTGTCCCCCACCCTTTCGTGGGCGGTCCTCGCTCTAAGCTCTGTCGTGCACACCAGGGGATGAAGCGGTTTGGCTGACAGGCAGGTCATGGTGTATTACAGTCAGTAGAGAGGACGGATGCAAGTTTTGGCGCTGCTGGCCGCCTCTGCCCATGATGGGAGGGCTGAACACTCCTCCTGGCCAGTACATGGTTTTAGGCTATGGTGGCCGCCATTACACTGTTTTTTCAAACAGTCTCTGCGGCACCCAGAACCTGGTTAACGGGGCACATATATCCTGTTCATGATGCCAAATGCAAGGCCCTGGGGTACTCGAACAACCGGGTGTAGTCAGATGGGTGTCACGGTGGCAATCCCGGCGGTCGTGGCCCTGATTGAGAATGCAAAGGGACTATTTATAGGGGATTAAAGTTAATATTGTGACACCACCTGTGGTATCTGGTCAGGGATGACCAGTGCTGCTGTTTGGTCCACAGGGGATAGATGTTGTGGTAGCTTAGGTGAAACACTCTCCACAGGCAGAGTGGGCCCCCAGGGTTTGGTAATAGTCTCTGTGGATGATGGTGGTAGTAGTTGTGGTGCAGGGAAGCACAGAATAAGCAGAGAGACACAGGGGATGCAGTTCTTACCGGTTGTTTACTTGTAACGTTGTTCAGTGCAGACCCAGCCTGGTACTGTGCTCTTCCAGCTTGGTAAGCTCTCAGATGATCCAGGAACAGTCCATTCTATCTTAATGTTGCTCCTCGCTCTTCCTTGGTGTCCTGCAGACTGTCTGCTCACTAACTGTGTCCCCACCCCCTAAACTACTCCTCCCTCCAACCAGTAGGCAGGGACTACCCTCTAGAGGGGGTCTCTTCCACCCTGCATCTCATAGCCTGGAGTTAGGAAAGGTGTTGAGTGTGGGTCTCAGGTTTGTGTCCCTGTCTTACCTGAGAGCGATGATACCACACCTGTGAATTAGGTGCAGCATCACTGTGGTGACTAAGTTGCAAGGACGCCACACAAGCACCATGAATCAGAGCTTGGCTGCACCAAATTATATTTTGATGATCTTGCCAGCTTTTCACATCACTGCTGCAACTGATGAACAAGTTTCTCGCCAAATACCCACATAGAAAAGACCTGTCAATCATCTGGACTAGTCTTGTCTTTGGGAATGTGACAGTGAAAATGATCAATGAATGCAATATGCTGCTATGAAAGGTGGTGAGTTCTCCTTCAATGAAAGTCTTCAGACAGAGGCTGGACAGACATCTGTCTGGGATGATTAAGTAAATAATGCTTTGAGCAAGAGGCTGGACCAGATGACTCAGGAGATCCCTTCCAACTTTACCTTTCTATGACTCTATGAACAGTCCCCAGCCAAATCATCAAGCTATATTTCTATGAATCACTGTAGAGTTATAGAGAAAAATATGCCTGCATACAATAGTGCAACCAATCTCTGACTAATGCTGCATGCAGTTTAGGCAGCATGAGTGAAATAACTGGTACCCTTTAAATAAGATGGACAATTGTTTTCAAGATATCTTAAAGTAACATTGGTATGCTCTTTCGAGTTAGTACTTCCATGCATTTTACATGTCTGCCTTAATTAAAGATTAAAATGTCCTTACCCGAAATTTTCATTTCATGGAGTCTGTAGGCAGCACAGTATGGGTTAAGGCTTTATTCCTTAGTTAGAACAGAAGACATCTTATTTAGCAGTAAAAAACAATGAACCAATTGACACATCCTGTGTTCCCCTCCCCTATAAAGCGGTGGTGTGTGGGGGGAATAGAAACCACACATGTATAATTTCCAAGCAATAATGAATTTTAATGGGAAGGAAGCTTGTGAGGCTACAGACTTCAGGAAATGAAAATTTCGGGTAAATACATTTTTATCTTTCCTGATCGTCCTACGGCAGCACAGTATGGGACTTTACAAGCAATACCCAACTTACAGTCGGGAATCGATCCATGACTCCTGTTGTACTCCTTTACTTAAAGCCCCTGTCACACCTAGTGAGATCACTGTTTTGTCACAGGTTTTGTGATGCAACAGCGACCTTGCCAGCGATCTCGCTATGTTTGACACTTAGCAGTGACCAGGCCCCCGCTGTGAGATCACTGATTGTGTCGAAATGGCCTGGACCATTGTTTGATCATCGGGCTCCCACTGGCCAGCATGTATTGGTGTGTTTGATGCCTTAACAACGACCTCATTGGCGATTCTGAACTCGGCCACGTAGGTCTGAGTAGTCAGACTAGCTGCTGTGTGACAGGGTCCCAACGACCGCCGAGGTAGTTATATGGGTCGCCGTATCGTTGCTGTGTTGTTCAGTAGATCTGACTGTTTGACATCTCAGCAGCGAGCACATAGCGACGTTCCAGCAATCCTTACCAGGTCATATCGTTGTCGGGATCGCTGCAGCGTCGCCAAGTGTGACGGTACCCTTAGGCTGAGCCCGCAGAGGCTGAGATTTCTAGCTGGTAATGCTTCATGTATGTAGGTAGATGAAGATGACCACGTTGCATCTCTACAGATGTGATCCAGTGGAACATGTGCCCTTTCAGCCCATGAGGCGGACGTAGCATGAATAGAAAAAGCTCTAATTGACCAATGGTGGTTCTAATTGATTTGATATGTAGGTCTTGCAGATTACAGATTGGATCCATCTAGCTACAGTGCTCTTGCTAGCCTTCCAGCCGCGATTTAGCCCTGCAAACTGAAGGTATAGGTTTTCATCCTTGTTGAACTTGAGAGTGTTCTGAAGGTACCGTGTTTCCCCGAAAGTAAGACCCTGTTTATATTTTTTTGGGGGCCAAAAGTGGCCCCCTGTCTTACTTTCGGGGGGGGTCTTATATTGGCAGCCCCAGCCACTCCAGCCTCCCATCCACACACACACCCACCCACCCATACACTTACAAAAACATACACACGCACACATTACAAACATACACACAGACATACACGCACACACTGACAAACACACACACTTACAAATATACACACACACATACACTTACACACAAATATACACTTACAAACACACACATACACACACATTTACACACAAACATACACTTACAAACATACACATACACTTCCACACAAACATACACTTACAAACACACACATACACACTGCTTCTTACCAGCTCCCCTGGCCTTCAGTGTGGCTCCTTGCTGTCCCCCAGAGTGTCCAGGCTCCTCCAGTGTCCTTGCAGCTGCAGCCGCGCTGGTGCAGATAGGGTTAATCACAGCCTAACATGCTGTGTGCCCTTGCTGAATTCTGCCCAGCCTGACATCACAACAGCCCGGCTCGAGCTCTGATTGGCTCCCAGGAACCAGTGGGCGCGGCTAGATGACGAGCCCACGACGTCATCTGGCCGCGCCCACTGCTTCCTAGGAGCCAATCAGAGCTCGAGCCGGGCTGCTGTGACTTAAGGCTGGGCACACAGCCTGTTCGGCTGTGATTAACCCTATCTGCACCAACGCGGCTGCAGTTGCAAGGACACTGGAGGAGCCTGGACACACAGGGGGACAGGTACTGGCCTTATATTCCCCAGCGCCCCCCCCCCCTCGGCGGCCTTACTTTCGGGGGGGGGCCTTATATTAACAGACCCCCCCCCCGCCCCCGTTCCCCCTACCCTGCCTTACTTTCGGGGGGGTCTTAGTTTCGGGGAAACACGGTAGATCAGGACTATCCTCCTTCCGTCCAATAAGATGAGACCTTGTTCATTAGTATTGTCTGGCTCCTCGCTGAGCACCAGAAGAACAATCTCATGATTGATGATCATTGCAGAACCCACTTTTGGCAAGAACCTTGGCATGAGTCTAATGGCCCCTTTACACGCAGCTACAGGTAACAGGTTTTCCACAGGTAACTTACTGGCTGCAGTGAAATCATGGAGACATAGTTTCATTTGTACACAGCAACAAGATAGAACCATGTCTCCATGATTTCACTGCAACCAGTAAGTTACCTGTGGAAAACCTGTTACTTGTAGCTGCGTGTAAAGGGGCCATTAAGGTTATATGATCCGAAGCAATGCATAAGTATGGCTCCCTGGAAGATAATGCCTGGAATTCACCAAACCTGCTAGCCAATATAATTGCTATCAAAAATAAAATCTTCCAGGACGTGTTTGATTGAAGCCTGTTCTGCTGGCTCAAACGGAAGACCTTTAAGAGCTTTAAGAAGGAGTGAGACATCCCAGGAAGGAACTGGAGGAACAAAGGGAGGCCTCAAATTCTTCACTGCCTCAAAGAACCTAGCTATTAGCGGACGTCCGAACATTGCACCATCTAAGTTGGCATTGATTGCTGAAAACTGAGTCTTCAGAGTGTTTAACTTCAGGCCCTTATCAAACCCAGCTTGTAGGAATAAAGGCCACAGTACAACTGTCATATGGCCTTTTGAGGAACACCACAAGCTGTAGATTTTCCATAACCTAGACTATACCTTCAGAGTAGCTGGTCTTCGAGCGGCTCCAAGTGTAGTGATGACACTATCTGGGAGCCCGCAGGAGATTAGATTCTCCCTGACATTCTCCTTGCTGTCAGATGCAACCTGCCTGAGTCTGGGATGAGAATGTCCCCTTGTGACAGGAGATCCAGTCTAATTGGAAGCTTCCAGAATCTTTCTCTCGAAAGATGCCACATGAGCGGAAACCAATTTCTTCGATGCCAGAATGGAATGATTGCAATCGCCTCGCCTGTTCATCTTAAATTTTGCTGAGTACCTTGAGGAGCATTCAAATCAGAGAAAAGACATATACACCAGCAACCTCTTCCATGAGAAGGCTACACCGCCCAGAGCCCAAGGCAGATTGTGACTTTACAGGTAGGTGAAGCGGGGGCACTTTGCATTGAGACGAGTAGTCATCGCGTCCAAGTCGGGTCTTCCTATAATCTCGGTGATTTAATGAAACACCTCGATGTTAAGGCTCCACTTTGCTGGCAAGATTTGATTGCAGCTGAGCCATTTGGCCTTAATGTTGTAGACCCTAAGTATGTGGACTGCCATCAGACTGCCAAGATTGTTCTCTGCCCAAGCAAATATCTTACGGCATTCTGAAGCAAGTGGATGACTCCTCGTCCTTCCTTGTTTGTTGAGGTAGAACACTGCTGTCAGGTTGACGGATCAGACTACCACTTGCTGGAATAACAGTCTCTAGAAGTGACGAGAGAGCGGGACCTATCTTCCTCAGTTCCCTGAGATAAGACGACATCTTGGCTTCTAATATTGACCATGGTCTCTGAACCCAGAGTTCTCCTACATGAGCACCCCATGTTTGTTCTGAGGTGAGGCATCCATCGTCCGAGTGATCGTTTAATGTTGCGTGGGTGACCTGCCTCGATTCAGATGAGCTGGAACCAGCTACAACCGTAGGTCCAGCTTGGTGACCCAAGGTATATAGAACAGAGATGTTTGTAACCGATGGATCTGACACAATGTTAGGATATCTGCCTGTAGCATCCGAAAATAATGTTTGGCACATGGAACCGCTTCGATAGTTGAAGTGAGCTTCCCCAAGACACTCATTGCCACTCTGATTGATACCCAAGGAACTCGGATAAGATAAGACACGCTGTCTTGAAGACTTCGAATTCTCTTGCTCGTCAACATTACCATCATGTCCAGGGAGTTGATCACGCATCCCAGAAATTTCTTCTCTCTGCAAGGTGATAGCTCTGACTTCTTTCTGTTGATCAGGAACCCATGCGAGGTTAGCAGAGTCCGGATCGGATGTAGGTGATCCAGTAACTGAGCCTTGGAGGAGGCTCTCAGTAGCCAATCGTCTAGGTAAGGCACGATGTAAATGCCTTGATTCCTGAGGGCAGCCACCAGGACTACTGCTGTCTTGGTAAACACTCTCGGACCCACCGAGATTCCGAATGGTAGGCAAGTGAATTGAAAATGGTGGAGATGAGCACCTTGCTGTACTGCAACTCGTAGGAACCTGCGATGGGTTGGAAGAATCAGTACATGCAGATAAGCATCCTGCAGGTCTATATTTGCCAACCAGTCGCTTATGCAGAGAATTGACAGGACTGACCGAAGCTCTCCATCTTGAATTTCTTCTCTTGGAGAAAGGTGTTCAAGTAGGATTTAGTCTATTACTAGTTGCCAATTGCCTCCAGACTTGGGAACCGTAAACCGAGGGGAATAAACCCCTTCGTCCTTTTGATGTATAGGCACTTCTTCTAATGCCCCCTTCCAGAGGAACTCTTGAACTAGTGACCACATCACTCCTTGTTTTAAATCTGTTTTTATTAAAGTTTCAAAGTTGTATATCAAAAAGAAAGAATAATCAACATACATTTTCTTTAAACACACTCAGAAGTGTTCAAAAAGAAATGAGCGACGACCAATAGGGGGCATCCCAAACATTTGTTAATCTCAGTGATCTCAGTATGTTCTATCATGCTATAGACACCATTTGGGTAATATAGAACTTCCCATAACCTTTATAATACTTTGTCCAAATATAAGGTGGAACATTATCTCATATAAGTAAAATTGAACCTTACAACATCACCTCATTAAATCATGGGTAGAAGTCCCAACTATACGCAAGGGTATGTCTTGTATACATGATAAATCCTTCAATCTAGTAGGGAGTCAAAGGGATCATGAAGTATCAAAATAAAGAAAAGGAAGAGGACAAGAAGGCTATCAGAGGGAAGGTGATGGGTCAGGGGTTCTGGAAAAGGGAAGGAAGGGTGTGTTTTTAGTTGACCAAAAATAGGAAAAAAAAATGGGGGGTATGTACAAACGGGGTTAGGCAAGAAGGGTGCACCTAGAGGTCCCCTCTGCCTCCCACAACGCACTGCCCTCCCACGCGTACAAGCATCTCATCTAAGTAGCAGCTGGCGGTCAGGGGAATCATGAAACAATCCATTCCATTCACGTCGTGTTGAACTGAGACACTGCATCAGACTGCTCCGCCGCTAGTTCCTCCATTCTAAATATCTCCTTCATTTCAGAGTACCAATCTAGAATGAAGGGTTGCACAGGAGTCTTCCAAAGTCGAGGGATAACAGCTCTTCCAGATGAAAAACAAAATTGAAGAATATCTTTTTTAATACAACTAATGGAACCTGGTAGTATTGACAGCAGGGCTATTTCTGGGGAGCCCTCAATTTGCTTCCCTGTAACCATATTACAGTTGCGAAAGACTTTCCTACAGAAAATCTGCACCGCAGGGCAGGTGCACTAAATATGAATCATGCTTCCCACTGCAAGTCCACATGTCCAGCACACTTCAGAAACATTGGGTGAGAACCTGTGTAATCTATCTGGGCAGAGATACCAGCGGGTAAGAACTTTATAGTTCCTTTCCTGAGACGTGCACGGCAAAGCCAACAGGCGTGTGCATAGAGAGCTCTTTTTCCATTCCGCGCTAGTCAATTCTCTCCACAAATCACTCTCCCAATTCCGCTGGAACTTGTGTTTTACCTTCCCTCCTGTTTCCTCCATAATTATATGGTATAACTCTCATATGGATTGAGCAGGTGGGGAGTCCTGTTTGAACAAAGTCCCCACAGTGTGGAGATAGGATCGGACTCTACATGGTTGAGTAGTTGAGGATAGGAAAGAACAAAGTTGGGTGTATTCCAACTGTTGTAATCCTGCTGACTGCTACCTCTGCCGTAGTACCTCCAGGGAGGGAACACCTCTGTTGTGTAATATCTACCCAACTCGAACATCCTCCACTCTCGTCAAACTCAAAAAGGTATTTCTGTCCATACACGTGAAAAAGAAGGGTTGGAGAATAGCGGTGTCAGCGGGGTAAGTTGTTGCCCGCTAGTCAAGGCGCCAAAAGCTGAATACCAGGTATGTAAGGTAGTCCTCGAAATGTCTGAAAGAGCGTTTGTTATAGTGTCCGGTATTGAGGGTATCCACGTGAGATATTGTAGCGGTACCGGAACTCCGTCCTGCTCTACACCTATACATCCCTTCAAGTCCGATTTAAATTGCCAGTCCAGGGTTCTGATCAAAGTTGCTGCCTGGAAGCAGACCTTAAAGTTCAGTAGGCCCGCTCCTCCCGCTGTCACTGGAGTTGTTAAAATTTTAGAACTTATTCTAGCCCTCTTTCCACCCCATATAAATGTTGTCATTCTAGAGCGAAGTCTGGAAAAGAAACTGCTAGGGGGGGGAAATCGGAACTGTTTGAAAAATATATAAGAAGTCCAGTTTTAAGGTGTTATAGGAGCACAATTGTGATTCTGTCTTAGTTAGGAGAGCTAGGTAGTTATAAGAGGTTAGACAAATCAGATGGAATTTGTACTCCAAGGTATTTAACAGCCTCGGTCCGCCATTTAAGCGGAAAGTTAGACTTCAATAGAGCGCTCAACCCTGGGAAGGGAAATATTTAATGCCTCTGATTTAGAGTAGTTGACTTTGAAATTACTCAAAGATCCAAATAATTCAAATTCTTTCAATATGCATGGGAAAGAGACATGGGAACGAGTCACATATAGCAAAAGGTCATCCGCAAAAAGCGCAGTTTTGTGATGTACGTCCCATATGCGTATACCATGTATATCAGTATTTCGTCTCAGGGCGCTGGCTAAATGCTCCATAACAATCACGTATAACAGGGTAGATAATGGGCATGACGAAGTGGTAGGGAGGAAGCTCTGTGAATTCTAGAGAATATCTGGTCTGAATAATCTTGCTAGCACCTACACTTATAGGTGTGCTCGTCACTCTTAATGTTAATATTACTGTTTTTTGACTTGAGCACCCTACATAGCCTGATAGCTAGTCCAGTTTACCATCTAGTTCATTCCTTGTTTTATCAAGTCTTCAACCACACCCATACACGCAGGTTTTAAAATGCACCTAGAGGCACTTACATCCTCAGATGATTTTTACCGCAGACAGAGGCATATGGTAGGACCCGATATACATGAGAATACCTTGAAGACTGGTTATCGGGCTTATATGTAATGCATTACATTAACTAAAATTCTCATTTTGCTTATGTAGATTCTTAGCAGTTTTGCAATTTTCCTCATCCAAATTTCATTAGCTTTATACACTTAGCCATTATGCTATATCTTATACTTGTATCTTGTAGTGTGTAGTGTGCAGCGGATTATATGTATATAGTAATGATTTTTCTCTTGCTAGCACCTACACTTATAGGTGTGCTCGTCACTCTTAATGTTAATATATATATGAATAATCGACAGGACCCAAGCGGTGTTTGATGTTGCTGACCACTCTAGATAGATGTTGGACAATCTTCCTAACGGCCCAGTTACACACACTAATAATTGTGCAGATATTGTTGGCAGATCTCTGGTTGCAGTGAAATCATGGACACATTGTTCCATTTTGTGGCCGTGTACAAATGGAACAATGTGTCCATTATTTCACTGCAAGCAGAGATCTACGAACAATCTCTGCACAATTATCTGTGTGTGTAACTGGGTCTTAACACTTTCTTGAAGCAGATGGCACCATAAGTTTTTGTCTCTACGAAAGGACTTCTACCCTTTGGATGTAGATGGCTGCGGCCTGGGAACATAGCATATTTTTCCTTGAGGTCTGGTCCTGAGTGTTGGGGGATGATCTCTTCCGATTGCGACGAAAATTAAAGGATTTCTTAGGCTGTGGGAATGAAGTGGATTGATTTTCGCTGAGAGACGTGAGAAAGCTCTCCAAATGTGGTTCAAAATGGCTAGAAGGCTGAAGAAGTGCATATTTGATGGTATATCACCAGATCACTGCTTAATCCTAAGAACTCTTCTTACTGAGTTGGTAGTGGCCAGAGACTTTGAGGACCCTTTCAAGGCGTCTACTGATGAATCAAAGAGGAAATCAGCTGCGACTTGAGGAGAGGGATCCTATCGAGAATCTCCTCTCGAGACACGCCTTGTTCTAGAAAAAAAAATTGAGTCACAGCACCAAGGCTTTACCGGGTACAGCTGTTACCCAAAACAAGGTGCACGTCCATTTCCAGGGAGTCCAACCTAGACCATATAGACATATAAATAAATAAGACAGCGCCTCACCGGTTGGTATTGTTCAAAGTGTCCTCTTTATTTCTGCCCCCAAACAAGCGACGTTTCGATCAGAGAGCTTGATGAAGATCTCTGATTGAAACGTCGCTCGTTTGGGGGCAGAAATAAAGAGGACACTTTGAACAATACCAACCCGTGAGGCGCTGTCTTATTTATACGCCTTGTTCTAGATCATCCGATAAGTGGCTCTAACCAAACTCGCAGGGCTCTAGCCACAGGAACCATAGCTAATGATATTCTGGCTACTACTGTTGCCGTCATATACACTTTCTTTAAGGACGCGTCTTGTTTCCTTTCCATCGGGTCCTTAAGGAGTGATGAATCTTCTAAAGGAAAAAAGGATTTCTTGGAAAGCTTGGCCACTGCTACATCCACTTTGGATGGAAAATCACATTCCTTGAACTGCGCATGGTCTAGTTTGTAGACAGCACTCAGGCGGGTCCCTAGACTGAGAGATTTTTCAGACTTAGACCATTCCCCTTGAACACATTCAGACAGCAAGGGATGTCCCAGGAAAGCATGTTTCTTGAATGAGGGAAAGGAGAACAACCTCTGTTTCTGTTTCTTGGATCCAAGATCCGAGGTCTGGTCAGACTCCAAGGCTTTCTTTGTTGCCTTAATAAGTGAGGGAACTGCTTCCTTATTCAGGAAGTACATCTCGCCACCACTACCGTGAGCAGATTCTGAATCAGTACCAGATGCTGACTGCAACGATAAACTAGAAGGCAACTCAAGTGTGGGTTCATGATAGCAGACCTCTGAGCCCCTGGACATAGAGCCTCTGACTTCCTGTAATGTGGTTGACATTTGTTCTTTAAACCACCCCATGAAGGTTGTGGAGCCCACTGGGACGGGGTACTCGGTGCCGGACCGGTGTACTGCTGGGGGATGTCACGGCAGTCCTGGTCCGGACCGTGTCCCGTCCCAGTGGGCTCCACAACCTGGCGTCACGAACAGGATCTACCGTGCCCGGTACCAGGCATTGTGTGCCGTGATTAATGACTGTTTTAAATCTGCCGCCATTGCTGGGCGCGCGGCAAGCTGAATTGTAACTGCGCCACAGATACTGTAAATTTCAGAATCCGCCATTGCAGAGCGCGCGATGCGCGGGAAGAAAAACCGCTCATAGTTATAATAATAATATATGTCACTGGGGAGGCTGAGGCTGGGGGCATATACGTCACAGGGGAGGCTGGGGGCATAGAAATTACTGTGGAGCTGGATTTAAAGGGCAGAAGTTGGAAAAAGGCGTCTGCCAGCCCGAGCATGGCGGTCCCCAGGAATCTGCCCAGGGGCTTTGGTTAGTTTCCATTATGGTTAATTCTACCACTCTAGCACCAATGCTACAATTCCCTTCTTCCTACAAGAGCGTTCATCTATCAATTCGCCATGGATCGAGACTGAGCTGAAGGCAAGTAAATAAATAAATAAATATTTAAGCAGCAAGGTAGGTTGCCCTCCGTTAAGACCTATGGAGTCTAGTCAGGTACGGCTGTGTTAAACCAACATGCTATTGGTTTAAATCAGGGGTGGGGAACTCCAGTCCTCGAGGGCCGCAAACAGTGCATGTTTTCAGGATTTCCTTAGTATTGCACAGGAGATAACATAATCACTTGCACTGGTGATGATTCCAATCCCTGTGCAATACTAAGGAAATCGTGAAAACCTGAACTGTTTGCGGCCCTCGAGGACTAGAGTTCCCACCCCTGGTTTAAATAAATAAATAAATTGAAATTAAATGGCAATTTTGTACTGTGCGAGTAATGATATTATGAATCTCTGTGCCACATGATCGTGTAATCCTTAATTTGCTAAAAATATATACCGTATATACTCGCGTATAAGCCGAGTTTTTCAGCCCAAAATTTGGGCTGAAAAGTCCCCCCTCGGCTTATACGCGAGTATATAAAAAATACCGCAGCAGCCCCGGAGGTATACAGGCCCCCCATCAAGTTCCAGGGCCCCCCCCCCTTGCGCGCCAGCCTGTAAAGTAAAATCATACTTACCAGTGTCCTGTCGCGCCGTCCGCAGCTGCCGACACGCGATCCCCGGCTTCATTCCGCGTCTTCCGCATTTCCTGTAGTCGCGGGCAATGACGTCATTGCCCGCGACCACAGGAAGTCGGAAGCCGGAAGACGCGGATTGAAGCCCGGTATCGCGTGTCGGTAGCTGGGGACGGCGCGACAGGACACTGGTAAGTATGATTTTACTTTACAGGCTGGCGCGCAAGGGGGGGGGGCCCTGGAACTTGATGGGGGGCCTGTATACCTCCGGGGCTGCGGCTGTATACAGGCCCGGGGCTGCGGCTGTATACAGCCCCGGGGCTGCTGCTGCTGTATACTACCTAATGGTACCTTTACACGCCGCGACGGCAGGCTGGATACATCCCGCTACTTCACGTGCACGAGCACGCTCAAACGGCTACAAACGGTCAACGCACCCTCTTTACACGCCGCCATAAGGTGCGCTACGCCACGCTACATCTGTAGCTAGCTACATCGCCGGGTGTGTCAAGTAGCCAGCTGTAGCTTAGCGTACCACGTTTACAAAGCGCTACAATAAGCTACTATGGGCGGACCTGGTACAGCAGGGACAGCACATAGGCGTGCCACAATCTTGGATTACGAGCCGTCCGTACGATGATAGGACAGCGCAATATCATCATGATTGGCCAGCCATCGCAGGAGGCTGAGACATCCAGCACGCTCGAGCGATTGTGTGTTGTGACTGGTCAGCTCCTTAAATATGCCGCCCTAGGCAGCGACTACCAATCGTCATGCAGGAGCTTCCTCCAATGATCGGTGATGGGGCGCGGTATCCCGGAGCCTGGGTCACGCCTTAGCTACATTGCAGCTACAGCCCCGGGTGTCCAGAGTTCCCTTCCGTTGCCTCTTTACACGCCGATACAGCTCGCTACCATCGGCGATGTAGCCATCAGTTTTCGAGCAGACCTAGGAAACAGATGTATCTGTTGCCGGCTGCAGTGTCACGTCTTCAGACGCCGCTACGACGGGCGATATTGGCGCTACAAGCTACATTTGTAGCCTGTAGCGGGATGTATCCAGCCTGCCGTCGCGGCGTGTAAAGGTACCTTAAGGGCTGCTGTATATACCTCTGGGGCTGCATATACCTCTGGGGCTGCATATACCTCTGGGGCTGCATATACCTCTGGGGCTGCATATACCTCTGGGGCTGTATATACCTCTGGGGCTGCATATACCTCTGGGCCTGCATATACCTCTGGGGCTGCATATACCTCTGGGGCTGCATATGGGGCTGCATATACCTATGGGGCTGCATATACCTCTGGGCTGCTGTATACTACCACTGGGGCTGCTGCTGTATACTACCACTGGGGAGGCTGCTGTATACCTCACTGCTGGGGGTTGTATACCTGTGCTGGAGTCCACCCTCGGCTTATACGCGAGTCAATAAGTTTTCCCAGTTTTTGGGGGCAAAAGTAGGGGGGTCGGCTTATACACGGGTCGGCTTATACACGAGTATATACGGTATATATATATATCATGGAGGGCCTATGTGCCTTTTTTGAACAATATAATATTGCAGGTTATTAGTCCTAGATTTTGTTATGGTCCTTTGATCCAGAGAAATAAGTCTGATTGCCATAACAGGGGTCAGGAAGGAAGGTTTCCTCTAATGTAGGGCAATCATGGGTTTTTTACCTTCCTCTGGATCAACAAATTAGTTTTTTGGTTGAACTTAATGAACTTGTATCTTTTAACCTTAAAGCTATGAAGCTCTTCTGAGGTCCGGCGGTGAAGGCAGGGCTCCTTTGGACCAGCACGAATGGGATGTTTTGCTCCAAATCTGCTCCAGGAAGCATAAAATTGTTTATACACCGGAGCAAACTAATAAGTGTAGCGGGTGGGTTTGCTGCTATAAGTCTGGGGGGCACCATGTGTAGCCCTACCCTGATCATATATGATCTAGAAACACATACCGTATTTTTCTCTTTATAAGACGCACCTGATTATAAGACGCACCCCCAAATTTGGTGAAGGAAAAGAGAAAATAAATCATTTTTAATGTTAAATGGGGTCTGTCTTATAATGTCAGTGTCCCTCTGACAAATCAGTATATATGTCCCTCATCCTGGTACATAAACCCCCCATCCTGGTATCCTGGTATATATGTCCCACCCATTCTGGTATATATCCCTCATCCTTGCATATATGTCCCTCATCTTGGCATACATGGCCCCATCCTGTATATATGTCCCCATCCTGGTACATATGCCCCCCATCCTGGTATATATATCCCTCATCATGGCATACATGTCCCCATGCTGTAAATATGGCCCCCCATCCTGGCATATACATTCCCCCGTCTTATCTATATGTTCCCCATCCTGTATATATGCCCACCATCCTGTATATATACCCCCCATCCTGTATATATGTCCCCCAACCTGTATATATGCCCCCATCCTGTATATATGCCCCCTATCCTGTATATATGTTCCCCATCCTGTATATATGCCCCCATCCTGTATATATGCCCCTCATCCTGTATATATGTCCCCCAACCTGCATATATGCCCCCATCCTGTATATATGTCCACCATCCTGGATATATGTCCCCCAACCTGTATATATGCCCCCATCCTATATATATGCCCACCATCCTGTATATATGTCCCCCATCCTGGATATATGTCCTCCAACCAGTATATATGCCCCCATTCTTTATATATGCCCCCATCCTGAAACTATGTCCCCTATCCTGTATTTATGCCCACCATCTCAAAACTATGTCCCCCCATCTTGTATATATGTACCCATCCTGTGTCCTTTTGTGTACTTTTGTGCCTCTTCCCATTCCCCCCCCGGACCCCAATGGCTTACCGACATGCGGCTGCTGAGTGGGGGTCCCGGAGGCAGGTTCAGGAGGGTGAGAGGCACAAGTGCAGGACCGACGCTGCTGGGGTCTCTGGTGCAGGAATGGAGCTCCGGGGGATGATCGGCGGCAGCGAGCGGTGGGCGCCGCCATATTCTCTCTGCCTGGCTGCATTCACTACTGCTAAGTGTGCAGACTTCAACAAAATGGCCGCGGCCATATCGGAGACCCGCGGCCATTGTGGAGTCTCTACCTCTACCGGCCGGCTGCACACTGCATGCAGTGAATGCAGCTGGGCAGAGAGAATATGGCGGCGCCCACCGCTCGCTACCGCCGATCATCCCCGCAGCTTCAATAGTACAGCTGTGCCCCTCACCCTATGGAACCTGCCTCCGGCAACCTCACTCAGCAGCCGCACACACACCTCTCTCGATAATATTTTTTTTCTTTTTTTTTTATTGCTTATTTTTTCAGATTCGCTTTTTAAGACGCACGCCCTTTTACCCTCCCAGTTTGGAGGAGGCAAAAGTGCGTCTTAAAAAGCCAAAAATACGGTATATATACGGACTATTCTTAAGGATAGACTCAGCGCTGCCCTTTTTGCTTCATGGCTTATTTTTAAAATGAGAACACTATACATTCTTAATACCTATGTTTCGGGTGTTTATTTTAAATTCAAACATATATTTACATATGTATTATATGAAAAATAATTAAAAACTTTTAAAAACTCATGACTCTAACGTATATTGGTTTTATTGCATATAATTGTTCATATTGCATTATTGTATTTGTCCCTCTGATGGTCAGAGGAGTGTTGAAGGTGATTATAACCTCCTGCTGTTAAACTCTTCTTATCATGAAGGAATAGGTTCCTTAAGGCCACGTGCACACACTGAGTATTTGATGAGTTTTTTACCTCAGGATTTGTAGCCAAAACCAGGAGTGGGTGATAAATACAGAAGTGGTGCAGGTGTTTATATTAGACCTTTCCTCTGATTGCTTCACTCCTGGTTTTATCTACAAATCCTGAGGTAAAAAACTCAGCAAATACTCAGCGTGTGCACGTGGCCTAATGGTGGGTTTACACACACCAATTTATCTGTTCAATATCTGAACCAATCTCTGGTTGCAGTGAAATCATGGATAATTGCTCCATGTTGTACACAGCCACAAAATGGAGCAATGTATCCATGATTTCACTGCAACCAGAGATTGGTTCAGATATTGAACAGATAAATTGGTGTGTGTAAACCCACCATAACTCTTGCAAAAGAGAACGTCCATCAAAGGCTTTTCCCCAAAGGATTAAAAAATTGATTATATTTCTCAGCATGAAAATGACAAAGACTAATCTGGGCAGCTTGGAGCGCCGTCATATCATTCCTGGCATACGATCCAAGATCATAAAGGTGGAATTGTCCAGAGATATTTTTTGGATGGCACTGTAAAGGTTAAAAAATATATATATATTTTTTTAGAAATAGCGCCACACTTTGATACAGGCCATTTTTGGTACTGCACATCATCTCTATTTATTGCAATCATTTTGTATAAGTATGGATGGGATGAGGCTGCTATAAGAGGTATATCCCATAGTCTAGACAGCACGATTTCTTAAAGGGGATGTCCATTTTAGAAAATATCTTCATACTGCCACAGTTTCTGGTAAATAACCCTCCCCTGTGTCTCCGGCGCTGCCCCAATCTCTGATTTATTTATTTTTTGCTGAAGGGATGATGTAACGTCGACAGCACTGCAGCTAATCACTGAGGCAGGGTTGCTGAGCTCAGCAATTGTCTGCAGTGCTGTTGGGACTTCTGTAGCCAACCTATTCAAAATCACAAGAACAGTACCGTAGACATATCACTATACACATGGAAGGTACCGTGAATTAAATATGTATTTTACCCCCTGCTGATTTTGTACCGTTGCCCAATTACAAAGCCCTGAACAGTCAATATTAACCGACCCTTAAAATTATAAACAGTGAGAGATAGAATATCAACAATAAGATCCAGAAAATCACATTGTCTACATTATATAAATGTATTTACATTTTGAAGAGAGAAATAAGTATTTGATCCCCTCCCAACCATTAGGAGTTCTGGCTATTACAGACCAGTTAGACGCCCCTAATTACCTCGCTACCTGCGTTACAGACAGCGGTCTTACATTGTCACCTGTATAATAGACTCCTGTCCACACACTCAATCAGTCAGACTCTAACCTCTACAACATGGGAAGACCACAGAGCTTTCTAAGGATGTCAGGGAAAAGATCGTAGACCTGCACAAGGCTGAAATGGGCTACAAAACCATAAGTGAGACGCGGGGTGAGAAGGAGACAACTGTGAGTGCAATAGTAAGAGAATGGAAGAAATACAAAATGAGGTCAATCCACATCGATCTGGGGCTCCATGTATGATCTCACCTTGTGGGGTATCGAGGATCATGAGGAAGGTGAGAGATCAGCCTAACACTACACGGGGGGAACTGGTTAATGATCTCAAGGCAGCTGGGACCACTGTCACCAAGAAAACCATTGGTAACACATTACACAGTAATGGATTAAAATCCTGCAGAGCTGCAAAGTCCCACTGCTCAAGAAGGCACATGTGCCCCCGTCTGAAGTTTGCAAATGACACCTTGGTGACTCTGAGAGTGATTGGGAGAAGGTGCTGTGGTCAGACGAGACAAAAATTGAGCTAATTTGGCAATAAATCAACTCGCCGTGTTTGGAGGAAGAGAAATGCTGCCTATGACACAAAGAACACCATCCCCACAGTCAAGCATGGTGGGGGAAACATTATGCTTTGGGGGTGTTTCTTTGCTAAGGGCACAGGACTACTTCACAGCATCAATGGGACAATGGATGAACCCAGGTACTGTAAAATCCTGAGTGACAACCTGCTTCCCTCCACCAGGACATTAAAAATGAGTCATGACTGGGTCTTCCAGCACAACAATGACCCAAAACATACAGCCAAGGCAACAAAGGAGTGGCTCAAAAAGGTCATGGAGTGGCCTAGCCAGTCTCCAGACCGAAATCCCACAGAAATGTAAGGAAGAGCTGAAGCTCCGAGTTGCCAATCGACAGCCTCAAAATCTTAATGATTTAGAGATGATCTGCAAAGAGAAGTGGAGCAAAATCCCTCCTGACATGTGCGAAACCTCATCAACAACTACAAGAAATGTCTGACTGCTGTGCTGCCAACAAGGGTTTACCACCAAGTATTAAGTCTTGTTTGCCAGAGGGATCAAATACTTATTTCTTTCTTCAAAATGCAAATACATTTATATAATTTAGACAATGTGATATTCTGGATTTTAGTTGTGATATTCCATGTCTCACTGTTAAAATTAACCTTCCCTTAAAATTATAGACTGTTCATGTCTGTGTCAGTGGGCAAACGTATGAAATCAGCAAGGGATCAAATACTTATTCCCTTCACTGTGTGTATATGTAAAATAATATATATACAATGTAGTTTATATCTTTGACATATATAGCACTGCTTTGCCCTTTATGTACGTATTAGCGGTAGAGCCCTGCGTTGCCCATGCATAGTGACCACACTATAGATATATATATACAGTTAGGCCAGAAATATTTGGACAGTGACACAAGTTTTGTTATTTTAGCTGTTTACAAAAACATGTTCAGAAATACAATTATATATATAATATGGGCTGAAAGTGCACACTCCCAGCTGCAATATGAGAGTTTCCACATCCAAATCGAGAGAAAGGTTTAGGAATTATAGCTCTGTAATGCATAGCCTCCTCTTTTTCAAGGACCAAAAGTAATTGGACAATGGACTCTAAGGCTGCAATTAACTCTGAAGGCGTCTCCCTCGTTAACCTGTAATCAATGAAGTAGTTAAAAGGTCAGGGGTGGATTCAGGTTGTGGTTTTGCATTTGGAAGCTGTTGCTGTGATCAGACAACATGCGGTCAAAGGAACTCTCAATTGAGGTAAAGCAGAACATCTGAGGCTGAAAAAAAAGAAAAAATCCATCAGGAGATAGCAGACATGCTTGAGTAGCAAAATCAACAGTTGGGACATTCTGAGAAAAAAGGAATTGACTGGTGAGCTTGGGAACTGTAAAAGGCCTGGGCGTCCACGGATGACAACAGTGGTGGATGATCGCCGCATACTTTATTTGGTGAAGAAGAACCCGTTCACAACATCAACTGAAGTCCAGAACACTGTCAGTGCAGTAGGTGTATCTGTCTCTAAGTCAACAGTAAAGAGAAGACTCCATGACAGTAAATACAAAGGGTTCACATCTAGATGCAAACCATTCATCAATTCCAAAAATAGACAGGCCAGAGTTAAATTTGCTGAAAAACACCTCAAGAAGCCAGCTCAGTTCTGGAAAAGTATTCTATGGACAGATGAGACAAAGATCAACCTGTACCAGAATGATGGGAAGAAAAAAGTTTGGAGAAGAAAGGGAACGGCACATGATCCAAGGCACACCACATCCTCTGTAAAACATGGTGGAGGCAACGTGATGGCATGGGCATGCATGGCTTTCAATGGCACTGGGTCACTTGTGTTTATTAATGACATAACAGCAGACAAGAGTAGCCGGATGAATTCTGAAGTGTACCGGGATATACTTTCAGCCCAGATTCAGCCAAATGCTGCAAAGTTGATTGGACGGCGCTTCATAGTACAGATGGACAATGACCCCAAGCATACAGCCAAAGCTACCCAGGAGTTCATGAGTGCAAAAAAGTGGAACATTCTGCAATGGCCAAGTCAATCACCAGATCTTAACCCAATTGAGCATGCATTTCACTTGCTCAAATCCAGACTTAAGACGAAAAGACCCACAAATAAGCAAGACCTGAAGGCTGCGGCTGTAAAGGCCTGGCAAAGCATTAAGAAGGAGGAAACCCAGCGTTTGGTGATGTCCATAGGTTCCAGACTTAAGGCAGTGATTGCCTCCAAAGGATTCGCAACAAAATATTGAAAATAAAATATTTTGTTTGGGTTATGTTTATTTGTCCAATTACTTTTGACCTCCTAAAATGTGGAGTGTTTGTAAAGAAATGTGTACAATTCCTACATTTTCTATCAGATATTTTTGTTCAACCCTTCAAATTAAACGTTACAATCTGCACTTGAATTCTGTTGTAGAGGTTTCATTTCAAATCCAATGTGGTGGCATGCAGAGCCCAACTCGCGAAAATTGTGTCACTGTCCAAATATTTCTGGCCCTAACTGTATATATATATATGCCCTACATGTCATGGCACACCGTCACATCATTCAAATATCTATTTAGTTGGAGTATGAATTTTAGGTCTGGTATTATTTGATCATATTTTTGGGCCCAACATTTACCTTATCTTGGTACCTTTTGAGTGTATATTTATATATATACTGTATACACTGCTGAAAAAGATAAAGGGAACATTTAACAACACAATGTAATGTTGAAGGGTTCCCTTTACATATATATATATATATATATATATATATATATATATATATATATATGCTGCTAAAAAAATAAATAAATGTATATATATGTATGTATATATATTATATATATACTAGCTGTGAGCCCGATGCGATTGCATCGGGATTCTAGAATCTGTGTATAGGGCATTGCTCGGGCTGCTGCAACAACTCGCAACGCCCGCTTCGCGGGCATTGCGAGTGAGTCTCGCCTATTCTGCGGGCATTGCGAATGAGTCGCGTGGGCGCTGCGCGCCAACGAACAAAGCCACGGAAGTCGCTACGGCAATTATATAATAGATATACACCGTATTTTTCGCTTTATAAGACACACCTGATAAGACGCACCCCCAAATTTGGTGAAGGAAAAGAGAAAAAAATTATTTTTAATGTTAAAAGATGTCAATCTTATAATGTCAGTGTCCGTCTAACAAATCATATAGAGTATATGTCCCCTACTGCATGGCACACATTCCCTATGCATGGCACAAGTCCCCCATGCATGGCACACGTCTCCCATGCATGGCACACTTCCCCCATGCATGGCACAAGTCCACCATGCATGGCACACGTCCCCCATGCATGGCACACACCCCCATGCATGGCACACATCCCCTATGCATGGCACACGACCCCTATGCATGCCACACGTCCAGGCCGGTTTTAGACCAAGTGGGGCCCTAGGCGAGATTGAGAGTGGGGCCCCAAACTATGAAATAAAAATAGTACCCGTACAGTTGTATACAGTATATACAGCAGCCCCAGTGGTATATACAGGCCCCAGTAGTATATACAGCAGCCCCAGTGCTATATACAGGCCCCAGCAGTATTACAGCAGCCTCCCCAGTGGTATACACAGGCCCCAGCAGTATTACAGCAGCCTCCCCAGTGGTATATACAGTCCCCAGCAGTATATACAGCAGCCTCCCCAGTGCTATATACAGGCGCCAGCAGTATATACAGCAGCCTCCCCAGTGCTATATACAGGCCCCAGCAGTATTACAGCAGCCTCCCCAGTGGTATACACAGGCCCCAGCAGTATTACAGCAGCCTCACCAGTGGTATACACAGGCCTCAGCAGTATTACAGCAGCCTCCCCAGTGGTATATACAGGCCCCAGCAGTATATACAGCAGCCCCAGTGGTATACAGCAGCCTCCCAGTGGTATATACAGGCCCCAGCAGTATATACAGCAGCCCCAGTGGTGGTGTATACAGGCAGCCCCAGTCAGTGGTGGTGTATACAGGGCCCCAGTCAGTGGTGGTGTATACAGTACCCCAGTGGTGGTGTATACAGTGCCCCAGTGGTGGTGTATACAGGGCCCCAGTGGTAGTGTATACAGGGCCCCAGTCAGTGATGGTGTATACAGGGCCCCAGTCAGTGATGGTGTATACAGGGCCCCAGTCAGTGGTGGTGTATACAGGGCCCCAGTGGTGGTGTATACAGGGGCCCCAGTGGTGGTGTATACAGGGCCCCAGGGCCCACTGGTGGTGTATACAGGGCCCCAGGGCCCACTGGTGGTGTATACAGGGCCCAGGGCCCAGTGGTGGTGTATACAGGGCCCCAGGGCCCAGTGGTGGTGTATACAGGGCCCCAGGGCCCACTGGTGGTGTATACAGGGCCCCAGGGCCCACTGCTGCTGTATACAGGGCCCCAGGGCCCATGCTGCTGTATACAGGGCCCCCTGCTGCTGTATACAGGGCCCCAGGGCCCACTGTTGCTGTATACAGGGCCCCAGGGCCCACTGCTGGTGTATACAGGGCCCACTGCTGGTGTATACAGGCCCACTGCTGGTGTATACAGGGCCCCAGGGCCCAGTGGTGGTGTATACAGGGCCCCAGGGCCCACTGCTGGTGACTGTGTACAGGGGCCCCCTCCTCCCCTCCCTGTAAAAGAAGACACACACATCATCATACATACTTACTTACTCTCTGCCGCTGCCGCTGTTCGCCAGTCTGCACCGCGCTCCGACTTCTTCCTGGCTGCTTCCTGTTGTGACGAATGTGCCTGCGGCTGCGCCCGGCGCCGGTCAAGCCGGATGAAGCCGGAGCGCGGTGCAGAGCACTGTCTGCAAGCGGCCGCAGCGCTGCCGCGCCGGCGGCGCCGGCTATCATCCGGCCAGGCCAGGGGGCCCTCTGAAGCTTGGGGGCCCTAGGCAAATGCCTAGGATGCCTGCCCCTAACGCCGGCCCTGCACACGTCCCCTATGCATGGCACACATCACCTATGCATGGCACAAGTGCCCTATGCATGGCACAAGTCCCTTATGCATGGCACAAGTCCTCTATGCATGGCACACGTCCCTTATGCATGGCAAACGTCCCCTATGCATGGCACACGTCCCCTATGCATGGCACATGTCCCCTATGCATGGCACAAGTTCCCTATGCATGGTACAAGACCCCTATGCATGGCACACGTCCCCTATTCGTGACACACATCACCTATGCATGGCACAAGTCCCCTATGCAGGGCACACGTCCCCTATGTGTGGCACATGCCCCTGTGTTAGATATGGCCCCCATGCTGCTCTATTCTTCCCTCCTCTAGCACTGATCTCCCGGACTCCCTCCGTACTGCTGTGATCAGGTAGAGATGATGCTGCAGAGCTCCTTCACTTCCTGATTCAGTGCGGTCATGTAATCGGCAAAGTGACATCATCTGTGCATGCGATCACAGCAGCAGCCAGGAGGCCGGAGAGACACCGGAGATCAGCGCTGGAGGGGAGCCAGGAGGTAAGTATAGAGTTTATTATTTTACTATGGCAGCATGGGGGCCATATCTAACATAAGGGGGGCATGTGCCATCACAGGGGGGGGCGCAGGACCATATAATATGCGCCGCTTCCCCAGCCCATCACCGCGGTGCAGTTTCAGCACCATGGTGATGGAGAGCGGCTACGCATATTATATGAGCGGGAGCAGGAGATCTCCCGCTCCCTCCACCAGCCTCCACCAGCCCGCCCCAGCCCCTAGAATCGCTCCAGAGCTTCCCCACCTCCCCCGAGCCCTGCAGTACATAATCCGTATAGTCGCATTATAAGACGCACCCCCCACTTTCCCCCAGAACAAAAAGTGCGTCTTATAATGCGAAAAATACGGTATATATATAATGTAGTTTATATCTTTAACATATATTGCACTGCTTTGCCCTTTATGTACCTATTAACTGTAGAGTCCAGAGTTGCCCGTGCATAGTGGCCACACTGTGTATATATATATATATACACACTGCTCAAAAAGATGAAAGGAACATTTAACAACACAATGTAATGTTGAAGTTTTCCCTTTATCTAATATATAAAGCTGAATGTGTGTGTGTGTGTATGTGTGTGTGTATGTCCGGATTGGCATCTACACCGTCACAACTACAGCCACAAAAGTTTGCACAGTCACACATCTGGACCCCGAGAGCGTCATAGGCTATGTTGTGAGGCGAAATTTTAACCCTGCGCGTTCCAGTTCACCAAACAATTTTGGCCCTATCTACATAATGGAGAGAAAGTGACAGTTACCAATTGACAGTTGTGAATGAGAGGGGCTTAATGACAGCACCAAAGACTTACAGAATATTC